>WBNH01003743.1:53244-275543 GCA_013401255.1 Urocolius indicus
AGAAGAAGAAAAAAGAAGATGGAGGAAAGGCCACGTCCTCTTCCGGCTTCTTCTTAAAAAGTGATCGTGGAGGCGTCTAATTGGCTCAGCCCCAGACATGGGTCTGGCTCAGAGCTGGGGAGAGTTGCAAACAACTTCTTACAGGCGCCATCTTTACAGCCCCTTCCCCCTTACCAGAAAAGGCTGTCATGTCAAACCATGACACCAGTTAACTCATTAGGAACCAAAACATAAGTAAGTCAGGTACCTGCCTTAATATTAGTTTATTGTCCTCAATGTGAACTGAAATACATAAGGAAAAAGAAGACTCTTATTCCTTGATGCAATAGATCAAGGTGTACAGTTTTTCAAGCAAGACTGTCATGTCTGTGGGGCTAGAGAAGACTTTCAGATCAGATGATTGATACTTTCAGCCTTTCTTCATTTAGCAGTGATCGTTGCATTTTTAAAGATTGATAACTCTCATCCAACATAATCTGACATAAGATGCAAAACTGTTTGTAGACTGCATCTGATGGCGTACTTAAAAATTAGATTATTACTTTTATATTGCCATTTAAAGTATGGGTTCTCCTGTTTGCTCTAATTTATACTTTTACTCTTTCTTTTTGTAAATCTAAGATTTGACTTAGCTATTGTCACTTGCTTTCCCAGTCAAGAAAATAAGTGAATTATTTTTCTCTAAAATTTGTTCATGTTTTCCCTAGAATAACTACTTACATGCACAGTTAATAGTCTCTGCCAAAAATGTGGATAGAAGGATAGAAGCCATGTCCTCTGAGATAGTAATGGCAAAACTCCAGTGGACTTCCTGTGGCAGGTGTTGCCTCAGGTATACAAGATGTCTTTCAAAAATCTGTCTTCTACAAATCTAGAACAGAATTGCAAAACTTTCATTTAAAACATTTTCTTTCCTCCTGAAAGCTACAAGCATGTCTGTACTCTGCCATTTGAAGTCTGTAGTGTACACAGACCAGAGACATGGATGCTTGTGGCTCTCTGTGTTCAAACAAGATTTTTGTGCACTTTTGAAGCTGCTACTTCAGAACCCGTATGTGATCCTCAAGTGCAGAGTGGTTGGATCCATCCATATGGTACAGATTTTGCTGCAGTTTATTCTGGGGTATAATGTGGAGATGGTGGAACCTAGTGCTTTTGTGGTGTTGCCTGCATCATCTGAAAAGTAGATTCGTTACCTGGTGTGAAACATGCCAAAAATCAACCAAGTGATTGCTGATGTATTCCAGATTTATGCAAGCCCAGTGTTGTTGGTAATTCCACAAATCAAGCACACCAACGGTATCTCCTGTGGTTTAGTCATAAAACATTAGCATATTCTGTATTTTAATGCATGCATATTGTTATTCTATTTGGTGATTGGTTAGCAGTCTTTCACCTAGCCTATAAATGAGTACACATGCTTAGTTCACTTCCTCTGTCCTCTTCTTTTGAATCTAGGGTATAAATTTTGTAGATGGTCAGTGAATCTGTGGTTCTGATCTTGCCCTGCTGCAATTACCTGTAGTCTAACTTGCAGCTTAGCTAAGTGATTCTTTGTGATTTGTTAAACAATCAATTCATTAAGTTACGCTTCTGCTTTTAACAATTATATCCTGTCTGCTACATAAAAAGCACATTGTTTCAAGATGTTCTGCAGGAGTGATTCCTCAAAACTTAATTGCTCAAAATGTTTGTGATTAAAGAACGCTTGCCTGTTATTTCTATGTAGATGGAGAACAAAGCATACCTATAAGCAATCACAATCTTTCCTTCAACAATTTTGTCATTCTGGTTTTGGTTGGAGGGGTAGTTAGTGGATGTTTGGTGGCTGTTTGCTTTGGGGTTTTTTCTCGGTAACTGGGAGGGGGGCTGCAGTGCTTGCTCCTGTAAGGAGTTCCAGAAAGTTCCCCTGCCTTCTGATTTGGATCCACCCCATCCTGGCCGGGCCAATCTGATATCTCTCCTATCATTCTTTATAAAGAATGATTTATATCCTATAATTCTTTATATGATGCAGTGGGAGGAGGAGATCGAAAGAGTGGGATGAGAGGTAGATAATCGTGGAACCCTGAAGTCAGTGAGGGGGAGGTGTGCAGGAGCAGAGACTCCTTGCAACCCACAGAGGGCAACAGTGGGACTGAAACCCACTGCAGCTCCAGGAAGACCTTGCACTGGAGGAGTGATAGTGCCTGGTCGGCGCTGGGGCTGTGGGGAGGTGGCCATGGAGTAAGACAGACTGGGATGGCTGCCAACTGAGGGAGACCCATATGGGAGCAGTCAGTGAGGAGTTGCAGCCGTGGGACAGACTCTCAGATGAGAGGTTCAGGAGGAACTGCTCGTGTGAGGAACTTCAACATGGAGCAGGGTGGAAGTGTGAGTAGCCTTCCTGCCCTAAAGTGAACCAAGCACATCCATAAGGGGTTGACTGTAGTCCCATTTCTTGCCTTCCTGTGCTGCTGCCCCACCATGGAAGTTGGGGAGGTTGAATGGTCCTTGTGTCCAACTGGGCCAGTAGTTAAGTTTCGAAGAAGGACTCTATGATTTGTGAGAACAGGTTAGATACTTAGTGTCATAGTTTTGTGAGAAGCCGCTTTTGCTTGGTAACAGGAGGAAGAGGGAGCAGCACAGACCCTGTAAAGAGTCCTTGGACTTTCACCCAGCTCTTGAGTTCAGATCCACCTCCAGCCCGGCTGGGCCAATCTGGCATCTCTGCCATCACTATTTAAGGATGGAAGTTTGAAGTGCTTGAGAGGAGGTGTAAGAGTGGTACAAGATGGAGACGACCATGCAGATCCCACAGTCAGAGAAGGAAAGAAGGAAGGAGGAGAACCAGACCAGAGACCAGACTGGAGAACCCTCTGCAACCTGTGGCGAGAAGGCAGGCTGTACCCCTGCAACCCATGGAGAGAAATGGCAGCCCTGAGAGTCACTAGCAGCTCTGTGTGAGTGTGTCCAGACAGGCAGGACACTGAGTGAGAAGGTGGCCACGGCGCAGGCCTAGGAACCTGCCTGCCCTGAGGAGAGACAAATGGCAGAAGCTATCAGGAACAGGCTGACTGAAACCCCCATTCCTTGCCTCCCCGAGCAGTACTGTGCAGAAGGAGATAAAGACACTGGGATCAGGGCTCTGAGCCCAGGAAGAGGGAAGGGATGGGGACAAGGTGGTCTTAAAGGGCTGGTTGTGCTCTTCATCACTGTACCAGTCTGTGTTGTTTTGTGTTGGTTATGTTTTGGGATTTTATGGTTATGTTTTAATTGGTGGTGGATTATACTATTTTCTGACTTCTTCCCCAAGCTGAGTAGTCTTGTCTGTTTTGTCCGGGACCTTAAGTGGCAATTAAGCCCTTTTTGTTCTTTAGGAATTCTCAAGTATGTGGTACTTGAATCTAATTGTGGTCTTTTGTCCCTGAATGGGCCTAAACCAGGACAACCAGGAAAATTTAAGTGCTTTGAGACTTCTGATATATTCTTGCCATGGTTTGACAGGAAGCTGTTTGTGGTAAGGGGGAAGGGGCTGTAAAGATGGTTCCTGTAAGAAGTTGCTCAAAACTCTCACCAGCCAGACCCACTTCTTAGGCTGAGCCAATTTAGATGCCTCCATGATCAGTTTTTAAGAAGAAGCCAGAAGAGGAGGCTTCTTCCTTTTCTTTCTTGTGTCCTTTTTCTTTTCCGGCTGGTGGTGATGTAAGGAGCTGGGAGAGAGACAGAAGCGACCATGCAGACCCCAAGGTCAGTGAGGGAAGAGAGGAAGAGGTGTGCTGGAGCAGGGACTCCTTTGCATCCTACAGAGAGGACTGGTGAAGCAGTGATTTGGTTTGCACTTCATTAAAGACCCTGCATCAGGGGTAGTGACTATGTCTGTGTCCTGTGCAAGGGACCCCATATTCACAGAAGCTGTAACTCTGGGGAAGAACCCAAACCAAAGAAGTTAATTACAATTATACCCAGAAGAAACTGTGTCTTTTGTGAGGGATCCTGTATTAGCAGAAGCCAGAGCAGCTGGGAAAAACCCACAGCAGAGAAGTCGGTTAAGGACTATGTCCTGTGGGAGGGATCCCATATCAGAGCAGGGGAAGAATGCAAGGAGTGGTCCTTATTTGAGAAGAGAGAAGCAACAGAGCCCATCTGTGAGAGAATGACCACATCCTCCATTCCCTACCCCCCTGAGATGTTGAGGGAGTAGGAGGTAGAGATACTGGGAGCAGTCAGCTGAGCCTGGGAAGAAAGGAGGGATGGGGGAGGGAGATACTAAAGTGCCGGTTGTAATTTTGCTTTTGTTCTGTTCTGTTTCTTGTAGGTAGTAGAATAAATTTTCCTACTTTCCTTTACAAGTCGTGTACTGGAGTCTGTTTTGCCCAAATCGTAATTGGCAGCAAGCCCTCCCTGTCCTTGTCTCAATCCACAACAACCTTGCTTATCTTTTTTCTTCCCATATCGCCGGGACCACCATCCTAATGAGGGTGGGGATGGGTGGGGGATAATAAGCAAGGGACTGTCATGGTGCTTCACTGCTGGCTGGGCAAAACCACAACAGTTTGTTTCTGTGTATCTGAATTACATTAATCTATTCAGTTGGAATTATGCTGAATATAAAGGTGAATATATTTTAATATCCATGACAGGTATTAGTAGAGACATGAGACATCTGATCAAGAAGGGTTGGCAGCGTACCTGGACCATTTTGGACTCTTCTATGTCCTGTTAAAACACTAGTCTGACTAGTATATGGAAGACTGAATTTAGCTTACTTGTAGAACAGTTTTGAATTAAAAAGTTAATTTAAAACAATTTGACCTGTAACAAAATAGACTTTTCTATTTGATCCTAGTTTGCTTTGTGCCTTCTAAGCTCTCAAATGCTTGCCTTTCTTTTTTTGCATAATACTGCCTCCCTCTGTTTACCTAAAGTATCTCTTCTTTCATTGTCCCTGACCAATATGGCTGAGTCCTGTCGCTGAAAGCTTGCTGTAGAAGCTGCATATCTGCAGAGCTGAATAGCTGGAAACTTTACTGACTAGTTTTTTGTCTTTCAATAGAAAGCAGCAATACTTTTAGTGGGGATATCTGTTCTCTGTTCAGCAGCTGATTTTCATGTAGTGTGGAATGTTCTGTTACTGAGACTATTATCTTGTTTTCATATTTCAGTAAGATATTATTAACGGATTCTGAACTTGTTGACAATTTTGATAATGTGCTATCTTTGCTTCTCTTAAAAGATGAGGCTTAAAATCTGCTTTAATAGAACTATTAGCGAGGAAAAAATTATGTCCAATGATGGGACAAGGTGAAACGTGTACAAGCTGGAATATAAGAGGTTCCAAAGAAATATAAGGAAAAACTTCTTCACTGTGAGGTTGAGGGAGAACTGGAACAGGCTGCCCAGATGGGTCGTGGAGTCTCCTTCTCTGGAGACATTCAAAACCTGCCTGGATGAGTTACTGTGTGACCTGCTCTACGTGGCCTTGCTCTGACAGAGGGGTTGGACTAGATGATCTCTCAAGATCCCTTCCAACCCTTAAGATTCTGCATGTGTGATTCTGTGTGATTGCATGACACTGACTTTTTATGACTTCTCTTTTTCCAATAAGACGACTTCCTCCTTCCTTTGCTAAAATAAGTCATATTTTATTTATTCTTAAAGACCGAAATTGATTATTAACATTTAGAGGAATAAAAACAGAACATGCATCTCTGAGTTTTACATGGTAACTTCATTAAGGAGATCCAATTACTAGAATCTTCTGTATCTGCAGTTGCTTATTGCTTCAAAATAAATAACACCTTGATGAGGCACTACACAGAGGCAAGATTCCAGGAATGGGATATAATTCAAATGGAATTCTATTAGCTACTTTATATTGTGATTGTGGTAATTCATATATGTGAAGACTATTTCTGGGAATCTATTTGTTTCATCCTATATGTGTTGTGCTGAGACCTATTTGCCATTCTTTTCTAAAATGAGTAAGTTTGCAGAGAAAGAGAAGACAGAGACCTGACTTGTGAATGGACAATTTGCCTGGGAATCTGCCACAGTACAATTTCTGCAGTCCCCTGGAGCTCTCCCAGAACTATGGAAAATGCTCTTCCCTGCCCTCCAGCCAAAGATATATCTAGAACAAGCTGTCCCCTTTAGCTGGGAAACAGGGCAGGACAGGAAACTCAATGATAAATGCCCTTCATCTGCACACCGTGCTGAGATGCGGAAAGCTGACCACCCTGAGCAACAGCCAAACTGGGGAGGTTCCTTCTGCATCTGTCCAGGGAAACCTGTGTGTTAGAACAAGCCCCTGTGCTGCCTCTGCACCAATGCACACAGCCTGGGGAATAAGCAGGAGGAACTGGAGATGTGGGTGTGGATGCAGGGCTACGACCTCATTGCAGTCACAGAGATGTGGTGGGACAGCTGCCATGACTAGAGCACAGCCATGGAGGGCTATGTATTGTTCAGGAAAGACAGGCTGACAAGGTGTGGAGGTGCAGTTGCTCTCTATGTGAGGGAACAATTAATGTGTAGCGAACTGTGCCTGGGTGGGGATGAGGAGCGGGTAGAGTGCTTATGGGTAAAAATTAATGGACAGGGCAAGGCCAAGCACACACAGTCCAGGAGGTTCCTACAGATTGTTGACTTCCTGACAACTTCCTGTCACAGGTGATCAAGGAACCAACAAGGAGGGGTGTGCTGCTGGACCTGATACTGACAAATAAGGTGTGTCTGGTTGGGGATGTGAAGGTTGGAGGCAGCCTCGGCTGCAGAGATCATGAGATGGTAGAGTTCAAGATCCTGTGTGGAAGAGGCAGAACACAAAGCAGGACCATGACCCTGGATTTCAGGTGAGCCAGCTTTGGCCTCTTCAAAGACCTTCTTGGACAGATCTCATGGGATATGATTCTAGAAGATATAACTAACCATGAAAGCTGGTCAGTCTTCAAGCACCACTTCCTTCAAGCACCACTAGATGATCTCTAAAGCTCCTTTCCAACCCCTACCATTCTATGATTCTAATCTGAGAGAAAGGTTCCTTCTTTACTCTCTTGTTCTCTTTCGATCTCTTCTCCCTCCCAATAGTTGATGTGTATATCAATCAGCCTATCCAAACTCTCTCCTGCACATGGTAAGGCAAAATAAAGAAGTTGTACAAAATAGACCATGAGCCAGGAATGTTCATCTGCATTTTTTTTTTTCTTCTGATGGGAAAGGGTGAATTTCCTTGAGAGTGACTAATCATCTTCTTTGGGAGTAATGCTTAAAGGCACTGAATATCAACTTAGATTAATGGCCTCATAGACTTCATAAAACCAACTTGCTTTGAGACTAGATATATTACTAGGTGAAACTGGGAAGGTTGTGTTCCTGTTCTCCTCAAACAGCTTCTGGACTCTTATTTCTTTTTTTTCTTTTTTTTCCTAGGACTTGTTTATACTCTTGTCCTGTTATAATGTGCAAAGAGTTTTCTTTTCTCAAAATTGTACAGAATCTTTTTCATAGGCATTTCTCCTGCATGGAAAGGCCTATTTGGCAATGACTCTTAAGCAGTAATATGCCCTTTCTATTTGCTGTTCTAAAATTTCACTGTCACTGGTCGTTTTTCACATGTATGGTTTCCATTACTACTTATAACATTTGCAAATTTTACTACTTAGAACTTTTAATTATACAGCATTGCCACAATTTTCTCTTTATTCTCTGACTCTTGGGAGTGAATTCACTAACTAAATGCAGATGATGTGACCTACGAAAGTTGCTTCAGAGACAGTAACTGCTCAAAATCCCCACCCTTATTCTATTTTTACTCTTCGCTCTGAAAATGGACTTGAAGCAGCTTTAGATTTCTTCTCTATGCAGAAGGCTCTGGTGCATAACACTGTACATTACAGAAAAATGCAAATCCCCAACTACCTTGCATCAGATTCTTATTAGGATGTTTTACATGCTTTTCAGTGCAGCTGCTTCAGATAAGGTCCCTAAAACTAAGAATTGTGGCATTAGATGTTTTTTTTTTCTGTTTGAGAGTTATTAGATATAGTTATTATTTTATTTATTTGCAGTGAACTTAGAATAGTGATGTGACTAGGATAATCAACTTTTGGAAAGGAAGCCAATATATAAGCTGCCAAATTTAGGTCTGAATTGTAGTTTTTCCTATTTCATAATTGTTAGCAGTGGTGTTGTGGTAATTGCACAGTACCCTCTGAAGCAAACATTCATGCCAATGAAATGTTGGCATCACTAGTGTAATGAACCATGAGACAAGAACTTTGAAAAATGCAACAAATAACACTTTTTCTCCAAGAAAACAGTTCCAAGTCTTTGTGTAAGGTAGTCAAATCACGTTGCAGTTCAGAATCAGCAAAGTGCCTCTGCAGCTGATACCAGATCTTCACTGGACCAGGGAATTAGCTGACTTGTTGCTCAGCATATACAAATCTATTAAGAATCTCATGTTTCTTGGTGTTTTCCTACAGAAAAAACTGAAAAACTTTGTAATGAAACACTTAAAGTTCAGAAACATTAAATTAAGCAAAGATCTAAACCTTGATGATCTAAAGATATAACTAAAGCCTAATGCCTTGTGGCCAGTTTTTGGCTCTGTGAAGTTGATACAACTAATTCAAAATGTTGACAGTGGAAAGCAGTGTTGACTTTTTGAAACTTCTATTGGGAAACGTAGACGGAGAAGAGAAAAAGTTTATCAGGATTCTGCTTATAAGGTTCAATGCAATAATTTATCTCCCCTTTCTCCTATCAGCTAAGTTCTTATTCATCCATCAGCTCTAGACTTAAGCTATGTGTTTTTGAACTATACTATCTCTTTGCTGCAGCTGCATCATGCTCGGTAGAGTGGGAATTAGGCATATGGGTGTTACTGGAACAAAACCAGATAGCGAGGATATTGGAGGAAAAAATGCTGATGTATCATGTAGCGGTGCTTTGCAGTTCATACATGAAAGTGAACTGCTCCCATAGGTTCTGATTGAATGACTGGCAAATTATGTTAAAATAAACTGGAGGGCTAGAGGGAACCTACACGTCCTTGTAATCAGAAAAGCAGTGAAGAAACCTTGAGTGTCCCGGATGCTGTGTGACTTGGTGTCTAAGCAATGAAAGGTCAGTAAGAGAAGGCAATATGAAGTAAGGGAATTTCTTTGTTTGAGTCATGTTTGACCTTCAGAGTTCTTTAAGTCCTTTACCCAAACGATGTAATCTTTTGACTTCTAGCTTGGGTAACATATAAAATTGTGAGAGCTTACTGTAATTTCTAATAATTTGCAGCTCGTTTATCTATAGTATAATTAAAAATGGAGTTTGAACCCTGTTTCTTACGCTCTTGGTAAGGACACGAATTCAGAGCAAAATTTGCATAATAACATTTGCTTTTGTCGATGTTCAGAGTACGAATATAATTAAAAAGGTGAAAGGCTTAAGAGATGATGATTCATAATGAACTTATTAAAACTCTGATGAAAATAAAATGTCTAAGGAAAAAGGATTAAGCTGCTTTAGTGTTTCATTTTTGATTTTTTTTTTTTTTTTTCCCCATATGTATGGTGAGCAGATGACTCAACAGTGGTATAAGAGACAAAGAATCATAAACTACTGCTGCTTGGGCAAACCTATTCAACTGGAGTTTTTAACAGCTGTTCCCAAGCTTCATTAAGGCTCATTACGGGTTGTCATGTAGTAGAGAACTTATATTTTCAGATGATCTGTGCACAGCAGTAAAGATAAAAGTCTATCTTAAGGCTGCACTAAAAAGAACAGAAGATGGTACATATTAAAAATAGATTACTGAAATTTGCTAATTAGCTAGCATAGACCTTAAAAGCAGAGCACAATCAGTGAGTTAGAGGTGGAGGGAAAATGGCTTGTCTATAGCTGGACTTTGACTCAAGGCTGATGTACTCATTAATAAGGATTATTTACCAATTTTTCTTTAATAATATATGCGTACTTAAACACATTTTTGTGTGGTTTTTTCCCCCAAAAGTAATGCCCAGTTGGTTCAGTATGAAATGTCTTCACCCAATTTATGTTACAACAGAAAGGGAAATGGTAATTCCAGTCTAATTTTTGGTTGAAACTGTGCAAAATACTTTTTTTTTCTAGATATGCACGTTACATGAATTTAAGTTTTGAGTCCAAGTAGAACCTTCAAATGTGAATACCTCTGATTTTTTTGGAGAGGGAAGAATTGGGAAGGACCATGGTAATAATTCAGATCTTAGTTTTGTAGTAGTACAAGTCAATTTCCATGTCTTCTTTAGCCTACTATAAACTACTAATATTTGTCTCTTCTCCAATTTGAATGGTAAGATTATAGGCATTTTTTAAGATAAGTATTTCTTCCACAGCAAAGCTAGGAGGATAGATGTGGCAGGATCAACAAAGTTAATTGTCCTAAAGAGAAAGAAAAGTGAGGAATCTCAGCAAGAGAAGGTCACTCTAATGTTTTTATCCTGTCCCTCTTCCTCAAGTATGTTCTGCAGGCTGGGGATTGAAGTACTGGAAAGCAGCTCTACAGAGAGAGACCTTGGGGTCCTGGTTGAAAATAAACTAATCATGAGCCAGCAATGTGCCCTCGTGGCCAAGAAGGCCAATGGCATTCTGGGATACATCAAGAAGAGTGTGGCCAGCAGGTTGATGGAAGTTCTGCTCCCCTTCTTCTCTGCCCTGTTGAGGCCTCATCTGGATTACTGTGTCATGTTTTGGGCTCCCCAGCTCCAGAGGGACAGGAGAGTGCAGGTCAGGGACTTGAGACATCTTTCATACGAGGAAAGACTGCAGGAACTGGGGCTCTTTAGTCTAGATGAGAGGAGACTGAGGGGGAGAATATCATTAATATTCACAAATATCTAAAGAGTGAGTGCCAGGAGGTTGGGACATCCCTTTTTTCAATGGTATCTAGCAACAGAATAAGGGGTAATGGGACTAAGATGGAACATGAAAAGTTCCAGTTAGATATAAGAAAAGACTATTTTACTGTGAGGGTAACAGAGTAGTGGAACAGGCTGCCCAGGCAGGGTGTGGAGTCTCCTTCCTTGGACCAGAAACCTGGACGTGTTCCTGTGCAACCTGATCTAGAAAGACCTGCTTCTGCAGGGGATTTGAACTAGATGATCTCTAAAGCTCCCTTCCAACCCCTACCATTCTGGGATTCTATGGTATGGACATAAAGCAACTTGTTTGTTTGATTCATTGTGAAAAGCTTAAACTTTTCTAAATATGCTACCAGCATGAGAAAGAACAGGGTACAAATAAGGTAGGAAGTCACAGGACTGACATCTTCTCACCATTGACTTTGAGTGAGTTTCCCTCACTGCGACAGTATTGAGCAGGATTAGACAGCTGAAATGAAAATTTCTGCAAATGCCACTGCAAATCTTGCTGGTAATCTTCTGATTCCTAATTGTTTTGATATTTACGATGACGTGCGCTAATATTTTCAGTCTGTTTGATTGGTGTTAGAAAAAGATCTGGGCAATAAATCGCTTCGTATGAGGATATCTATATTTTTTTTATGAGTTTGTGATGACAAAAGAAAAATTCTAGATAAAATTAATCTGCTGCTGCTGGTCTGCGTCACAGGCGCCATTTAGCATCAGCCTAAAAATAAGCATTTCCAGTACTGTTACTGTTACTCTGCCTGTAACGCTTAAATGCAGCAATACTTCAGTTGGGAATAAAAGTCTGATGTTGTTCATAAAATAACACTCCTGTTGTTGCAGTTGGTTTATTTGGATTTTGCAGGTATTTTCTGATCTCAGTACTGTCCATGTCCTTAATTTGTAATGGATATTATGCAATAGGTAATTTTGCTGGTTCTACTGTGTGTATATTTCCTAAAACTAGTATATTATCTGGTATAATGAATAGCTTTTTCTTACTAAGAGGCAGCAATTTAATGAGCATAATAATGCACTTCAGGCCAACACTGAGCAGAGCAACATACAGCGCTTGCATAGTGCCTGCTTGCAAGAAAGAGTAATACTAACTGGAGCTATCAGAGTTAGCTGCCACTGCATAAAAATTCCTCCCAAAATATAACATTCTATTAGACCTGTGGGGACACTCACTCTCCCCACCCATGCTGGTTTTTTCCTGTGCAATTAAAATTGGGGACAAACAGGATCTTTTCTTTTTGGAAATAATGCATGGTGGAAGGTCTGTAAAATACCTGAAACAGCAACCTCACAGCTGGGGAAAGCTTGTAGATGCTCAAACCTGAAATTCCCTTAGGACTCAAGGGGAGATATGAAAGTGGTCTGAGCAGAGCGCCTGAAAAGATGTCTTAACAAAACAGTCTAGGGGAGAGAAGTGTCCAGCAGGAAGCTACAAAGAGCATGTAAAATAGGAATCCTCCAAATCACAAGAAGAGCAATATATGAATACTGTCAAGAAACCTTTTATCAAAGATTAGATGAGATGGAGAAGGCCAGAAGGGAGAGAATACGAGGTAAACCAAAGAAAGACAAAAGGAACATTTTGTTCTCCCTGGAAATATGTTCAGACAGAAACGCTTCATTTATAAAGAATCTTCTCCAGGCAGTTAATTAGCTTTGTCAGTCAGCTGTCGTAAACCAGATTATTGAACTGTTTCATATTTGAAATTCTTTAAACTAACATCTTGACATTGCCAGTAAGTGTGTTAATAATCTGAAGACATGAGAAGAATTTATTAGCTTTGGTGTGCCTGTCTACAAAATGTAGTAGAGAGTTAACTTCATATTATTCAAACACAGCTTGAGCTTTCTCCTGAAAGGTTCTAATTGCATTTTGAAAATGATATTAGCTTACTTTGAGGTGGCAAATAGCAATATCATTGTGTGGGAGGCTCTGTGTACATAATAATGAATCCTAATGGAGCAAATGGCAGCTTCAAGTGCCATGCTGCTAAAAAGAAGAGTGAAAGGGGGAGAGAATTTGTATTATTATTTTCAGCTAGCAGCTTCCAGCGTTCTATGCAATGATTTGAGTGCAAACTTAAAATGTTTTGATTGCTATTTAAATGCTGAGTTGAGCTGAAAGTGCGTTCTAAATGGTCGTGTGGGTTTATCTATTTGGCATGTTTTCTTCTAGTAAAATGAAAGTCTTTATTCATAATAGAGCTATATTTCAGCAATATGTATTTCACAGGACTATCTAGATGTGCATGTGCAGCATTATTTACTTTTTAAATTTAAGGTCTATCTTTTCCACTAGACTTGCCAGTTACATATTTACTGTTTTTCCTTTTCACCATACTTGTCATCGTATAAAATTCTGATAATAAATATATGTCTCACTGAAAGTATCCACACCCTCTAATTTGGAGTTTTTTAGGTTTCTTAATCATATTTATGTTAATGTCCTGTCCCATTTCCCCTTTCAATTACTGGCTTAGTCATCTGGACAGACGGATTTCTGTTCCTGTGGTTATTACCAACTGCTTTTATCTCAGTCTCTTTGCTAAGTTGGTTATTTTATTTCATTTATCAGCTTCTATTTGCTGCATATTGTTCTCTTGCTCCATTTTGTACACACATTCACATGGTTAATGTTTAGGTCTTGCTTCATTTGTCTCTTAAATCTGAGCAATTTCTCTGTTTTGCTACCTTCCTCATGAGAGGAGCCATCTCAGGCTTTGTGGCCTATATCAGCCCAGAGGATGCCAAATTTGATCCTGCTGAAATCCTGCAGCTGTTAGAACATGCCTAGAGTAGCTTCATTCTTCAGGGAATTTGACTCAAGTCATGATATTAACTCAGATCATGATCTACCATGTACAAAGTAATTTTTTCAGAACTCATACCTTGCCCAAATTCCCTCCTCTTGGCCTGCTGGTCACGTTTATTTTTATGCAGTCCAGGATACAATTTGCTCTTGGGGCTGCAAATGCACCTTGCTGGCTCATGTAGAATTTTTTATTCAACAATATCCCTGAATCCCTTCAGGTCTGCTGTCAATCCATTCACTCCCCAGTCCGTATTTATGTAGAGGATTATTCTGACCCAGATGCAGGACCTTGAACTTGGCTTTGTTGAACTTCATAAAGCTTGCATAAATGGGCTCCTTAAGCCTCTAAAGGTTCCTTTGGATGGAATCCCTTCCCTCTACTTATCAGCTTCCCCCCTCAGCTTGGTATCATCTGCAAACTTGCAGAGGATGTGCCTGATCACACTCTATCATAAAGATACTGACAAGTACTGATGCCGATGTGGACTTCCAAGGGACACCACTTGTTACTGATTTCTGTTGCATATTGAACTTTTAGAAAGTTTAAACTCTAGAAGCTGTAAGTATTGCTTTGTAAAATAAATTAATAGAATGTTTTGATAATTGTTTTCATAGTTGACCGACTCTCGTTTCTTTCACGTGGGATTTGATGGTCTGGGATGTGCCTCAGTTGTGTTGCAGCCAGGTGGGCCAACATATAAGTGAATTCAGAATGCTGTCAGCTGAATTGGTGCTCAGGAGATGCCTATTGGAGTTTTGGGGGAAAATTCTATATTCTCAGTGTTGGCTTACTATTGATTTCTATATTTCTGTAATGAGATCATTCACATGAGATTCTAAAGCATAAGAAAAAAAAAGTGTTATGTACGTGTTTCTCTATGACCAAGACTTTCTCAGTTCCCACCTAACAGAATACTTTTTTGTACTTCCAGTGAAATATTTTGTCAGGCATTAAACAGATTTATAGTGTACGATTCCTGAAGAATAACAAGAGCGTAAAAATATTATGAATTTTTCCTCTTAAGTTCTTCAGTTTTGTCTGGCAGATGGTAGTACTGCCTGTAGATCATTCTTTGCAAAGCAAGCAGTGCAGAACTCTGCCAACTTTATCATTCTGTACTTCATGCTCATCTCTGGCTAGCTTGGTACATCAACTTATAACTAATAGTCCCCGGGGCTCAGCTGTGCATCTAACATTCCAGACTTAAATCTTATCATTGATCTTACTTCTATGTGTCTTGCATGAGTAGCCTATTCTATATGGCAACAATTAAGCTCTCATTTTCTCCTTTTAATCCTCTTCTGACAAGCTGTTTATCTTCTACCTCTCTTTTCAAGAATTTTTGTAAAATTCTCCTTCCATTGCCCTTCTTCCAGGTTGTTCTCTATGCATATCTCTCTTCTATGTAGCTTTCACTTAGGAGTACCCTCCTCATTTGCTGTTGGAATTTGATTGAAGATCTACTCTATTCATCATTTCTCTTGTAGTTTATCACCGTGTCTTCTGCTCTTGCCACTTATCTGCTGTTTTACTTCATTCTTTCTATTCAGTGTGACACCTGTGCTTAGGTAAGTTTGTGTGCTGCTTTTATAGTCCTTTCTCATGCTCCTATTCAACTTAATGCATAAGTATTTTGAATGGTAGTAGAATGCTCTACTAAATTACATCAAATGACTTCTGTAGATATACAGGTAGTCAAGGCAGAAGATGGAGCTATGTGAACTGTAATGTCTAAGAAGATTCAAATCATGTCCTGCTCCTTTAAAACTAATTTCACTAGCATTTTATATATGAACAGTATGTATAAGTAAGCAGAGTAATGCATCATCATTATAATTTCGTAGTAATATATACCACTATTTTTTAACCTGATCAAACTTTATAATTAACAAGTATGTTAGTCTTTTACATAAATCTTTTGAATATTTAATTCTGAGACAAAAAACCAAAAAAAACCACAAAAGTCCGTGCTCTAGAAAATGAATCTTAAAAAGAACACATAAAAATAGCTGCAAAAATTACACATTCATATTTTAAGAGACTTCCTTGTAAACTGAAAGGTTGTAATCATAGTGTTTGGAAATAGGACAACTAATGCAACTTTGTTCAGTGAATGGTTGTGCAAATTATGTTAGAAACTTCAAGGAGTCCAGGATTTTCTCTGGAGTCTTTAAGGAGATTTTCCATATCCTCTGTCACTTAGCATATCAGCCTGGATGATAAATGATGGCATTATTCCACAGAAAAGGTACCCTTGAATTTCTTCCTCTGGCTAGAATTATAAAGAAAGATTAAGATAAAAAGAATTTTTAGACTTCACTTTGCAAAGCTGCCTGGAGGGTTGATTGCCTAAGTTTAATGTAAATCATTTTGAAAAGCTCGATCTCTCTCTCTTCTTCTTTGTCCTTGGGACATGATAAATACTGGTTACTGTTACTACTGTTTTGTTTGTAGTAGCACCAGACCTCGTGCTCATTCTGTTTGTAGACTGCAATGTTAATCAATGTTAATGGCACTTCTGTGTAAAAGAGAACCTTTTTTTTTTTTCCCTACAGACTGAGTATATTTGAATAATTGGAGAATGAAGTAGTGTTGGAAAGCAAATCAAAGGGTCATGTAATTTGCTCACCTACTGAAAAGTTTGCTGGCTCCTACAGTTTGAATAATGCAAGGTCTCATAACAGAATCTGAAGGAATAACAGACACCATTGGTTAAAATTAAATAAAACCAAACAAAACCCCACCAAATCCAAAAAGACTCTGGAAAGATGAGGATTACCTTTTTATCATTTACAAGTATGTTTTTTTTCTGATTCTTAATGTCATGAGAGATAGTGTTAATTACTTTTAAAATGAATAATTAATTATCACCCATAAGCCCTAATCCAGCAATGAATTAATTACTTGCATTTCATTGCCTAAGGCCAATTCTTTGTGAAATATTTTGAATTGTATTAATTCTAGGACTTCAGTGGATAGCTTGGTTATCTGCCAGGAAGAAACACTTCAAAATGACTTGTTTTTCATTAACCACTCTGATAGTAGGTAGTACGATCCCAAGTACAGTATATATTATGGTCATATCTAGTACATGTCAATTTTGTAGTCTAAATTCGTAAGGTTCACCAAAGTATCTCATATCATTCTCTCTTTTTGAAAGGTAAATCCCAATAGCTGATTGATTTAAATGGAAATTTCTCATATGACAACTTCATACTGTGAGTTGGAGCTACAGAATCTTAACCTGAATGGAAGAAACAGAATAATTTGAAAATAATGCTGAACAAGGATCTTAATTTTCAGGATGCACTATGTTTTGCACTTTGTCATTGGCAAACTAGTCACTTTAACATTATTTACTGAATAAATGTAGGATTTGATAAAACCACATTTGTTTGGTTATAAAATATTGATCAGGAAATTGCATCTAAAATTATTGAAAATACTGTTAGGTTTCAAGTCTTTTCTTAAAGCTCTCAAATCTTAATGAAAGTTCTAAGTTTGTATATAAAAAGATTTAATAGTTTTTAGATTGGTTTCTGCTCTGAAACAGGCCTAGAGAACAAGTCTTACGACAACGAACAGAAGGAACTGGTGATGTTTAGTTTGGAGGAGGCTGACATGATCACTCTCTACAGCTACCTGACCACATTCACAGCCTTTCCCTCATCTACTAAGCAGTCCTTTTTGCCATAGAAGGACATCAGATTGGTTAAACAGGACCTGCCCTTCATAAAGCCATGTTGGCTGGGCCTGAGCCCTGGGTTATCCTGTGTGCCTCAGGCTAGCACTCAAGATAATCAATTCTATAAACTTCCCCAGCACCAAGATCAGGCTGACAGGCCTGCAGTTCCCAGGATCCTCCTGACCCTTTTTGTAGATGATTGGCACATTTTCTATCCTCCAGTCCTCTGGGATCTCTCTGGTAAGCCAGGACTGCTGGTAGATGATGAAGAGTGACTCGGTGAGCACTTCCATTAGCTCATTTTAGCTTCTTTCTGTTGAGAGGAGAATTTGGTGATGAAGGCTGGTGTTTTTGACCCTCTCATGGGTTTGTGAGCAGCTGCTTTTGCTTGGTAACATGAGTAGGGGGCTGCAGTGCAGGCCTGGTAAAGTGTACTTGGCCTGTCCCCAGACTCTGAGGTTTGAACCCACCTCCAGCCCAGCTAGGACAATCTGGTGCCTTTGCAATCACTATTTAAAGATGGGAATTTGAAGAGGTTAGAGGGAGATTGAAGGGAAGGGCAAGACGAAGGTGACCACACAGACTGCACAGCCAGGAAAGGACAGAAGGAGCGATGCCAGACCAGAGACATCCTTGTAGCCTGCTACAACAAGTAGAGACCCTGTGATAGACGGGTGAGAGCTGGAGACTTCAGGTCAGAGGGACCAGGCAGTTTAGACCCCAACCAGGAGAAGATGATAAACTGGGGTTGCAGTTGCCCCATCAGAGTAGCCCGTGCAGGGCTGCCCAGAGCATGGGCTCCTAGCTGGAGCAAGAGAGGATTAGTGAGGAGCACTTCTCCTCAGGAGTGTGATAACAGCAAGAGACATCAGGAAAGAACTGACTGCACCTCCCATTTCTTGCCCCCAGCACTGTTTATTGTGGGAGGAGGTAATAATATCAAACTCAGTGCTCTGAGCCCAGGAAGAGAGAAGGGGTGGGGGAAAGGTGATCTTAAAGATCTGGTTGCACTTCCATCATTCATCCCTCTCTATTATTTTTCCACTGGATATTTGTTTGTTATATTTTAGTTTGAGATCGATTAAATTAAGTTTTAATTTTCTTCCCGAAGCTGGGTAGTCTTGTATGTTTTGTACAGGACCATAAGTAGCAATTAAGCCATCCCTGTCCTTCAGGAGTTCAGCAGTACATGGTCTTTTGTCACTGGATGGGCCTAAACCCTCTTAGCCAAAGAATCTAAATTATTACTATTTAATTGACCTGAAAACCATTGACTCATGTCTAAAAACATATCGTTCCCCTGGTAGGAGTCTCTCATGGGCTTTGCTTCTAGTGCCCCTTTGGGATGCTCACATTGTGGAGCCTCTTCATCTCCTTTCTATCACTTCAGAGGTACAGGCAAGGGGAACTCTCCCTTGTGCTTTAATTCTGTTTTGATTTTGTATTTCTGATTCACTGTTGCATTTTGTTCTGAACAGTAATCCCTATGGCCATCCATATTTGGTGAGACTGAGTCTGAATGTGCATTGAGATCATGTTTTCTACAAGTCACTACTCTCCAGCACCATATTACACCTCAGTTGAGTCTAATGGATCATAATGAACTGTTGTTAATCTGTAATTTCCTTAATATTTTAAACATAACCATGTGCATGAGAGTAATGCTGAAAAAGTTCAGTATACAAGGGCAGAAAAAGAGAATATTGCAGTGGAGCTAAATGTTTTCTCTGAGTCAGCATGGAATTTGAAGATTGTAATTTATCATTTTGGGGACAAAACCCAGCTGATACAGGAAAAAAATGTTGTGTAATGATTTAGGAGGCTTTAATACATACACTGCTTGATTGCTTATAAAACCTGCATGTTTTAAGTTGCACATATTCCTTAAATAGAATGAGTTACTGAAAGAAACATGAATATTTTTTGAGGAATGCTGACAGCTACAGAACTGGTGAAATTTCAGAGCATCAGATAATGAACAGCAATTGTAGTACCTCAAAGTCCAAAGTAGATTCTAAATGTACGGATGGACTATTATATAGATGTGAACACTTTTATATACATAGTGATATACATTAATATTAACTATTTTATATATTAGTTTGAACTCAGGTTTAAAAGTACATCCGTACATACCTGTTAAGTTATATATAAAATATATATATACCTGTTATTTCAGATTTTTATATGTAACATATTTTATTTTTATGTGTATTGAAAGGGAGCAGTTGGCGTCGTGAGGGGAAAAATATATTGAAATTATTTTTACACGTATGGGGAAGAAATAGGACTGAAGGGGCACAAGGGAGAACAGAGAACCTACAACGTTTGGAAAAAATATTTGAACTAAATCATTACTTGTTTTGATATTTAATGAGAACAAAAAATGTTGGAACAGATCAACTGCTTTAAGGATAGAAAGAAAAAGGATAAAAGTTCTGAATTCATAGGAGACATAAATGACAGATCACTTATGAACCACGTAGATCAATATTAGGTGTGAGGTTTTTTAGTCTGTGTCTAATTGACTTCACCTTTTTTGAAACTTTCTACTTTAATTCTTCAATAGGATTGAATAGAAGGTCTGGCTAATTTCTGCATTAGAATGTTTAGTGTAATTAGAATGTTTAGTATAATTGAAATGTTTTTAGAGATCTGAGTTTAAGCAACTCTTTCAAAACTGAGGACATTAAATGGAAGGCTCCTCAGCCACATTCAGCTGAAGTTGAGACATAACAAGTGCAGTCTGCAGGGGTGTAAAGTATGTCAGCACCAAATCTGAGTCAATCTGTCAATACTCCCAACAGATCTCTCCTGTAAGTGGTCTATACTGGGGGTTCTGATCTTTACAAACTTAAATGAAGGAACTGTATGTCTGCCTCATCATAGCACTTTCAGTAAATACTATGTGACTGGCTTTGATTACGTAGAAAAAGCTGCCCAGCCAAGCTAGGTGCTGAAGTAGGTCTGGAGAGATCTGGCACAGTTGCCTGGCTAGGATGGGGATCCTTTTATGCTTTTTGAGACATTAGCAAATCACTCATTCTGTGTTGGGTCCACAGGTGCAATCTCCAGAGAAAAGGCTGCTAACCTTGGAAAAAAAGCCTAATTCTAGAACAGCTTTTCTACTTGGAACAAAATCAACAAACTCCCTAATTCAATCTGTTTTAAAAGAGCAAGAAAGCGTACAAAAGTACAATGATTTCCTTTCTTGATCAGAGCTCCTATTGGAGGTAATAATGTAAAATTTATCTCCCTCTCCTGACAGACTCATTCTTAAACAACTGTATCTAACAGAATTTTTGTACATAAAAATACTTGCAGTTTTTTGAGTTTGAAAAACGTCCAGCAAGTAGCTGTTGTACTGAAGCTTCACACTAGCACCAATGCACTCATCTTGCAAACTGAAGTTTTAAATCACCCACTATGTATTTGTCAGCCAGTTTAAACAGCATATACCCAAAGCAGTTTCTGTAGAGAATAGTCCACAGATGAAGTATATTACTGTAAGTCTTATGTTAACTTATTCAAAGATGTCTGTCTATTGGCAGCTTTTTTAATAGTAGAAATGTGGGAAACTTTGACCTGCATTTCCCTGATCCTATTGGTATAGAAGTTGACTAAAAACTCTAGTCAACCCACTGTAACAATATGAAAAAAATTTTGTGGTACCAGAGCCTAATGACTGGACAGGGATTTTCAACACCTGTTTAATTCTGTTCAGTAGGGAAAAGATGAGAGGGAGATAATAGTGAAGGTGGAAAAGATATACAATTCATGTACTTAATTTCTGCATTTATTCCTCTTTTATTAATCATAAACAGTAAAGGACAATCAAATATCATTAAATTATTCAAACTCAATGTATCGTCATTCTGTATTTCTAAGCTTGACAGTAGTTTAGCACGTAATGATCCTGAAGGCTGTCACTTCACTCTTGCATATAAATAGATTGACCATATTTTCTGAATACTGCAAAAAAACAGTTCTTGAAATGTGCTTTTGAATCTAATAAGCAAGACCAGTAACGTTTCAGACATCAATATTTCAAAAGCCAAGGCCAGTCTTTGTACTGTTTCATAAGGAATACTTCTGTGACAAATCCTTTAGCTGCTGTAAACTGGATTTTAATTCTTATGTCATAGCTCTAAACTTAATTCTGCTTCTCTTGGTACTTGTAATATATTTTTATGTGTTTATATATCTATTTTTGTCAATAAGGTTAAGTTTTCTTTCTAATGATTGTTATATCTGTGAATTAAACTCCAGATATTTTTTTTAACCAATTTCAATTTGGATTTAGCAAATGCAGCAGTCTAGTAGACTTGGAATAAATTGTCTTAAAATGACATGAGATTGAATGTCCCCAGTTGTCATGACTGCTTACAGAAATAAAGTCTGAAGGTTGATGGAACCGGCAAGGAATTTGCAGATTGGAACTTGTTCCCCAGCTTTTGTCAATTATCAGTGCTCTGTTGCATGTAGAGCTACACTCTATAAATCAGCTGGGTAACAGGCTTTGAGGGGTAGCCATGCCTCTCATATCTGCATATGCACATCACTCACCATGCCACTGATTATGCACAGCAGTTTTTAAGCCACTGCTTGTCTTTGTGCATGTAAGAATGCACTGGGTCTACTGTAATAGTATCAAGATGATATGTGTTTATGGGAGAATTATTTTCAAAGGTGTAGTGATGGAAGAACTTTCATCCTGTCAGGTTAGTTAGATTAACAAACATTTTATAATGTATTTGCACATTGTCACCATATTTACTAAAAAAAATCCAAGGTTTCCACACAATACCTTTATGTAAGGTTTCAAAATAGGCTCAAGTAAATGTAGAACTTGATTAAAAAATGGCTTTATGGCACTGATTCTCAGTAAGTTTCTTCCAGTGCATTTTCAATGGATATCTTCAATTTCCTTTTCTTTGTGCAGGCTCACATTTCAGAAAAAATATGAGCTACCTTCACCCTAGTGAAAGCTTTAAATTTCATTTCAGAAGGCTTTGTAGCAATCTCACTTAACCTAGAAGCGATATTGATATCTATCTTCTTAATTACATACCTTTCTTTTTTTAATTAATGAGACTCCCTACCATTATTCAAGCAACAAAATAGGCACTTTTGGTCATGCTGTTTTATTTCTCTCCCTGCATGCTTCTTTTTAAGGTGGAATGCTTGCTGTGCTGAGAGCTACATGTAAGCTAAGTGGATGTTAAGACACTTAACCTTCTTCCTCTTCCTTCAAAACCCTGTTTAGAAGAAAAGCATATTTTTTTTTAAGCTTTAGTTAATTTTTTGAGGTTCATGCTGAGGGACTTCCTTGCATACCTAAATAGATAACGAAAGAAAATCAAACAAGGATTTTGTTTTCCTTTGTGACTTTATACTCCTCTCGAGTCTCTTAAATAATATGAATATTAGGCAAAATAAGTGACATTCTACCTCGAGGAGTATACTTAATATGAAGTCCCTGGACTACTCTGAAAAATTGCTTTTGACCATGAAGCTGTTAGCAAATCTAGTACTACTGGTGCTGAACAAAAACCCCGAGGCACTTTGGCATTAATGAAATTGAAGAAGCAACTTGTGGCTCCAACTTTAATCACTGGAAGGTGTAACAAAATCAATTGCAAGAGAAAAAAGCACTTTTTGCATAGGAAGAACTCTATAAAACTGTACATGGTTAAATGTAGTCAGAGTATGTGTTAATCAAGATTTGTATAATTTGGACATACCAGTTTTTTCTTGCATCTGGTTATTATAGTATTATACCTGAACAACATGCGGTTATTTTATTATAGTATTCTTCCTGAACAAAGGAAAAAATATTTGTGTTTTTCTTTCTTTATTCTGAGAAGACTGTGAACATGAGGATAAGGTGAAATCCTAAATTTCACCCTGCTAAGATATCCATGTCATATATGTGTATGTATGTAGTAGCTTCTAGTCTGCAGCATGTGTGACTGGAGAACATCCTGTTTCCAGCATGTGAACCCAAATATTTCAATTCTTTGTGTGTTGCAAAGATTTTGTTCTCTGTGTTCCCGTGTGTGGTCAGGAGGCAAAGGTGCATGACCATTTTTTACAGGACCTTGAGAAAAGGTAAGCAAGAAGATGAGAACAACCAAAATGTGGCCCTCCAACTGGAAATGTCAGTTGCAGAAACAAGGTTTTGATGTTTACTCTAAGGATTTTCTCTTTGCCAAACACACATGCTTACAAACTAGATCTCCCAGCAGCATACCATTAGAATTTGTAATGGCACTTGGATGTCTCTTCTAGACCTAAAAATTTTATTGTTGCTTCTGGCTCCGTGTCATAAAATTTAAATGAGAACCTTTAGTTCTTTCAGAATGGAAAAAAAACATTTTGTAAACAAGTATTGCAGTGGAGAGTCTGTGCTACTGGGATATTGAGAAGAGTTATTGCAGAACAATAGTCTGTCTCTAAGTGAACTTATAAAGAGGGCATAGCAAAAATGGAAGAAACATGAACTAGCTCCTAAATATGTGAATTCAGTCATAATCAATAGGAAGTGGTGAAGGTGAAACTAAATGCTATATAATGGAGATCTAGGGTTTATGCTGTGACATATGGAATTGTTTATGCTAGATAAATTATAGAATCATAGAATTGTTATGGTTGGAAAAGACCTTTAAGATCAAGTCCAATCACGAACCTAACACTGCCAAGGTGAACAGATGCATCTACCCAAGCAATCAACACTTCAGCATTTCAACAAAAAAATGTAAACAGTTCTTGATCTAATTTGGATGATGAAAGACCTTTAAATCTTGTTGAAAAGGAATGAAAAAAAAAAAAGTGATAATTTGAAAGTAATTTTTTTTTTGGTTATAATTTTGTGGTAGGAGAAGCTTAAGTAACTTAAGCTTATGACTTCTTGGTGTATCGATGCCCCATTACATGTATTTATTTTCCAGGAAGTAAGTTTATAACTGAAGAATGGATTTTTTTTTTTTAACCTTTTCAAGAACTGTGAGTATATTTAAAGTAATGAACTTAATTTCTTGCATTGTGTGGCTGGAACAGCACATAAGCTCAAGTGTTCTACTAACAGAGTAAAAACAAGTACAAACAGTAGCTTGTGGTGTTTAGTGACCAAAGAAGTGACTTATTCATTTATGTGAGAGTAGAGCAAATAGAGAGGAAGGGTAGTGTCTCACTAAAATGCTTAAGCTAAATGTAATATTTTATACATATTTATATTGATTAAAATAAGGAATTTTTTTTTTTGTGAATAGTTACCAGATATTTTTCTATTGTATATTTAATTGAATAGAATTTTGATTTTCAAGAAGCCTCAGAATATTAGGTAGGTTCCAGAGGGCTGCAAGTAAAATAATGCTGTGCAGTATTTAATATAAGTAAATTCAATGACCAAGATAATTATAGGCTTGTTGGACCAATATTAATCCAGACAAGATAATGAAGAGCCTGATAAAAGACTAAATTAATACAAAATTAAAAGAAGTTATAAGGTAATTAATGCCAATTGGCATGCATTTATAGACAATAGATTTTCTTAAACTCATTTTACCTCTTCTGATAACATGTTTGATTTGTAACTGTAGTGTTATTAATGCAATGGAAGTATTTAGAACATTTGACTTGTTACCATCTGGCATTTTAGCTAAGAAAATAAGCAAATATACAGTCATCTAGTGCACATTAAATAGATGGAAAATAGTAATTGATAGGGCTCAATGTACTTAAATCTGAAATCATGCCAACAAAGTGGAAGAAAAATGTATTAATTATTGGAAAAAGTCTGTAAATGCATGTGACTTGGGGTAATGGCAAATCTTTGGGAGAGGGAGAACGAAGAAACGTTTCATCATGTTGATCATCTGCAAAGTAACTTATTTGGAAGCAACAAATATATTCTTGGTAGAGCTTGACATACAGTCTCTAAAAACTTGTGTCTTGATGGTACACGTGAGCTGTGTCTGTCTGTCCATCTGCTATAATATCATTAGATCATCTTCTAGAAGAAGCCCAAGTCTGTACCCTAGCAGGTAGAAAAATTGAGGAAAACAATGGCCCTGACAATCATTGCCTGGGGTCTCTGTCCACAGTGCTTACCCACGGGCCTAGGACAGAACTGAAATACCTCATGGTCAGCTCCTGTCCATTAGGAAGTGTCAGTCCATCATCTGTGCTCTATTGCTGGTATGGTTCTAGCAGTTGCTGAAGATGGAGTGCAGGTCTGCTGCCATCCGACAGGCATCATCCTTCAACTATATTTTGG
Source organism: Urocolius indicus (assembly GCA_013401255.1). NCBI lineage: Eukaryota > Metazoa > Chordata > Aves > Coliiformes > Coliidae > Urocolius > Urocolius indicus. The sequence goes on from WBNH01003743.1 coordinate 78,922, forward strand.
ATATACAAAGAGTGGATACTGAACTCCTTCTGCCTTGTTGTTAAGTTTTAATCAGTCTTCCCCACAAAATGGTTAGGTCTTGCTGATTTTGAGTGTGCTCAAAGACATAACATTCAAAGACATAACCCAGGGTATTTGAAAGTCAAACGAGGAAACAAGATGTCCAGGTACCTTCTTAGATTATGCAATTCTGGCAGTACATGTTTCATCTCTATCAGTTCTCCTTTTAGGCTAAGAGGGACAACTTCTAGGTTCTAACACTTTCAGGTGTGCATGAAAACACTGCTCTGAGGCTTGCTTTGTCTTTTGTTCTTTTCTGCTCATTGCTGGGCAACATAGTAGCCTAGCTGAAAAACAGTCAGACAGGAACACCAGGTAAGAGCCTACACACCTACATAGCTTCCAGAAGATATTTCACTGTGATGGCCATAATTTGAGCCTGTGCTGTCAAATTGCCTGTTTTCTTAGCAGAAGATTATTATTATTCAGCTTCACATCACAGTTGTTAATACTCAAAATACCATTGTTACTTTTGACCTCAAAAAATGTGTATAGATATATATTTGTTTTTAAACCTGCTGCTGTGTATTTTATGGTCTAATTCTATGTAGTTCATAAAAAGTTCCTCACAGGTTGAGCACTCTGGTCTCTCTGGGAAGCAGAGATAATTCTCAGTTTAAAAGGAGGACTAATTTCATATGCAAACTAGGGGGATAATTAGCCATCTAGGCAAAAAAAAAAAAAGAGGAAAAAGGAAAAGGGAAAAATTCACTTTCAATTAAAAAACAGATGAACTGAAAAAAGAGGACTAATTTGATAATGCATTGTAGTGGAAAATGCTCTTCTGAAGAGAAAGAGAGATCTGTTGAAGATTAAACAGCTGAATAGGTATAAATGAAATGTTTTCTTTAGTGAAAGTGCAATCTAGTTTTCCTTGTTATAAGATTCAGCTTCATTACTCTTATTGAGATTCCATTTGGTAACAGAATGGCTTCTATCCAGGGAAGAATCTCTGCTTTAAAGAGATACTTAAAGAAATTATTATCCCTGAGGGAAGAGATATATGTGAAAAAAAAAAAAAAAAGTGAGCTTATGGTAAGTATGCTTCACCACAAACTTAAAATCTTCTGCTTTACACACAGCGCCCACTGTAAAATCATAATTGTGTAGTAAATGAGATATCTTCTTATGGAGAGCATTTCACCTCCCTGATGTAAACTTACCACTAGTTTCCACCAGTATTAAATCTACAAACACTAAATCCGGTGTCTCTGTATGTATATGTGTTAAAACAATATTTTGGAAGACAAACTTAAGAACATCTGTTTATCATGTTTAGGCTTCTTAACTGAAGCTCAAATGAATTTGCCTATTCCAGTTTCTGGATTAAAAAGGAGAGGAGAGAGAAAAAATGAAACGGGAAAAGAGGGTTCATCCACATTCTTTGAAAAGACCGAAGACAATTTACTCCTTAAACTTGTGAACTGACAAGGTTAACCTTGCTAATAGCTGTTTGATTTTTGTTTTGTCATTACTCCTGACTGACTATACATTTACTCCGACCACCTATAGATTCTGCTGTTGTCATTTACGTCATAAACTTGTTGAAATGAATTGCCCTATTCAAGGAAGAAAGGATGAGAAATAGCAGACTTGAATTTTCCTTTTTCAACTTGTCTGAGTGGTCATCTTTTGCAAGAAAAGATGAACATAAATTCATTAATTCTATTTTCTGTCTGTTTATTGTAGTTTTTGAGAAACTCTTTGTCATGGCTTAGGCCCATCAGAGGACAAAAGACCATGATTAGACTCAAGTACCAAAGACTTCAGAATTGCCAGAGTGCAGGGAGGGCTTAATTGCTGTTTTTGGTCCAGGACAAAACAGACCAGGCTACTTAGTTTGGTGAAAGAAAACAGAAAATAATTTAATCCACCACCAACTAAAATAGAGCCATAAAACCCCAAAACATAACCAACACAAAACAACACAGAGTGGTACAGTGATGAAGAGCACAGCCAGCCCTTTAAGACCACCTTCTCCACACCCCTCCTCTCTTCTCTGGCTCAGAGCCCTGATCCCAGTGTTTTTATCTCCTTCCCCAATGAATGGCCCAGGGGGTAGGGAATGGGGGTTTCAGTCAGTCTATTCCTGATAGCTTCTGCCGTTTTTCTCTCCTCAGGTCAGGTGAGCTCCTCGCTGGTCCTCCCTGCTCCTCTGTGGGGTCCCTCACACACACAGCAGCTCTGCATGGGCAGTTCCAATGTCAATTTGTCCCAAAGGCTGCAGCTCCCCTCAGACTCTCATGTGGGTCTGCTCTGTGGCCTGCAGGCTCTCCATCACAGCCTGCGCCATGGCTGCCTCCTCACACAGTCTCTCGCCCATCCGGGCGCACTTACCCGGAACTGTTGGTGGCTCTCAGGCCTGTCATTGCCCTCCATGGGTTGCAGGGGCACAGCCTGCATTCTCACCATGGGTTGCAGAGGGGTGTTGGGTCTGGCGCTCCTCCTTCCTTCCTCCTTTTCTGACTGTGGGGTCCACATGGTTGCCTCCATCTTGTACCACTCTTACACCTCCTCCCAAGCACTTCAAGTTCCCATCCTTAAATAGTGATGGCAGAGATGCCAGATTGGCCCAGCCGGGCTGGAGGTGGATCTGAACCCAAGAGCTGGGGGAAAGTCCAAGAACTCTTTACAGAGTCTTCATTTCAACCTTGTTACCAAGCAAAAGCGGCTCCACACTAAACCATAACACTCTTCCTGCCTTAGCATTTGAGTATAGAGACAAAAGCACTTCTAATCACATCTACCACCTGTGTCTAAATTAATCAGCCATCTTCTGTTCCTTTTGAACTGAAGAATCTTCAAATGAACACAATATACTACTTGAATATAAATTTGATTTGTATGATGACTTTATAGTCTTTCACCTTAGCCTATTCTCTTTTTTATGTAAAATAGTAATGTATTACTTTTTACAGTACATTGAACAGTATTACAATAGTTTCACAAGTTTTTCATTTGGAATTCAGACATTTCTTGAGCTCAATGTGTCTTGAACATGTTAATGACTCACATTTAAATCTTAGTTTGTAACATCTCCTTCACTACAATTGGTTTTCCTTTATTTCTTCATTGTTCTCAGTACCCTTTTCAGTATTTGGAGGACACAAGAAGCATATCATACTAACTTTATTTCATGCAGTAAGCATAATTTTATGGATGGGATTTTCTCCTAGTCTAGTCAAAGTCCTCTGAGAAATCCTATGGGGCAAAATTTTTAGACTCATGCTATTCTGTTTGTGTATAATTTTAAAGCTGCTGCAGTGCAGAAATATAACTCCAACTAGTTATTTGGGATGATGACACGCAGGTTTCTTTTTCTATCTGAGCTGATACCAGGGAAGCAATTTCTGTCACGATTAGGTGCCTACCATGACTTTCAGGCTGACTGCTTGAGGATGACCAGTACTTAAATTGTGAGGGAACACAGTTGATTTTCAGATGGCCCCCACTGCCTTCTGAAAGATGATCTGGACTCTATGCTACTCAGGGATCACAGCCTGGAGCAGTTTGCTATCATAACATTTGTGAGTCGGAATTTGCTTTCAGTTATCTTTCTATTTTGGGCAGATGAACCTGGGCCTGTCTTTTCTAGGTCTCTAATAGGGTTAAAGGAGGGATCAGCTTGTTTGGCCATGTCTCAAAAAGCCTGTGAGAGATATGTGACACAAAAGGATGATTTTGAAAAGAGGAAGCCAAATGCAATTGGGAGTAGATCTGCACCTTCTGCTAATGGAAATATTCTCTAGATTAGCCAGTGCCTTTCTGAACAATTCCTAGTACTGAGTCAGCACGTGGAGCCTTTTTCCTTTAAGATTTGTCTGAACAAAAAGGTTTCATTAATGAGTTGATGCTTTGATTTTCTATGTTCTACAGTTCTGAATGGGAGGGCTTGCTTGGGTTCAGCAGGGAGGGTGAGATTAACAAATGAATTGGTATGACTGGCTAGCTGGATGTTGCACACTAGGACTTTGATTAATGCCATACCCTGTTAAGTCCCTAGCTGAAGTCTTGGAAGGAGAGACCCATTTATAAATTCACAAAGATGTTCGGAAAGTTGAAAGGTTGGTAGTAGAAGTAATCCAATCAAGATTTCCATTTTCATCTTGTTCAAAATGTTGTTTTGGGAAAATGCTGAAAAATCACTACTTTATCTGTACAGTTCAAGTACCAAATATTTTTTTTCCTTAATATTGGAATTTTTAACATTTAAGTTGTGCTTGAGGATATCTAGGGACTTTTTTGAGGGTTCATACAATGTTGTCATGGTTTAGCAGAGAGTTGCTTTTGCTTGGTGACAGGGGGAACGGGATGCAGTGAAGACCTGGTAAAAAGTTTTTGGACTCTCTCCAGGCTCCTGGGTTCAGACCCACACCCTGGCCCGGCTGGGCCAATCTGGCATCTTTGTGATCACTACTGGGGAATGGGAATTTGAGGTGCTTGGAAGGAAGTGTAAGGGTGGTACAAGATGGAGGCAACCATGCAGACCCCGCAGTCAGAGAAGGAGGCAGGAAGGAGAAGCACCAGACCCCAGATTCCTCTGCAACCCGTGGTGAGAATGCAGGTGGTACCCCTGCAACCAATGGATGGCAATGGCAGAACTGAGAGCCAGCAGCAGCTCCGTGTGAGTGCGCCCGGACGGGTAAGAGACTGTGTGAGGAGGCGGCCATGGCACAGGACATGCTGGAGAGCCTGCGGGCCACAAAGCAGACCCACATGAATGGCAGAAAGGAATCGCAATGTTTGGGACAAATGCACGTCGGAGCAGCCCGTGCAGGGCTGCTGTGTGTGTGAGGTACCCCATGGGCTTGCAGGGAGGACTGGTGCGGAGCCCCCCTGCCCTGAGGTTAGACAAACGGCAGAAGCCATCAGGAACAGACTGACTGAAACCCCCACTCCCTGCCTCCCTGGGCTGTTCAGGGGGAACGGAGGTATAAAACACCGGGATCAGGGCTCTGAGCCTGGGAAGAGGGGAGGAGTGGGGAGCAGGTGGTCTTAAAGAGCCGGTCAGACTCTTCATCTGTGTACCATTCTGTGTTGTTTTGTTTTGGTTATGTTTTGGGTTTTATGTTTTAGTTGGTATTAAATGATTTTCTGTTTTCTTCCCCAAGTCGAGTAGCCTGGTCTGTTTTGTCCTGCACCTTAAGCGGCCATTAAGCTCTCCCTGCCCTTTAGCAAGTCTTTGGTTCTTGAGGCTAATTGTGGTCTTTTGTTTCCCTAATGGGCCAAAACCATGACAAATGTTTATAAAGCCTTTCAAAGAAAGAAGTTTACTGATATCATTCTATAACTGAAATGCCTGGAATGAAATAACAAACATTAAAACCTCTGTTTCCATTAAAAGGTGATAATATACACAGCTGCCTCTACTGAGGTATATAGCTATGCTAGTGTTGCAAATACTATACTAAAGCATGTATGAGTGAAACTTGAGAGGAGAGACACATGAAATTTCACTATCTATTTGGGTCCTGACAGTCAATAAAGAGACACTAAATTCTTGCTGCTTCAAGTTGAAATGAGAATTTAATGAGCAAGATGATATTAAGGGAACCTGCCTTGACCCTTCCTCTTTGTTCATGATCTGCTGGGAACTATTTAGACCTCAGCTAATTCCTACATGTTTGTTATTATGGTTTTTTTTTTTTAGGCACAGGAAAGTTCCATCTTTTGATGCAGTTGCCCCATCCAGACCTGATTTGTCTTGTCCTTGTGCAATTATAGGTCTAATGGTGGCTGTCTTTTATTCAGTATATCATGTAAGTGAGATATTGATCTTCTTTTTAAATATATGGCTTGTAATGGTAATTACTGATCTTGGTTGTGCTTCTAAGAGAATAATATTTTTTGTATTCTTCTATCAATACTGGATGGTTAGGACAATAACAACTTGCAGAAACAGACTCTATAACTCGAAGAGTTATAAAGAAGGTATGTTTATTTGGCACCTGGTGCACAGGGGATCTCTCCACCACAAGCATGGGCTCCAGACTCAGCAACTTGCTTGGCTTGTATTTGTTACAACGTTACAAAATCATATGATGAGATTATCCACCTATACAAAGACACAGCCTGTCCCCAATTTCGCATGTAAATCAGGTCTTTTCTTCCTCTCATTTGCATGATGTCTCCCGGTGATAGTTGGTGATGGTCTTTGGGGCCTTGGGGATGAAGGCTGATAAGTGCAACTTCAGATGTCACTTGGCCCCTCACTGAACCAGTTTCTGCCTTCAAGGAAGTTGGAGGACCCTGGAGGTATTGTGTAAGGGGGTAAGGATGACCCCCATAGCTTGTGTGTGAATTCTGTCTGTCTGAAATAGAAGCTTTCCAACAAGTAAGCTTTATACTACCGCAGTAAGTTAGTATAAGGTTTATTAGTACATGTTAGTTTAAAGCTCTACATCAACAAGAGGACTATTCTTGTGTTTTCCAGCTTGGAGGCACACTATATCAGCAAAGAAGGCTGCTGGCTAGAGAAACGTCTTTTATTTTCTCATTGAACTTTAAGTAAAACTAATTGATAATAACAAGAAAATTTTTTCTTCTTCTTTCCAGGCATTTGCCCTGCCATATGGACTACCATATTTTTGAAAGACTGTCTGAAGTTACCCAGATGTTTCTTACAGCAAAACACAGATGCATTAATATAAAAGCAAATTTAAGGTGAAAACACATACGCTTTTTAGATGTTCTGAATCTGTCAAATTTAAGGAAGGTAAAAGAAATGTTTGTTCCACGTGAGAAGAATATTAAAACAAGTGGCTGGCAATTACAGTGAAATAATCTGTTAAACACGATGGACTGAAATTAACATCATACTGATTAAAAAGGGGAAAAAAAAAAGATCTCTTAACCAGCTTGGGCTAACTTTGAAGTACATCTAGAAAACAGGTCTTATTTTTCTTTGACTTAGAACCATATCACGAACGTTAGAAGAATGGCTTTGGAACAAAGAGTTCAGGAGCCAACTTTAAATTTTAGGAGATTAATGTCTGAATTTAAGATTCTGACTGTGTTCCATTACTGGTTGTGATCAGTGTCTTGATTATTCTTTTGCTTATGATATGATAGTATAGCTTCACAAATATGAGTGGTGTTGTCTAAAAAAAATTGAAAGGGTTGAGTGGGACATTTCTTCAATTCAAGCTTTTTATGTCCTTGGAACAGATCAGTTCTTTGTAGAAGCTTGTTGATGGTGTAGTAGACAGCTGAAATATTAATAGTTGTACAAATATACAACTTGTTCACGTTTTGCAGCTGCTTTGTTTAGTTTCTAACCTTATACTTGACGTTCAATGCCATATTGTAGAATATAGTTTTGACTTTTCTTTTAGTGTGTATCACTGTGCCTATCCCTGTTATTCTGATCTCAGCTTTAAATTAAAGCTTGAATTGGATTGGAAAACTTTTTTCCAGAGGTCACTGGTGCATGCTATTTCAGCAGTATACTACTTGGTTTATAATGAGACGTATTCTTTCCGTGGGAGTATGAAGGGCTATGTAATTAAAGTATACCATACAGGTGAATGACCAAGTTATTTCATACTATTCATCTGGGAATAAGCATAAACATTTTTTATGTTTTAATGTATTAACAAACAGAGAAAGTGAGGTTTTAGGAGAATCTTTCATCTAAATTGAGAAAATGGGTATGTATAAATACTTGCTGGAATTAGACCTAGGGGTTTACACTAGATGTAGTACAATAACTGTTTAGTTTAGAAAATGTCTGCCTTCACAGTGTCAGGATATTTTGATTTATTGCATTGTATGACTGTCTTCTGAGCTGGTTGTATCACATCAGGAACTGATGGCCTGGAAATACTTAAAGCAGATTGCAAAGGTTACTTGCACCTGGGAATAAAATCGTCTTGTCTAATAAGAACAATAATAAAGTAGATTATAAAGTTATCTTCAAAAATGAAAAGCTAGAATGCAAAAATGAAGCTAAAAGATAAAGCTAGTCTTATGGATTTAGATAAGTCTGATGGCACAAGATTTATGTGACTAAATAAGTGGGATAAAAAAAAAATCGCAATTTTATTTCCTTGCTCCCCCTTCCCTGGGATTTCCATAAAGACCTGCAGCATATTTCCAGATCATATTTTCAAGTGCCAGGAGTGGTTGTGACTTGTGCTAAAGAAAGGTTTTTAACTTCAAACTTGTGGATGTTTACTATGTTTGCAGTGCATATGTTAAGAAAACCTGATGCATTCTATTTTGCAAGAAGACTAGAAAATTGGTGAGCAGAGTCCTGTAATTCACCTGAATAATCTCTATGTAGATTGATTGGGTCTAAAATGGTGGACAAATAAGCGTATGCCAGCACATTGGATCTCCTTATGGGAAAGCAACTACTCTTTTAACTATGAAGAGGAGATTAACTTCCTAAATCATGCATATGGTATATGTAATGTTGACAAAGATGCCAGGATTTTTTTTTTCAAGAGTTGATTTCCTTTTTGTGTGTGTGTTGGTGTGTGTTTTGCTTATTTTCTTTTTCTCTTCCAGAAGACTTGTGCAGCATGGGGACTTAATGCACAAGCTGCTGTTGTTCATATCTCAAATGTAACAAAAAAAACCAAAGCAGTTTGATGAATTCACACAGCAACCTGAGGGGACCCTTTTTTTTCCAATAAAAGGGCCCATAGGTCAGTATTTACCAATTTTATGCTTCAACAACTGGTTGATACTTTTTTGTGGGGAGCTGTCTAATTCTGCGTCTGAATATTTTCATTCAACAGATGCTCAGCACCTTGTTAGTATTCACCCTTTCAGGAGGACCAGAGTTGTCATTGTTATTTACTAACTGTGACACTTGGAAAGCAATTCTTGTCACTGTTTTCTTAAGCAGCTTGATACTTGCTTTGTTCAAGTGTGTGTTTTAAAGTCAAATGTTCTCCTGACTGCATCAGAGGTGCTTAGTAACTCCATTAACCTTGGTGAGCTTTGGCAATAGAAGGGAAAAGAAAAGTCAATACATGTCTTCTACAACACTGAAACTGTGAGGGCACAATTTGAGGTAGTTATGAGCAGTGGGGGATAATCTGAACAGGCATATATTTATTTTCAAGTTATCTACTGCCACTTAAATATTAGTGTATTTTAAATCCATTCTCTTTGAATGGTTCATACTGTTTGGGTTGGCATGGGGGCTTTGATGGATTTACTGCTGTGTGTTTTCCTCTGTTATCTCCAAATCCTACATAGAGAACACTCTCCATTTTGCTATGTTTGATATAACTATTGACTGTGCAAATGCTGTCTGATTTTCAGAAGTCGATTGTTTGAGCATCTGGACCAGATGATTTCCCACAACCTCAGATTACTTTTTATCTTTTTGGTTGACATAGGTAAGACTTTAAGGCTACATAGCATGGTTGTGGTAGAGATAAACAGTTAAGAGTTTTAACATTTATTTGAACTATACAACGGTGTGGTGTGGCTTGCGTGAGAAACCAAAAATAGCACCCTATTCTTAGGTGTGGAATCTAAGTGCCTGGCACTTTTTTTTCTGCTTTGCTTGCTCCTGCAAGGTTTTTGGTCTCACTGGAGAGCACAGAAGAGATCCTTTCCAGGGTCAGAGAGGGCTGAGCTTGCTATGTGCTTTACAGGAACTGTGTAACAACACATTTGGCACTAGGCCAGAGCATCAGTCTGGCTGAAAATTGTGATATAAAGCTCAGGTTTGGTGATGGCCAAACCACGTTCAGGTCACTTAGAGGTAAGTGAGATGGTTTGTCACTTGCTGTACAACTTAGTGTGCATTGATATATCTGAACAGTACAATAGAAAGGTAAACGTGCAGTTGTACATGTGCTGCAGTCAGCCTAAACAATATTGTTATGATCTGGTCTTGCTGATTCGGGGATTTTTCTTTCCTCTCTCCTTCCACTTTCACAGCAACATGTGTAGTGCTCCTTGAAGGGCAGTTAGTGGGTTCATCACATGGCTATGTATAAACAATATTAGAATCACTGTGTTAGAATTTCAGATTAATGAGTTAACTTGATCTTGAAGCTAAACAATTATTTTGCTTACAGCTGTATGGATATTTTAATGAATATTCTAAAATACTCTAAATACTGAAAGTAGCCAAAGCGTTCTGTAGCATTTTCAAGAATGTCTTTTTTTTTTCTCTATTTTCTTTTTTTCTGTTTAATCATTATTTGGCAAGAAGAAATCTCCAACTTGAATGCTAAATTTAAGAGAAATCCCTTTGATTGAAGCAGAGCAGAGTTCTAATCTATATGATGATTTGTTAGATTTTGATGAATACTTAAAAAAAAAAAAAAGAAAATCTTTTTTTCCTGGATATTTGAGCTATTCAAATGGGTCTGTTAAGGGGCTGTGCTTGATTGATTTCCATCTTGGATGTCAGTAGAGATTTTACTTCACAAAGACTATATGTACTGTGTATCTAACTGGAAAGGAGAAGAAATTGAATCTATTTGAGGTTTGGTTTATTGGTGTTATTAGACATCAATCTTAATAATATCTTCACTCCATTTTTTTTCCCACAAATTTAATAATATGAGTACTTTGTCTCTTGGAAGAGTTGCAAAACCAATTATAGAAATGTCAGAATTTCCATAGGAAGGTAACCTTCCTCTTAGCAGTAGCAGGTGATCAAAACAAACTGATAGTGATTAAAGTGTCAGAATATAATTGTATTTTCTTCCAAATAGAGCATCAACTCTCAATAAATAATTAAACCAAACCATATTCTCAGGATGCAGGAGTGCAGTAGCTGTGATTAAAAAATGCTAGGAGCTATTATTAGATTTTTTTTTTATGATAAATTTTCTTATTATCAGATTTTATTACCTTGCTATTCTTTGGGGTATATTTTCTTTTCCCCATATTTCCTGGGAAAGCATAACTTGTGTCACAGATTGTAATGAAATATATGCCCCGTGATGATTTCACAAGTGACCTTTGAAAGATCTTGATTCTAGAAAGAAACATGTGAATCTGGACTTAGGATGAAATCTTTTTGAAGCAATTTCCCAAGAACTTGTAATATGTCTACCTAAAGCTTTGCCATATGTATAAAAAAAAGCTTGTTTCTCTGTTCTCCATATTTTCACTGGCTAATTGCTTACTGTTTCATGGCTGAAGACATTCAGTTTTAACAAACAACATCAAATCCAGAAGGACCTGGGAGCGTAATTTAGCTATGAATGTGGACTGTGTCTGCTTGGTGGTAGTGATGAAGCATGAACTAGATTGAAGGTAGTTTGACTTCCAAAATCCAGAAACATTTGGTAGGACTGTCAGTTTGCACTTTTTTTTAACTTAAAGCTGCTTTATTAGACACAGTACACTGTGTTGTGATTTTAGTTGTTTTCATAACAGAAGCACAATTTTAAAAAATGTGATATTTTTTCCACCTAATCTTCCTTTTTTCTTTTTATACTTTTAAAAAAAACTTGTTTATTTATTTATTTTTCTGGATAGCATTTTTTTCTGGTCTGGGCTGATGCACAGTTTTATCTGTAAAGGAAAATCTGTTGAAAACTTTTTTTTTCCCTCAAGTTTAACCATTGAAGCTTAAATTTTTATTTTGCCTAATTAAATTTCCTGAGCGGGTATAAATTAAATGAAAAGTAAGTAAAATGTTCTTTAAAAAGAATTGGCTAGCAAGAAGTTGTCTTTGATTGGTCTCTATAAAATCTATTTTATATGTTTTGGCCAGTGAGTAGTGTCTTCTTTTTAAATGTGATTGTCAGAAACTTATTGTCTGTACTCTGTTATATTACAAGGTCTAAATCCTTTAAAAGAAACATGAAAATAGATACTTCTCTCTGACACTTGAAGAAATAAAGTTTTGGAGACACAGAGAATTTAGGAGACCCTGAGAGATGTAGACACCTTTGCAATTGGGCAGCAGTTGAGGAAGACTGCTCAAATCCATAGTTTTGGACATAAGCCATATAATTCATCCAATTCTGCAAGTACTCCATTGAAAAGAAAGATTATCTCACAAGAAAATGAGTTGTAGGTTCATAGCAAGCATTAGAGTTAGAATGAAAATGTTCCCATTGCATTTTTAAGCACAGGTCAAGTGCAGAAAATTATTTTTAAGTCCAAGTCAAATCTTTTTACTGTTATGAATAACCATATCTGTTTCTTTATCAGAGATTGTATTTAGTTCGTTGGATGTAGTTCTTCATGTAATACAGATATTACATGTGAGTTTCTCTGAGAAATGAATGCTCAGTTATACACATTTATAAAGATGTGTAAGAACCAAAATGTGTTCCAACTTCTTGCTATCCCTATGGAGATGTAAACATTTAACTGACAGATTTTTAAGCCTAGGGTGTATTCGTCCTGTCTAATTGAAACAAACATTTTAAAACTAGCAAATTGGGTCAATGTGTTCAAAAACATCTCTGAAGATGAAGGCATTGTATTTCATTTCCATGCCCAAACTGGAGTACAGATACATACTTACGTGCTAGTGCTTTATCATCAAATGCTTATGTTTTTCATGCTGGTAGGATAAATTGGCTGTTCTTGGAAACTCTTCTGCTTGCATTTAGTTTTAGGAAAGTGAAGTAGATGCAGGCAGGCAATGCACAGCATATGATACCAATGACTCTTCTACTTTTAAATCCCACTGTGAATGTAATAGCATAGTGACATCTTTTGGTTCCTTTTGAGTCTAAAGGTTTGCTAAATGAAAATTTGTCTATTTTTAGTAAACTCTCGCTGATGAACAACTATTAAATAGCTGTTGTTATCTTGATGGGTCACACTAAACATTTGTTCCCTGGAAGTTGATCTCATTGTTTAAAAAACTAGAATAATTTGATAATTTGGTGTCTCCTAGTTTATTTTTTTTTTATTTGTCTGGAGTTTTGTACTTTATATAAAAGCCTGATCTGTGGCTTGTACAGTCTAGCAATTTTTTGAAGCTTGAACAAAATGTCCTGTTCAGGTCTACAGAGATGTTTCAGGTGGATGATTGTCTGTGATTCACTTACAGAAAATTGCTTTCTAGAGCTTCATTACTGTTGAAACAAATTACAGAGACAGACAGAACTCAACCATTCAGCAGGATTAACCTGTTTTCCCATATGCTGATCTCACCTTGATCAAATCCCCACTCTGTGTAGCAGGCTGTAAAACTGGAGGTACCTTGCAGCATGCCCTCCAGGTCTGCTAATGAAGTCTAGTTCCCACTGGGGAACAGATGACAGCATGCTTCAGAAGTGAAATATTCTTCAGAAGATTTAATTCATCCTGTATTTGGACTTCGGGGAAGAAGGCAAAAAGGAACTGAAAGAAGCTCTTAAATAATACAAGAATGTTGCTGATGTTTTTAGTTCACTTTTAAGTAAAACCAAAGAAACCTGAATATCACTATTCGGGGGTGCTTTTGCTATAGCCATATAAAGGCATGTAGATTGCAGACCTGTTACCAAACACACATCCTTCTCATCTTCTCTCCTCTAATAATGCATCCTGCTAGCAGCTTTTTCCTCATTTTAGTTCTGCCTACTCTTTCTTCCTTTATTTATTTTTTTTCCTTTCTCCTCCCACTGGCTGTCACTTTAATCTGCCTTTTCCTTCTCCCTCCACAGCCTCTTGTTTTCATTTCTCTAGATCAACAGTCCCCATTGCACCTTTTACAACTATTATTTTCCAATATTTGTTAGAAAATTCAATAACACCATTCTGTCTTTCTCTTATACAAAAAATTCCTTTCTGGATATCTAAGATGTATCTACACATCAAGGTATTTGTGTTAAAACCAAATAAATTGTCTTTACCCAGCAGTAGGTTATTTGATTTAATTGAGGGGTGGAAGGAACTAAATATCTACCTAGTGGTGTTGAGTAAAAATACATCTCTATACCCTCTTCTATTTTCTCCTAGATGGTTTAGAGTTAGCAGATGCTATTATAGATGATAATTTGGCTGGTAATGACATACAGGAGCAGCTGTAGATACACAAAATAATGACTTTTATTTATTGCTGTTATATTTGGAAGGTAAGAAATGCAACAAAAACAATAAACATTTAAGATACTTGAGTTTACTGGAATTTTCTGTTGATTGATCAAGTCCTCTTGATGGCCTGATCCGAGCTTGTGAATAAAGTGGAAGAGAGGTTTGAACTCCTTCTGTTCAGAGGTGGGTAAAACCGTTGCTTGCTGGAAGCTTTGTGTTTCATCTGAGAATAAGAGCTGGAGCTATTTTAGCAAACTTGTTTGTCCTTGTAGCAGGAGTACAAAAAGACTGATGACCTCAGACCATAGTGAGACATCTGATGGGATAACTACAGTTCCATATCATTGGGCATGGTCAGCCTGCAGCCACTTGACAGGGCAGAAACTTCAATAAAACATTCAAGCATAAACAGCAAAAATATTTTTCCAATTTCATCATGTCAAACAAAAAAAGGTTAGGTATGAAGGCATTAGATTGATACTCTCTTTTTTTTGTTTTCCTTTTTCTCTTGTTTTATGGCAGGCCTATAGCTCTGTGATATACTTACCTGTTAGAGGAAATCTTTGGGATAGCTCATTTCCTACTTTGTCAAGTAATGTGTCAATACTTAAATGACTGGGATAAACTTCTGGATAGTGTCTTGGTTTTGATGCTGTTTCTAGGAGCAGAACATGAATGCTTCTTGAGTGTAAGTGTATGGTGATCCAGAACATCTGTGCTGAATTATAAATTGCCTAAATAGGGTGGGGTCTTGAACTCTGATTCCTATAGGAGCTTGGGTATTTGAATTAAGTGTTCTTCCTGAGTAGGGTTTGAGCCTATGAAGTTATTTCTTTTCCTAGTAAAGAATATAACACTACTTTTACTTCCTAGTGTGCTTTCACAAATAAGCCAGGAGTTAGACTACTCAAAGTTTATGCTTTTAATCGTGATATTTCAACTGTTTCCTGCACCCAGGGCTAGCTCAGAGTGTCTCTCTATACAGCAACAAATGCAGGAGTTGTGGGATAAGTGAGCAAGGACAATGGAGCAAGATATTTTCTTCCACGATTTAAAAAAAACCTCAACAACAAAACCAAACAAAAAACCCTCAATCACTACCAGTTGGCTGCATCTTTTTGGTTATGTGGTTTGTTCTTTTTTGTGTTTGTTCTTTTTTTTTTTTCTTTAAAAGAAGCTGGGCATCTAATTCGTTCTTGTTTTCATAGGTTAAGCAATACAGGAATAGGATCTGAATTTTAATTTTGCAGCAACTACATTTGTCCTAACAGGCCATGTGTGTAAATAGATAAACTGAAGAAACTGATATAGGAAAAAAACAAGACACTTAACTCTTGGATTGGACAATTATACATCTAATTATTTTTTTGAACTGGTTTGAAATTCATCATTATGGTAAACACTAAAGTTAAAGTAGATTATATTTTTATTTATTTTTTGCCTGCTTTTCACCCCGGCAGTCCTCTTTTTCTCTGACTTCTTTTGATCATCTTTATGTAATTTGGCATGGATGCAGAGGCTTCTCCATATATAGCTTTGTTATGCTCCAACCTTCAAAGGTCTGAGACTGTTTCTGAATATGTGGGTGTATAGCAACTTTGAAGGCTTGCACAGAGTAAAAGGAGTTGCAGTGCTGATTTTTGAGCGATGCATTTTCCGATCCAAAGAGTCTATTCTGCAGTCTGAGAATCTGATACATGAATTTATACTTATGTTTATCTCTTTCTAAATCTATGTGAGTGCATAAAAGGTTTCTCAAATAAAACATTGCAGCCTTGTTTATGTATTTTACATTGTGTATTGCCAGCTGAAGTATACTTTCTAAACCAATATGTGCTGTCACATTACATGTATGATGTGTGTAGATGACAATGACCTGTTTATCCCATGTATCTATTTAAAGAATTTTACATTGGAAGGCTGAAGCATAAGATATTCCGTGTTTTCCATGTAAATATATAAAAATATTGTGACTTACTAACCAGTACCACAATATCGCTTCTTTTTTTAAAAAAAATTCTTATTCAAAAATTCTTTGCTCCTAGACAATTTATCTAGTCTTGAAAAACAACTGCCAATTCTTCAAGTCACACAGAATTACATTCTTCATACATTTCTCTCTGCTTAGGTCATCTTTGGAGCTCATTTCTCAGTTCCATCCCACATATTTTTATCATTCTAGCAGAAAGCCCAAGCTGTAATTTTTATCTGTGCTCTCTTTCCTTTTTTTATTCCTCCATCTGACAGTTATCACACCTACTGACATGTAATTTTACTGGTGTAATGGCTGTGATTAACTTCATGATTTCATAGACTTCCACTGAAATCACCTTAATCTTGACATTTAAAATGTGGCTTCAGTGTCTAGGTTCTTGCTACTAATCAACCTGTTGCATGGCTTTGATGGTGGCAAATGGCTGCAGTTGACCAGCAGCAGAGAATTCATCAGGGGAATGGGTAGGGTGCTGGGCATGTGTGTGGCTGAAATCACAGCCCTTGTGGTTAGGTGTAATTTGAGCAGACATAACGATTCTCCTTTGGCCTTAAACTGTGTCTGCATTTCCCAGCCTGACTTGATGTATCTGCAGTAGCTCAGGGCTTCCAGAAAAGCAGCAGTGCTGCAGGAGTCCTGCATAGTTGCACAACTCTTTTGAAGCTACATTGGGCTGTAATGAAGTCCAAGCTTATGTGAATTCGAAAATTTTGGTGTCTGAGGTAACTATATTAAATGCAGCACTTCAGCTATGGCAGTTACACCTTTCTACTATAGTCATATTCTGTCACATAAACCCAATTTCCTGGGAGGCAAAGATTGCTTAAAATATTTCATATCTTATATTCTGCCTCAGCAGTTTTGTCTGAGAATCTATGTCTCAAGAAGATACTTTCTCCCTGGTCATATCCTTCTCATTTTGTAACCATATCTCATTCAAGTTAAAATTACTTGAGTAGGTTCATACAGATGTACGTTTCCTTCCAAAAAAAAAAAAGAAAAAAAAGGCAAGAGTTTTGATCCAGAAATTATGCAGCAGTGCAGCTGAGGAAGGGTATCCAAGTTTGCTTTACTGAGAAGCCCTGAAATTTGTAAGGATGTGGCTTCTGGACTAGGTCTGTTTGGCTCAGTCTGTAGGTTCTCCAGACACCCCTATAGACATATAGGTCTGTGTGGTGGTAAGAGTTTTCCTGTGCACTAGTCAGACAATGAATCTTTAGTCATCAAAGGGCAAAAAACTTCACAAAGGGATACGATAGCTTGTCCTTCAGCATATTATTTCAAGAAAAAGTGTCTGAGTGATGAGTTTACACTGGAAGAAATCATAAGAAATGCCAGTAATGTCAAAGCAATTGTGAAAAATGGGCATGGTATCTTTTCTGTTGACTACTGAAGTTAAAACATCTGTTCCAATAATCCTGAAATGGTACTTGTGTACATTCAACTTCAGTGTTCCGTGTGTACATTCCTGTTCCTGTTTCCTGCACAGGAAACATTGAAGATAAAGGTATTCTTGTTGCCAGTTACTTTGCCAGCTCCAGCTCAGATTCTCTGAAGGGACATAGCCAATTAGCAGTATTTCCCATCCTGCTACTGGATGTAAGTGATTTCCAACAGAGAAGAACATAGAGAGGTTCCTGTAGGATCAACCAATTACCATAATTCCATTGACAAAAATTGGGTAGTGGTAGTTCAAGAGCTGTGCAAAGCTGGAAGCCGTTCTCATCTGCTGTTGCATGTCTTTGTTTTACAGGTTTTTACACATTTTGGAGAAGCTGGTATCTGCAGTCAAGAAAAGAATGCTGTGATTATGATTTAAGATACTCTTTCAGCAATGCACTCTTGTTAGATTCATCATAGCACAATAGTAGTTCAAGAAAGCAGGGACTCCGTCTAGAAAGGATGATGTATATATATTCAATTACATGTACACTTTATATATATATATGTATATGCACATATATATTTTTGTATATTTTCTTTCCATCATGTCTGCCCTGTTAAATTTACACTGATAATAAACGTGCTTTGTGGATACAATCTTGTAATGCTTACACAAGTAGTGTTTACTCATTCTAATAATCCCACCCAAATGGCTATGCTTTCTCATTTGTTTGTTTTCTTAGTATTCTAAAAAGATGTTTGTTTTAATTCAGAGTAACTTACTATAAATTATTTGTTGTTTACTTTTTCATCCTTTATTGCAAGTCTTTAGTTTCCCAGTGAAAAGGATCATAAGAGAGATTGTGCCTGTAATTATTTGCTTGCATGAAAACACTGTATAAATTCTTACTAAGAGCATTACAGTCAGAGAGGTCTCAGACCCAGTAAAGTAATTAATGTTGTTAAAAGCCACAGCACCTTTAGGTTTAGAAGCAGAGAAAAACAGTTGGAAATACACCACAATAAAAAGTAGATGTTCAATGGAGATATACAAATACTGTTATTCAGTTGTTGAAAGCTTATTTCATGGTATTGTGATATAACTTATTTCCTATTAAAGTACGAATTTTTTTTTTCCAAATATTATGCTCAGGAAAAAAATTGCTTTTTCTATTCTTTCTTCTATCCTTACTAGGTTGTCCAAATATAGCTTTACTAATTCAGGTGAAACCCTTAAAAATTGGTTAATTGCTTTGGTTTACTCTTTGTTGTCAAGCTGGGAGAACTCTTTTCAACATGGTAGCTACTGTGCAGCATATTTACTTAAAATGCGTCAAAGCTAGAGATGCAAATGCTGCCTAATTAAATCACTGTGGTCAGTGTTTTAATAGTAAATAAAAGGAATTTTTTGTATCTTTAGAGGATTCTGTTGCCTTTAGTCTAGATGATTAAAATATCCAAGTCAATACTGCTCAATTCATTTTAGTAATAAGCTCAGTGGTCTGGAACCAGTAGCTTTTATTTATTTATTTAGGGCACGCTGATCTGTATATAAAGTACTTACTGAGCCTATAGAAGCTTTTGGCAGTTTGAAAATTATTGTCAATTAACTTCTGCACTTAAAATCCTGCAAGCTAAACTGTAGTTGATGAGTTACCATCCTAAAAACAATAAATCCTAAGGCTACTTCATAAACATAGTAATTTATCCTAAATTAGAAGTTCCATCAATGGAGACAAATCAATTATTTAACGCCATATTTCTTTAGCGTTATTTTGTACTTGAAAATACCTCAGTATTCATCCATATGCATTTGTAATTCTGGGAGGGAGACAATCGTAAACAGGTTGGGAAGCCTTGATGCTCTTGTGCATCTTTACAGAAAAGGAGAAATCCTCTGACCTGGCCCTCCAATTGTGGAACAGGGTCTAGTATAGTGTCAACATTTTGCATCATTTAATATTTTTGCAAAATAACTGAAATATTTTTCTCAGTTCTTAACTATTTGTATTATTTATGTTGAACATTTTAATTCAGCTGAGAAGAGTATTTCTCAGTTTGATGTGACTTATTGGAGTTATTTGCAGAGGATTGTAATAATAGCATTGAACGTATTTTCCCAAAAGGATAAGAACAGTACTTACCTGTTGTAAAGTTTAATTGGATGCTTAATTTATTCTTCAGAAGCACTCTTTTCTCTCCAGAGAACTAGTGGTTGAAGTTTTAAAAGTACTTTTTATTCTCTGATCTTGGAGAACAAATAGTCATACTGTGATTGTTCAGATGTGAACAGCTGTTCCCATGCTTTCAAAGTCTGAACCGTGCTCCTTTTTTTTTCCTAGGAAAAAGAACAGAGAAAAATCTTGACCACTTCATGATATTTACCATTCAGTGACCTCATTCCAAATGGAAGAGGGTCTGCATTTAGAAAACGAGTACTTGAAGGATGAACTTTGCATTTTGTAGTGCACAAAGTCTATACTGACAAAGCTCCTTAGACATGAATCTGAAAGCCAGCCTGGGGAACAGGTTCCTATACAAAGCTGATGCTGTATTATCTTCAGACTTACGATGATCTCAAGGTAGACATTGAGCAGAATGGCATGTGGGAAGAATTCTGGATTTTCTTAGACGTGTGAATCACTTCCTGCAATATCTTTTAACTTTGGTGTAACTGAATTCCTGCTTTGTGCTGCTATTTACGATTTTGCTTGTTGAAGGCAAACTAAATTTTAATACTGGGTTTTGCTTTTCCCCCATAATTTTAGAAGTCATGTGGAAATGGTTCTTCGGTTGTTTTTATTAAGCTGTGCAGCTCAAAATCTGGAAAAGACTTAAATCTGTGGTCTGAGGCTTTGTGATGGAATCTAAGGGAAGTGAGTCTACTCACATGGGTAAAAATGTTAGCGAGATGATATAACTTGGAATGTTTGAGTAAATATTGGGTAAATTCTCTTTCACTCTAATTGGCCAGATGAGTGCGCTAAAAGGTGACTTACAGATGGCTCTCAGCATGCAACTGGAGAAAGTGTTGTGTATGTGACATCACAGTGAATGATTTCAAGACTGACTTTAGGAATTTTCAGTAAAATGTGAACTCTGATGCACTATGTGTTTCGCTGCCATTCATCTTCTTTCTTTAAGTACTTGTTTATGTGATATGCAAGAAACAAAAAGCTTATATCTTCAATTAGCTTTTTTTTTTTTTTTCCTTATGAATTCTTGTAATCTCTTCACAAGTTCCTAAATTCTGCCTGTTCTACTGGGTCTTGTTTTACCAGAGCTGTTGGCCTGCACAATATTACCAGATGGTTACTACAACATTCTGTAACGTGAAAAGTAACTGCAGTATAGGAAGGGGAGATGTTTACATGTGATGGGGTTGAGAAGGCTACTTGCATGTTTCTGATGAAGACTACATCTCTGTCTCAAGACTGCTAAAAGTGTGAACGAGTGAGAGGCAAGGTAGAAAAAATGAGACAGCAGAGATATAGATTGATGTGCCAGATACTGATGAAAAAAGGCGTAATAACCCATTACATAAAGTATAAGGTTTATCACGACCATTATGACTATTATCAGCTAGATGTATTCTATACAATTGCTATTACTAAATACATTTAGGTATATTTTACTGAAAAGAAATTCATCCTGAGAGGCTTACAGTTTTGTTTGCTAATCTATCTCTAAGTGCTGAGGTAAAAAAATGTTGCTTGATGGTTGTTTTGCTACTGCAGTATCAATGGCATTCCTGTTGCTCACACCATCTATGTGTTCATTAACCAACGAGCTTTGTTAAACCTCCTGGGGAGCTTCTATAATTGGAAAGTACAGTCTGTTGAGGTTGAGATCCAATACTCTGCTAGAGATCTTGTGTATCTATAAAGTTAATTCTAGCTGCTGTTCTCTGATGACCACTCTGTAGCAGGAAACATTTGCCTAGAAGTACCTAATGTCAAAACCTTTTCTACATACAGGTGTATGAGATGGAGGCATGCAATCAAAATAGTTATAAGCCAAAAATTGTGAACCTTATACCTGCTTGGACAAAAAGTTTCCCAATAGTTCTTCTCTTACATATTTCCAGTGACATTTTTCAGAAAATAATGGATAAAAAAATAATAGCACGAGTTGTTACATAATTATTTTTATTATTTTATTAAAATTTCTTGGGAATGATATTTAACCATTTAAAATGTTCATTGTTCAACAACTCCAGGCCTTTCTGCTGAGTGGCAATCACATCTGCATAAAATGTATTTTTACATCCTGTTGAAACCTACTGAAGCTATTATTTTAGGCTTTCCTTACACGAGTATAAATACTAGACAAGACCTGAGAACAAAGTCCTTGCCATAGTCCAGTAATCCTACAAAACTCTGATTGTTTCATTGCTGTTGCCCTGTGTCATGGTTTAGCGAGGAGCCGCTTTTGTTTGGTAACAGGGAGAGGTTTGCAGTACAGACCCTGTATAGAGTTCTCAGACTTTCCCCCAGCTCTTGGGTTCAGATCCACCTCCAGCCCGGCTGGGCCAAGCTGGTGTCTCTGCTATCACTATTTAAGGATGGGAATTTGAAGTGCTTGGGAGGAGGTATAAGAGTGGTACAAGATGGAGGTAACCATGTGGACCCCACAGTCAGAGAAGGAGGAAGGAAGGAGGAGCACCAGACCCGAGATTCCTCTGCAACCCATGGTGAGAATGCAGGCTGTGCCCCTGCAACCCATGGAGGGCAATGGCAGGCCTGAGAGCCACCAGCAGGTCTGGGTGAGTGAGCCCGGACGGGTGAGAGACTGTTTGAGGAGATGGCCACGGTGCAGGCTGTGCTGGAGAGCCTGTGGGTCGCACAGCAGACCTGCATGAGAGGCAGAGAGAAACTGTAGCCTTTGGGATGAACATGTTGGAGCAGCCCGTGCAGGGCTGCTGGGTGTGTGAGGTACCCCTGAGGAGCAGGGGGGACTGGCAAGGAGACTGCCTGCCCTGAGGAGAGACAAATGGCGGAAGCCATTTGAAATAGATTGACTGAAACCCCCATTTATTGCCTCCCTGAGCTGTTCATTCAGGGAGGAGATAAAGACACTGGGATCGGGGCTCTGAGCTTGGGAAGAGGGGAGGGTTGTGGAGAAGGTAGTCTTAAAGGGCTGGTTGTGCTCTTCATCATTGTACCACTCTGTGTAGTTGTCTGTTTGTTATGTTTTGAGGTTTTATGGTTATGTTTTAGTTGGTGGTGAGTTAAATTATTTTCTGTCTTCTTCCTCAAGCTGAATAGCCTTGTCTGTTTTGTCCTGGACCATAAGCAGCAATTAAGCCCTCTCTATGCTTTAGGAATTTTTAAGTCTGTGGTACTTCAGTGGTACTTGACTCTAATCGTGGTCTTTTGTCCCTGAATGGGCCTAAAGCAGGACACCTTATGTCACTGGCAGATGACTTTACCCAGTTTTCCTGAATTTCCTTTGAGTTGCAGACAGTTGTGTGCAAAGTGTTTTTTGGGAGCTGACTGCAGGAGCAGAGAGTTTCATTCCATTAAATTTTGGAGTAAGAATGTGGGGTCTTGCAGTAAAAGTGACAACTAAATTTACCTTCCTGAACAAAGGATATAACCACCTATTTTTCTTTAACCGCAATATGAAGGAAATTTCTGGCAATATAGATGTTTATTAGTGTCTTTAAGTGACATATCCCATAATTTTTTTTTATATTACCTTATGAAATAATATAAAAATTAATTCCAGAAAAGCTGTCATACATGCAGGATTATTATTTTAATCAAATATTGTTTATGTCTTTAAGTTTTAGATTTTGATAACAAAACTAAATGGCTTTGCATGAAAAGTGAATTGAAAGCTCCAGCAGGAATTCTTATTTCTGTGGGGACAGGAAATTACTGTGAAACTCTGTGAATATTTTAAACAACCTCCCTTCAGAAACAAAGGTCAAGAATTAAAGAATCGAGTTCAACTGTCTGTCTTCTACAATACTTACTTAATTTTATTTTTAAAGTCACTTGCAAGTCTAAAATTTAGAGTAATAATTTTTCGACAACTGTAATGGCTAGGCTAACTTGTATCTTGGTAAATAGATAAGTAACGGAAACCTCAGTGACACAATTTTCTGCAACCCAGGGTACTATGATGTACAGCAAAGATACAAGGGCTTCTAGAGCTTGATCTCTTTGATTTGTCGTGGAAAGGTATATTATATGTTAAGCTATTTGAAAAATTTGATTCTGGCCTTTTGTTATGAGGTGTGCAGAGCTGAATGAATGTTGCGAAATAATTTGAGATGGACTTGTCTAAAATTAATTCCTTTCTGGTTGTAGAATATTTCTCGACAGCTTGATTATTTTAAAAATAGATTTTCTATTTATTCTTAGCAAATGTTCAATGTCGATTTTTTTTTTAAAGCAATCTAGAGGAATTAGGGGCCAATATCTCATTTAATTCAGTGAGATTTGAGTATCTTACTACTTTTAGTACCCCTTACATTGCCAAACTTTGTGCATGCTTTTGAGAATCATGGGTTAGCATCTGCTTAGCTTAAGAGTGATCTCTGTTTACACTAATTGATTGTCTTGGTAAGGCATGATACATTTATATTAATAACTGAAAAGAGAGGAATGTTTTATTTTAAATTTTGAAAGAAGAAGATGCAAGATCTTGCCTAAGGAGTTATTTGAAGTATCAGGCCTTTTCTGGAGTTGAATGGGTCAAAGCAAATTCATGTGTGTTAAGAATTTTATAAATTAATCTGATTTTTTTTTTCTAATTTCTCTCCAAGAAAAGTTCTCTTTGGGTTGAGGATTTTGAATGATGCAGAACTTTAAGCTGATCCATTTGGCCATGTATGGCTTATATCTGCTAGTTGTGGCAACGACAAGTAAAATATGTTTTCTAATTTCTGCCTATACTCCCTAATGATAATGAACTAATGATTCTTTCTTGAGATGCTGAGAAAGTTGAAAAAGATGCAAAGCTTGTAATTCTATTAGAGTCTAGAGTGTTGAAGTAAAGATTTTTCTATTAAATCAACATATTTGTAGAGTGTGTGTGTATGTATGTACATACTTGTTCCCTGGTTGTTGTTTATCGTATGATGCTGTGTAAGGATATTTCCATATAAATAGTGAATTATTTAACTACCATATAGTAATATAAACAGTAAATTATTTAACTACTTTTTAACCATGCTGAGTTTGTTCATCTGCTGCTGCTACTACTGCCTGTGTGGTGTAGCCCTTCAACCTTGCAGTAAGCCACAGCTCTCCTCTGCTTGTGACTTGCCAAATGCTTTGTCAGAATGGAAGAACATGTAGAGCAACTGCATCTTACCAAGTATCTACAAGGGAAGAGAAAAGATCCTTATATATTTGGTAACAGAAGTTGTAACATATCTGATCCAAGCATTGATAGCTGAATTTTCAATATGTATACATTTTGAAATAACTTTTGTCTTGCATGCAGTGTATTACTAGGCAGAATAGCTCATGATTCTGGTTCTGTATGTAAAGGGTACCTATGTAGGAGCTATTGCTAAATATAAATTAAAGGTTGTGCGATAAATTATTACAAAAAAAGTGAAGTGAATTTGTGCTACATTTAAATGGCTCTTTTTTTTTCTACAGCACTCTTTTAGTAAAATTGTTAATACTTAAAAATCAAAATTCATGTTAACAGCTCCTATTTAAAGCCTTGATTTCGTGTATATGATAGTTTCTTTGGGAATAACAAGTAGGACTTCAAAGATTTTATCTTCTCTTCATCTCTTGTATTCACTCTCTGTTTTCTTCCCTCTCAAGGAGAGAGAGAGGGAAAATTTTCTTTAATAATGCATTTACAAAACCTCTAGAAGACCATCCAGGAACTTTTGTACATTTCCCAGGCAGTACTTTCTGCACTCTGAGGCAAGGAGCTGCAGATCATTGTGTTTATCCAAAGCAGAAATGTTTTTCTAAGATACATGATTTGTTAAGCAACACTTCTAATTTTTAGATGTTACATGTGGCTTTTGAAAGAAACATTAATCATCCAAATATCTTTCTGTTAAATTTCCTTAGAATTCTGTAAAGTTCTCATCTGAAATAATTTTGCATAATGTATAATTGATCTGGAAGATAGATAGAGAAGGTATGCAATACTGGCTTTGACAATCAATGTACACCTCAGAGTACTTTTGTCTCAGACTGCAGTATTAACTTCTTACTTTGCAGTTAAAAAAAAACCCTTATATTTTATGACATCAATACTTTCACATGGACTGTCTAAAGGAGGATAATTAAAAGCAGTTATATTTCATCCATGAACCAGCTGCTTAAGCCTGCTTGTAGCATAATATAAGAGGATTCAAGAAAGGAGAGCCAGTTCAGTTTCTCTGATTTTATCAACAATGATTTAAAGACAAACTTGCAGTGCCTGAGATACTTAAACTGATTTTGCACATTTGTGGGTCTGAAGGCAACAGTTAGGTTGCTTAACCTATAAGTTACTTTAGGATTCTCATTTGTTTTTGTCAGAAGAACCACATGACAAGTTTTTTTTTTTTGTGAATTGAATCGCATTTTCTGCTG
Organism: Urocolius indicus; assembly: GCA_013401255.1. Lineage (NCBI taxonomy): Eukaryota > Metazoa > Chordata > Aves > Coliiformes > Coliidae > Urocolius > Urocolius indicus. The sequence goes on from WBNH01003743.1 coordinate 104,881, forward strand.
GTGTTCACTAGAATAACAGAATATAAACAGAAAAATGGCCCTGGGGACCTGAAGTGAAGTATATGTGGCTGCATCCTTTAAAGACAAGCTACAACTGAATACAGACCACAAATGTGTCCTGGTAGTGAGATGGCTAGTGCCTGTCACACAAGTCTGAGTTGAGAGTGGTATCTCTCCTGCTGAGTTCCATGGAGCTCTCAGCTTCCTCTTCTGCCCTCGGCATTTCCCCTTGATGATTATTGTGAAAAGGGCTCTTGGGGAAGAACTTTAGGGTGACATGAAGTATTTTTGTTTTCAGGACCGAAGGCATACAAATTTAAGACATTATTGCAGGAACATCTTCATTAAAGTGTTAATTTTCATAAAGAGGAAGCTATGAATGCATGTAAAAATGTTAAAATATAGGAACTTTTTACAAGGAGACTCAATATTTAGAAGGCAGACTAGAAAGACAAGTATGATCTCATACAGTGTTAGAGGCAATGTATTAGTTTGGGCTAATGAAGGTAAATATTGTCTACGATGTGAAGTATTTGATGATTGCTTTTACAGAAAAGTAACAAGTAATTTAGACATGATCTAAAAATTATATCAAACTGAGACAAGTGTGCTGAAATAAAATTCATCTGAGAGAAGAAAACAGTCATGGTCAGCATTTGCAGGTTTGCACAGAAGAAAACATTCCCAGAGAATTTACTATCCTACTGTGCAGGAAATAATGTGGGAATGAAAACCACAATTGTTCTTCTGTTGTAGAGCTTCATTAAAGGCAGATATATGCAATTCTTGAGCTGACCATCAACATAAAAGTCTATTCAGATAACTAGTTGTTAATCTGTTTGCTCCTTTGCTGTTGAGATGGATGCCACCTCTGAAAGTTCTGTATAAATCTTTAAACTTGCTGATTAGCACAGATGTTAGTGACACATCTTCTTTTTCTTCAACTATTGTTAACCTCAGAAATATAATCTTGTTTCCTTGAGAATTTTCAGCTGCTATTCCCCCCTCATACACTTTCCATTGTTGTACATCTGGTTATTTCTAGTTCCTGCATTTAGCATCCCAGCTATTTCAGTACTGTCCTTTTGTGTGTGCCATAAAATACCTTTTTGATTTCTTTGGTCCCAGTATAGCTGTCAATAACATACTGCTCTGAGTCAGCTGCACATTTTTCTTCCCTTAACTGTCTTTTTATTTTTACATTTTCATTTACTATTTAATCTCTATGTGTATTGTTATCCTTTGCCACCAAACTGCAGCTTCTTCCTTTGATTTTGTTAATGTGCCGCCTTCTTTACATTCTTTTTGTTGCCAGAATATCTATTTTCTGTGATTTCTGTTTCCAGGATTAACACTTAAACCAGTCAATGGGATGCAGTGGTTAGAAGTTAGTGTGTGTTGCAAGTAAAGATAAAATATTGTCTACCAACTGTATGGCAAATCTTGGTGCAAATCTGAACACATACATTCTCCCCCTGTGAAGACTATTAGTTTAATAACAAAGATGTAATTCATTCTGAATTGCAGGATGGAAATACTGAAATGATTGAAGAAAGTGAATAGAAAGCAAATCGACACATGTATCTAACAACCATCTCTTTATTACCCTCCTAGGTTTCAATATTTAGTAAATGTCCATTTTTTTAAGCAGGAAAAAAAAAATGGAAACAATAGCCTGAGTCAGTTACTTTCCAACGAATAGGAATGGCTACTCTGATTCAAGAGTAGTAATTTTATGCTGTATGGTAACAGTGTGGCCCAGGGCAATTTTATAATAGTCTTCTCAAGTACTTGCAAAAAATCCCCACGAAAGCTCCACAACTGACCCTCCCCCCACAAAAACCAACAATATTTTATTACTTTCAACCAATGTGGTTACTGCATTTCTGAATTCATTTTAGTGAGCTGTCAATATATTTTAGTCCATTAGATGCAAAATTTAATTAGCTAGGATCATGATTTACATGATTTCTGACTTGCTATTTACAATTTCTAGTAAATATTGCCCTTGGCAAAACAAATATACTTAATTTATAGTCTGTGATGAGCAATTATTTTTCATTTTGGTGCCACTAAATGTCACTAAAATACTCTCTGTTTTAAGGTTACACTGTTCCATTGCCAGAGCCTGCAAATGTGTTACAGTAATACAGAGTGTAGGATCCTTAAGTAGCAAGGACACTGTAAAGCCCAAGAGATTTATTATCTTAAAGAACAGAAAGTTTCATTTTGCAAAATGCAACACTTGTGTTGGGCTTAGAATTGGAAATGAGGAACCCATTTTCTTTGTCGTGTTCTACAAGACTGCAGTTCATTGGAGCTTTTGAAGTTCCTTGCCTGGTGAAATGTTGTCCTACTCTCCTGTTTAATGGGCTGTAATCTTTTCTTTGAGACAAAATGGACAGAGCTCTTTACATTTGCAAAGACTTTGCTGGAGGAAAATAAGGAACTGAGAGAAAAGGGACAGAAGCAGTTACTGAGTTTGGCAAAAGGAAAAGACAGGGAAGCATGTATTTGCTTTCAGTTTTTCAGGCATTGTTGCTTAATCATTGTCCCTGCTCAGCACTTTTCAGTCCATGGTATCTCTAATCAGGATCTGTTTCTACTTGCTTTCTAGTTCCCTTTCAATCTGTGTGCTGGATGTAAGATGACCCTGCCTGTGGAAATGTTTTCCCTGGCAGAGTGTGTGCAGAGTAGCTGGCCATCAGCAGCAGGGTAGGCTACCACCTATGCTTCTGGGCCTGAGCCAGCAGCTTGCACATAGACCTGTGGTCTGTGGAGGTTTCATGGACTACTGAGCCCCAACATGGGTTTCTGCCAGGCTCAGTGTCTCTAATAGATACATTTACAATCACTGAGATACGTGTTGATCTTTCAGTGAGTTGTGTATAAAGTGGGCCTGTGCAAAGCCTGGTGATGTCAAAGATTAGCTGCAGAAGTTTGCCATTATGTAGATCTTTGCATGTTGAACATCCACCCTGTGGCTTGTCAAGCTGTTGTGTGTACCAGTACAGCACTCCCTACAAGAACGGAGTGGTGATAATCCCAGGTGGCATTCAGGGAAGAACATCTGTCAGTTGAGACAGTAAAGAAAGCACTATTTTATAGGTTTCTAATTAAAAGTGTATGTCTGTGGCTTTCTTCTAAACTTCAATAAAAAAGTGTTATTCTGAACGGCTTCAAACATATAATGCAAATAAAATTTTAAGCTAAATTTAATGCAGGGTTAAAACTTGAAAATTGGGGATTTTAATTAGTCATTATGAAAATACTTTTTCATAAGCTTGATAAAGTTTACAATGTTTTATCCCTAGAGAAGCCCAATCACTGAACCTTGCCACTGTACCATCTGTGAAGTGTGTTAAAGTACTGTTCAAGGAGTCCAGTTAGTCAAAAAAAGTGAGAGTTTGATTTGTAGTCTTGTATTGAGATGTGTGAAGAATCTTTCCTGTTCATGCTTAGCTGCTTTGAGTCCAAACCAATACACGTTATGCCTTTGGAGCTTTGGATATTCATTGAGTTACTACTGCTAGCATGAATATGTCTTTATCAATGTATATAAGATATAGTGTGTCAAGCTCATTAATATGGAGGAAGTAACAATAATGAAAATAAGTTTCTAAGAGAATAGCACATGTGAAATGATAGATGAAATAGGAAGTCATCATGCTGACCTTAAGCCCCAGTTCTAATGTGTTTTTGTTTTTTTTTTTACTGCTGTCACTGAGCACCTATTATGCTAAAACCTAGATTAGTCCTGAACCCATGTAGGTCCAAGTTAGCTGGGTATGGATTGGCACAGCACATGGTCATTTGTTCTCAGTGCTCCAAGATGGAGCAAAAAGGGACGGATAGGTTGGAAGAAATTTTCATGAACCCCACAAATATTCACCACAGGATGGAGTGATGTGTGCTGAGAAGACAGGCAGAATATGGTTAGCCTAGAGAAGAGGAGGCTGAGAGGAGATTTGATCACTCTCTACAACTACCTGAAAAGAGGCTATAATGAGGTGGGGTTTGATCTCTCCAGTAGTTATAGAATCATAGAATGGTAAGTGTTGGAAAGGACCTTTAAAGATGATCTAGTCCAACCTCCTTGTAATGGATGCAGTAATGGATGATAGGACATTAGGAAATGGGTTCAAGTTGCACCAAGGGAGGTTTAGATTGCAGATTAGGAAGAACTTTTTTTTTTACTGGGAGGGTTGTTAAGCACTGGAATGGGCTGCCCAGGGGAGGTGGGGGAGTCATCTCTGGAGATATTTAAAAGATACATAGATGAGGTACACAATTTGGTTTAGTGATGGGCTTGTGTCAAGTTTTGACATAACAGCCACGTCTGGTAAGGGGGGAAGGGGCTATAAAGATGGTTCCTGTAAGAAGTTGCTCAAAACTCTCACCAGCTAGACCCACTTCTGGGGCTGAGCCAATTAGACGCCTCCATGATCAGTTTTTAAGAAGAAGCCAGAAGAGGATGGTTCTTCTTGTTCTTTCTTCTGTCCTTTTCTTTTCCGACTGGTGGTGGTGCAAGGATTCCGGACTCCAAGGTCAGTGAGGGAAGAGAGGAGGAGGTGTGCTGGAGCAGGGACTCCCCTGCATCCTGTGGAGAGAACTGGTGAAGCACTGATTTGTCTGCACTTTATTAAAGACCCCACAGCAGAGGCAGTGACTCACTTCATTAAAGACCCCATGTCAGGCACAGTGACTATGGCTAGAGAAGGCCATGTCCTGTGGGAGAAACCCCACATTCACAGGAACTGTAACTGTGAAGAGGAAACCATGCCAAAGAAGCTCATAAAAATTATGCCCATAAGAGGCCATGTCTTGAGGGAGGGACCCTGTATCCATTAAGGGGGGAGGAGGTGGAGATATTGGGAGCAGTGAGCTGAGCCCGGGAAGAAAGGAGGGATGGGGGAAAGAGATCTTAAATTGCTGGTTGTAATTTTCTTACCATCCTACTCCCTTTTTGCTTTTGTTCTGTTCTATTTCTTGTAGGCAGCAGAATAAACTTTCCTTACTTTCCCCTCTAAGTTGAGTGCTGGAGTCTGTTTTTCCCAGAACTGTAATTGGCAGCAAGCTCTCCCTTGCCTTGTCTCACTCCACAATAACCTTGGTTATCTTTTTTCCTCCCATTTTGTTGGGGCCTCTGCCATCCTAACAAGGATGAGGGGTGGATGGGGGGCACTGAGCGAGAGACTTTCATGGTGCTTCATTGCTGGCTGAGCCTAACTACGACAGTTTGACAGTGTTATGTTAGTGGTTGGACTCGATCTTACAGGTCTTTTCCAAATGTTGTGATTCTAACAGTCCGTACTGCTGGACAAGATTTTGAGGGATCCACTTTGATCAAATCTCTCTTTGTAGTAGGTGAAGCTTGAGATGAAGGAATAGGAGGTTAAAAATTGAAGGCAAGATTAAAATATCTATCTGTTAGATAAGTGGAACAAAGATCTGTAGATATAGCTGTGTTATGAAATAATATGGCTGCAAAGGAAAATAATTTGAAATGGCTGTAGAAAATTATGAAAGAACGTGGATTTGAGAATTCCTTAGGAATATACCCTAAATATTAAGGCAAGATTTGTGCCTTTCTAAAAAAGAATGTAATTGTAGGACTCATGGGTAGATGAGGGCACAGAGTTATCTTTACCGCTGTTCTTATTCTCAGTTCAGGTAAACATGGTAATACAATTTTGAGACTGCATCATTTTGAGTAGAGAGAAGTATCTTCAAAGAAAGCGAGGCAATTTAAAAAGCTTTCTGATCTTACTCTGGGAGAACATATGGCACTGGTGTTTCAAGACCTGTCACAAGCTACAGTGAGAAATAAAGACCTGAGGAAAGTTACAATCTGCCTTGAAAGAGAAAATATAAATTAGGATATTCTTTTTTCTCCTTTTAAACCCACCAAGAACAGCAGTACATAATAAAGAATAGAAAACACAGGTTAAAATCCTTGAGAAATGTTACCTAGTGGAGAAGTATGAACAATTCTATTTTCTTAGAAGAAAATGAGAACAAACAAAGTACAGATTGTGAAACTGTTAAGCTCAAGAGTAACATGATCCAAAAGGCAAGGGGGAGGATACATAAGAAAAATGGCAATATTAATTTTTTTTTAAGATTCGTGCTACTCCAAACAGTAATATGGAAGGAGTGAAACTCAAAAAGACAGTTATTAGAGGAAAATATTTCCCATAAAGATAATTAAGAAGGTGGCAGGAAGGACATATTCTGAAGCAAACAAAGGCCTGGTAAAAGTTGAGAGAGGGAAGAATGTGTAGGGAAGGAAATGGGATAGGAAGTGGTGTAGGGGAGAGTCCTTGAGTGTCACTTGACAGCCTTGTCCATGGGATACTGCAGAGTAGTTGCTTGGTTTGTTAGAGGAAATCATAAGAAGTTCATTGAGTAGAGATGATAGCACTAAGCAGGTTGAAGGTCAGCTCATGTCTTTTGAGGGAAGCAGAAAAGGCTAAGAAATAGAACAGGACATGTTTAAGGTTTTGGACTGTGGGATGTGGGACTAGCACAACCCAGTGATATCCCCAGGATTTTTAAGGGACTGAGCAGAGTTCTGTGACTAACAATTCAAGTTTTGTCATTTTGTCTGAGAAAAAGAAATCCTATGGAATATTAACAGTGTGATTAAGGCTAATTTTATTGGTGATACTTCCTCTTGTAAAAGGATCAAACCAGAAAAAAATTAAACATCTAAAACTACAGCAGGCTTATGTCATAGGCCCTTTTAGTCCTGGAATGAACACATAAGCTCACAGGAGTTTTTTTTTTTTCTTTGTTTTGTTTTTTTTTCTTTTTTTAAATACAAGTTGACTGGAACATCTTTCATACGAGGAAAGGCTATAAAACCTGGGACTGTTCAGCCTGGAGAAGACTGAGGAGTAATATCATTAATACAAGTATTTAAAAGGTGTATGACAACAGGTTGGGAAGGGACTTTATTTCTGTTGTCTGAAGTGACAGGAGAAGGGGCAACGGACAAAAGGTGGAACACAAAAAGTTCTACTTAAACAGAAAGAAAAACTACTTTACTGTAAGGGAGACAGAGCCCTGGCACAGGCTGTCCAGGGAGAGTGTATATATTGAATAAAAGTTCAAAATTTATAGTAGAATATTAGTACAGTGACATCTAACAAAAAAATGTAGATAAAAAAGTAAATTTTTATATCAGTAAAGACAGGTACTAATTACTTAAGAAGTAACAGATAATTTTGCACAAATGTTATCAAGAATTATGTGCCACACAGAAATATGAAATATGAGTATTTGCAAATATTATTACAAGAGCTCTGGACCTGCGATATAAAAGGCATTAAATGATTATTTAATGCAGAGTAGGTCTTTATTTGGATTGTATGACAGTGTCTATACAGTGTTTTAGGCAAGCACAATCTTTAGAAATACATTTGACAAGAATTTTAAAAAAAGTACAATTGTGGAACTTAGGAGAAAAAGGTTTTTTTCTATAATATGCAAATATATTGCTGTAACGTGGATAGGAAAAATGAGCTATGGAAGACTCAAAAAGAGAAGTAAGAGAACCTGGAACAATGAAAAGAGAGATGGAAATTGATATACTTAACTAAAATCTTCTTACAAACTACTGGTGATGACTGTCTCTGGCAAGATGTGAACGCTAGCTCTCAGATACATTTAATTCACAAACAAGGTATTTGAAGACCTGTAAAAAATGAATCATAATAATAACTCTTGAGCTGAATGACAAAAACCTGTTAGATTTGTGGTTTTGTCTGTTGGAATGTTTTCAGAACACTTCTCTCTAGATTGTATTACACTACTCTCTCCTTCATTCAGTAATACGCCTTTATGCTTTTAGTGAAGGTGAAAGGTCACCACTTCCTAGCCATGTTTCTTGTTTATAATTTTAATTGATACTTTGCTCAGAATCCTTTCCTATTTTACTACATATTAGTAAATACTAGTAAATTAGTAAATCATTAGTAATTGAGATCATAACTCCTACCTAGTTCTAGTATGTGTCACATATGTTATGTTGAATTACGGACAGTTAGATATACTTTGAAAACATGGGCATAACCTTACCTCCTCCTGTAATTAGAAATGTACCTGTTTGTTTTCTTTAGTAAAGTAATAATAACTGTAAAACACACCTTAATCTAGAACAGCTTTGTGTCATCATGACTGATAAAAGCTAGAGAATGAGACATATGCCTTAGATCTTGAATAGGCCAAGTGTTTTTGCAGCACTGACTTGTGATACTTTTGTTAGCAAATTGGATGATTGTCCTCTAAACTTGAAAGGTAAAGGTATTAGGTGGGCTGATTTTGTGGAGTCTTACATGGGATTAGCTTCCATTTCCTAGGCCAGTAGTTTGTAACTCACCTGATTGGCTTGCTCTGTACTATTCTTTTTCATTTTTAGGAAAGCAGGTGGCTTCTTGTACTGGAGTGTGTCATTGGTGTAAAGAGTAGGAATATCTAACTCTTACACCAGTAAGGGATATGTATATGTTTCTGTGTTCTTTTACAGACAGCAGACAGCAGTAACCAGCATTAATTTGGCATGTCAATTATTCCCTGACTGCCTATTGCACTGTAAGCTTGTATAGAAAAAAAATGAACAGTCTTCAAAATTGAAAGACAATAAACTATGGAAAGTTGACATCCTTCTAGTAAAGAAGGATCCATTAGAGAAATTAAAATGTGAAGTATCTCAAGAATATTTTCAGACCTTTTTTAGTGGAGGATAGATATACTGAAGCAGATGTCAAGAGAAGTGTATTTTGCACCTCAAAAGCTGTCACAGTGGAAGTGCCAGCCTGTGGTTCAGTGATGGAATATGAAGGTAGCAGATGGTGTCAGAACACAGATATCTGTCAGAACAGGACTGGAGAAGCAGAAAGCTTCAAATAAGTAACAGTTTTGACTGTATAGGTTTTAAAAGTGAACCAGGGAAAGGCAAAATCAATATGCCACATTGTAGGCAGTCAGAGAAAAATGCACAGCGAGTTAAACATCATCCTAACAGATCAGTCAGCAAACACCCAGGTTAGCATACTGCTTGCAAGCCAAAGAAAAGGGATGGTTGAAAACTCATATAAAAAGGAATTTCATCGCATTTGTCCCTGTACTAGTGTGTACAGGTGCTATTGCCCTGAGGACATTGAAACCAAATCCAGATAGAAATGGAAGGTTTTTCTGGATCCTGTCTGGCTCATTCTTTTCTGCATAAAATATGCAACCTCCCACAACCTTACAAGTCTTCATATTCCTTTGCACTTCTGATTGGGTCTCTAGAATATACAGAGACAAAGGTGAGAGCATTTGCTAAACTGAACCAGAAATAAGCCTTACTTTTCCTGTAAGAAATTATTTAAAAATACTTTTGAATGAAACATACAATGTATACCCAAAATCCAAAAGAGAGAAATTATGACTATGGTCAGTGCAACGTAAAGCTTAAATTGCACTACTCAAGATGTCATTCTTAAATGAGTATTCCCAAAAAGGCAAAAGAATTGTTTCCCTGTTTCTGTAGGAATATCTACTCATGACCTTGTGGAAGACTTGCTGAGTAAGTTATCTCATATTAATAATTTATCCTCTTCCATTTATAACTATCTTTTATCCTTCAATAGACCTTTCAGAGGAAACTTTGTGTCTAAAAAGACAGTAAAACCAACAATAATGCATTTTTTTAACCTTTCAGCATAACATAATGTAAAGGTCAATGTATTTGTCAATGTAATACTTTAATGTAAAAGCAGTAATTTAGCTTCCCAACTGCTACAGGTTATAGTTCTTTATTATGCTAATAAAGCTTGATAACTAACATTTATTATGTTATAAATGTCATAAAATTAAAAATGGTTTGTGCTAACAAATATGATAAAGTTATTTTAAAATTGAGAATTTAACTTTTTTCTCTTCTATTTCAATTATATATAGGCAGGTGAAATTATTGTACATCTTCCTTAATTGTTGTATATATTTCTTTTAAAACCTTCAAAGTGCTACGTAATGAACATGTGAAAATGAATTGGTAATGAAAATAATTTAAAAGAAAGTATTTGTACTTCCACTGCAGGAGCAGTTTTTCAGTCTTTGTGATCTCGAAATATTGCATGGCACTGTTAATATTTAAAGTGGATACAGGGATTTTTTACTTTGGGATAGTGGAGAATATTATGGAAAAGTGTTTGAATCTTAAGTCTCTGCAGTACTACGTGCGGCCATCACTCTTTGAAGCAGTGAGTGTGGGACTGCCACATTCTGGAGCAGAATAGGCAGCAAAACACAGAGCAACGGAGATGTCCATCAGCTACAAACTTTGAGCTGCCACTGAGTAGGTGCAACTTCAATTAGTTGTTCTGATTTAAAGTAAGTTAATAGATAGGGAACTTCTCATATCTACAGTGATTTGGAAATAGTTAAACCAAAAGTTGTGAAAAATCACCTTTTAACTGCAGAGTAGCTTTATGTCAGCAAACACTTCAACTGTAGTTTGAAATAAGCATTTCTGTACAAGAAAACAAACTTCCTTGTCAGTCAAGTTTCCCAGCCAAAGCTTCTGTTAAAATAAGATGATAATAAAAAGTAATTATAGTTAATCACTTTCATTAGGAACCACAAATAACTTGACCATGGAGGAGATTGGTGTCTTGCATCACCTGGGTGTCAAACCAGTGCTCAGACCACTGGAAGTGCTGTGACTGATGGAAAGCTCCCCCTCAGGACTCCCACCCCTGCTGCCAGTTTGTGCATCTAGCCATAAGGTGCACAGAAAATATGTGTTGGCATGATCCCAGTGAAAATAATATCCCAGACATGAAAGAGAGACTAGCTGGCAGTTTTGCCAACTCTTCTGTTTTATCTTTGGTTTTTACGAGTTTTGTTACTGCTCTTTGGAAAGCTTCAGCTAGTTGGTGTGGGATTTTTGAGGTTACTTTTTTTTCTTTTTTTTTTTTTTCTTTTTTCTCTTCTGCTTTAGTAAAGGAATAAGCTTTCATATTTATGAAAAATAGTTTTGTGACACAAACACTTGGAAAATTCCCCTTCAGGTAGTGAGAATTATTTTATTAATGCTGGGAGTCTGACATAGTTTTAAAGCATTTTTACTGGAAATATTGTGTGTGCCTTAAGAAAAAGGAGACAAGGAAGCATGAGAAGGAGGTTGACCAGAACTGACTTGCATTCTTCACTGTCTTTCACAGCAGTCACAGTATCTCTGATTTAGACCTAGCAGCTATGAATAATGGAGCTGTAGCCTGTGTCCTGTGGCTACCTCTCACTACTACTATTGAGTGTGGTTGAATGTAGTGACAAATCAGAGCTATAAGCTTCCATTTCAGAGAAGTATTACCTGATAAATTCACTGGTAGCTTGTTGGAAGGAAAGAGTTGATGCTGAACCTGAGAAGCATGGAGCCAAGATATAACAGTTTTAGGAGAAGACCTGTCACTTGATTTAACTGAGTGATGGTAAAATGTCCAGTAGTGACATGAGGTCCAGCCAGGAAAGATTCACACACTGGATAGCCTTTGTTATGAAAATAATGTATTTGATTCTGTGTGTATTGTAGAGGGATTTTTTTTTTACATTATTGTCATATTTCTATGTGTATTTTAATCATGAATTGAGATTCTAAAGGTAAAAGATGAAATAGTCAGAGTACTTGCAGGACTTTATAAAATTGTTTGCATACATTGTATGCTAAACTTAGATCTAATATCTTAGAATTTTATTAAGAGAGAGAAATTCTATGTCTGCATCAAGCACTCTTGTGCTCATTGGTGGTTGTGATATGTTACAAGAAACAGAAACTGATTATAGTGCTTTGTAGATAACTTTTTTTAAATTCCATTTTAACTCACTATAAGAACTTCATCATGAGGTAGAAGTAAAATTATTGGTCAAATATGATAATTTATGATTTATTGTTATATTTTTCTAGAACTTGAGTTTACTGACATTAGTCTGTCCTCAGACTAAGTGTCAAATGAAATAACTTTTAAACTGTGCCATGCTGCCTGTGCCCGCAGTCTGTTTTGGAGGAAGATTGACTTTTATGATTTCAGAAAATGCAAGCAATTTCTTTTTCTGTGTGTTTTCAAACCTTTTTTCAAGATCTTTATTTGTAACCGATGTTTTAATGATTATTTAACAGCTTTAAAATATCTAATAGGGAATCTAAAAATGCAGTGGTTTGTTAGGAATGTACTGAGATGAATGTCTGTTTTTAACAAAGATTCAATAAGTGTAAGAATAGCTGTGTGTGCAAGGGGGAGAGAAAATGAAAATAGTCCATTTATTTATACCAAAGTTGTTATCCAGGCTGGCGAACTTCATCATCAGGAGAGACTGATAAGTGAAAACTTGGAAGATAAGCACTGAAAAAACTTCACAGTTCTACAGAAAAAAATTCCTTAAGGAGTACGATTAGGACTTTCTACTTTATCTGCACAGCTTTTTGTTTCTGTTGAGGATATTGAAAAGATGGCTAACACTTTGATGATCTATAGCTAAGGTGCAGAATTTTTCACAGTACAGAGTCATTTTGGCACTTTAAATAGTAGACAGCAATTCAGTACTGGTGAAATTAACACAAGGAAACCGTCATTGTGTATACTATGATGTGTGCTGTTACTGCTTTGTAAGTGTTGTGAAATGACTGGAGGCAATGTGAAGGAAATCTATCAAAGCATAGGTCAGGTGGAATTAAATGCTGAGCCTTTTAAGGAGGCTGGAGAAATGGTCTGGCAGAAATTTTTTTATGTTCAGCAAAGGAAAACAGAGTCCTGCAGCCGAGGAGGAATAACCTCCTTCAATGGTGATCATCTGGAAAGCAACTTTGCAGAAAAGAAATTGGTGTTTCTGGTCAACACCAAGGTGTCCATGAACCAGCAAGGTATCTGTGCGACAAAGAGGACTTGGTAGCAAAAAAGAAGACAGCCAAACTTGTCTTAGTGTATTTGGTGGCATGGCAAGAGGCAATGGACACAAATTGAACAATAGGAAAACCTATTTAACTTCCAAAAAAATATTTTTATTCTGTGATCAAGCACTGCAACAAGATGTCCAGAGAGGTTGAAAAATCTTCACTCCTGGAGGTACTAAAAACTTAACTGAATGTGGCCCTGAACTATTAAAGTCTAGATGACTCTGAGCAGTAGGTTTAGACAAGGTACCAGCCAACTTCAGCCAGTATGTGAATCTGTGAGTACCAGTTTTTAATGCTAATGACTAACTACTGCAAAATTCAACGCTGACCATTTTAGTCACACCAAAGTCTACTTATCAGAATGTGTCTGCCCAGCATAATCGTGCATTTTACTAAAAAATCTGTGTTCTCTCTCTCAAAAAAAAAACCCCAAACATTTCATTTTATTGCAAATATTGGTGACATCATTGCTTACTTGAATCATTCAGTTACATGCTGCAGACACATTACAGTGAGAACACAATACTGACACCCAAGAGACTGTCTACTGAATCTTAAGAATTGAAAACCAGATTTAAAAATGTCACACACTCACTCTCTCAAACTTGCACAAACTATATCTCATAGTTTTTTCACCTCTACTTTGGACTGCTGCTTTTTTTCTGGGGAAAATGAAATCAATGTTGTGGTCAGCACCAGAAACCTGCAAAGCATGCCGACACACTCCATCCTAGTCTGCTCTTGATATGGATACTATTTAACTCTTAGGAGACTTTTTTTCCACCCCTCTTCCTTCCTTTTAATTAACATTCCAATAGATAAGCCAAGATTTCTTTCATGGGTAGACTGAATCCGTTTCCTGCTAGTCCCTCTGGCTTGCCCCATTGTTTTGATGTCTCATAGCAAATAATGACTTTCTTAATCACACAGCCCTGTTATCTATGTGTTCTCCAAGTGTTTATCGTATAATGGCATCTCAACCAGATAAAAATGAAACTTAAATATATATAAATACTGCAACTAAAAATGGCTGGTATTAGTAACCAAAATCGAGGCTAAGAAAGTTCTATTTACTCTGTCACAAGCTTCTAAAGACCAAATTGAGTAAGTCAGTTGTTGTCTCCTCTGAGCTTTATTTACTTTGTATATAAATGAGAACAGTAACTGACTGTCTTTTAATCATATGGTAAAGTTTTATTCCCTAATACTGAGCACCAAGGAATAGTATACTTACTATGGAGAAGAAAAAATGTACAGCAGTATTTCTATACTTTTATATTCTACATGTCTATAATTTGCTGGTGAAGAAAAGTGGGATTTACTACTGATAGTATTACCTGTGGAGTCCTGTGCTGATAAGAGCAGCATTAATATTTGGAAGACATACTTTGGGAGCACATTGCCTTCATTGATGCTGGGCAATATATTTATATGCATTAAGGGAGTGACTTCAGAAATGACTTTGTGGAAGTTTCAAGATGTGTTATTCAACCTGTGTTTCTCCTGGTAGGGGAAAGCATGCAGTAGGAAGACATAAATTTCTGCTGGTGATAAAACAGGTTTGTAAATCTGGATCACTAGAACATCTGATCTAACCTTAGGTGTTCTAACCTGCTTTTTCAGTCATATTACACTGTTTTAATTTCTGAATTGTTCTTCAGGAAGTTAAAACTGCATATCTTCCTTCTGTGGTCAGATTGATTGAAATGCAATGTTGTTTGACTGTTGACACCACCGTCCCTGTCAATATTTAAGATGTCAAGCAGAAGGACACAAATAATACCAACTCAAAACTTGGTTTGTATATCACAGAATATTCACAAATAGCATTCCCCCTATTTTCCCAGTCTTAATCCAGCTTTTTTCCCTCTTGCATTGCCATTTCCATTTCAAAGGAGAAAAGAACTGAGAGAATTTATGATATGCATTTCTTTTTCACTTTCTCTGAAATACAATACAAACAACTTTATTTTCTAGGCTTTTGCTGGCTTGTCTTCCTTCAAATAAATATCTTACTCCTTAATTAATGTTCAATTTAATTATTAATCATATTATTGATAAATACTTCTGTGATTTACATACGTGTCTCTTGACCTGTCTAACAAGGTTATAAAGATTGGTGTGACAGAATAGTAAGCTCCTAGTGATTGTTAATATGAAAGGACTCACCATGGATTATTTGTTTTAAGTAATGACCCAAGAGCCCACTGGAACTTGAGATTCCAGGGTAGCCTAATTTTGAGATGTCCATTGAAATCTTCCAGAAATGAAATATAAACTACTGTAATGGGCTATCAAAACTGTCAAACTGGTTCAGCACAATGAGTGATGTGTTTAAGTCTGATCACTTTCAAAAGCTTCGTGAAGCTAGAAGAGTTCCATCCAAATGGCCACAAGCGACTTCTTAGTTTTGATAATTGGATACAGCTTAACAAAAGCTGTCAAGTGCTAAACTATGTTTTGGAATCATGCTGAAAAGAGATAAAATGATCACCCTTAAAGAGAACTTTGTAGGTAGATTAGTGAACATTTCTCCTGCTTAGCCATTCCAAAGCAGTAATTAATTATCAAAAGGAACTAATTCCATTTTTAGCTCATGCATATACTAAAAGTTTAAATGTTACTTTTGTCGACAAGTTTTCAACAACGCTGTAAAGTGTGCAAGCACAAAAGGTGAGGATTTAACATTAAGCGAAGTCTGACAGACTAAATGCTCAAAGAGCTGCTCTTGTAGAAAATCACTGATTATGTAAAATTAATTAGTATAATTCTGATCAGTGATTCTCTCTCAGTAATAGTTTAACTGGAATTAATAATCAGCTACTCTTTGTATTTTTTTAATGTATGCTTCATACTTTACTGTATGCATTAAAAATAGAGCTGAAAGAGTTTTTTAGAGAGCCTTGCTGCAAGCTCTTATCTCTTTAAAAATAAAATAAAAGCAAGACAAGCTTATGAGAAGAAATATAATTAAAGTCACAGTTGAAATTAAAGAGGTTGGGAGAAATGAGGAACAGGAAAGATTTTTCTCTTCTTTCTGCTTTAGATGCTAAAGCACTGGGGGTAATGAAGCTAGGGAGTAGAAGTGGAAAAACTCAAACTGCTTTCTTTTTAGTTCATAGAAAACTACCTTTAAAAAGTTGAATTCAAGTGAAATTTCTATTTTCCATACATTTTGGAGCTCTGCTGACACTAAGTCCCTCTTGCTCTCCAGTTTTAGAGAAATGTAGCTTAAACCTAGAAGTATAAAGATAGGAAAATGTAGTAAACAAATTCGTTACATGTAGTTTGGTTATATATTGACAATATCTTGATGAGTTTTGTGGTAACTTGCCGGTTTTCTTATTGCAGTCTGAAGTATTAGAATAAACTGTTTTCATCATGAAGATAGAAATTAGATTTTTATCATTTAAGAAGGAAGATACATGTTGAAAGTATAAAGGAGTGTGCCATGCTAGAAACCACGGGTTGAATAAAAACGTCTGAAATAGTTTTGACATGTTCTCATGGAGTATCAGAACTTGTAGAGGGAATTGACTTTTTCTTGTTTAATGTTTAGATTGTTTTAGGAAAATACATTAAAAAAACTCATTAGAGTTTCATTTGAGACATTCTGAAATAGATGGTTCTTGTTACTAAGAACAGTTCAGCAAAGGAATTTTTCACTCTTCTCCAGATGCTTTACTTAGACGACTAATCTAGTGTGTCTGTTAAATTTTGTTTAGGGTCATGTTCAGTAAGAAAACTAACAATGCTTTTAATAACTACGTTTTATGAAGTAGGAGATAAGATTATTGTCATTTGTAAAGAGATGTAATCAGAATATAAGGCAAACTTTAGTCAACAAAAATATTATTTTTTTCATTGATTCCTGGTGTTAAAGTAGTTGATAATTTTTGGCTGTATGGTAAATAAAATGTCGAGTCTTGTAAATGCTGTCAAAACTACAGTGCAAAGCATTCTTAAATTCTTGAATTTTCTTGGTTATGTGACAGTAGCTTCAAGGAATATCATGAATCTGTCCTTCATTTTATGGGAAGCTCTGCTGTTACTGGTGAAGCCTGATATAGGATTTGAAATACTCCTGTAGTATAAGAGATGAAAATGTCCTTAAAATATTGTGGATTGAATTGTGATGAATGTACATTCAGAACTTGATGAACATATGTAGGTGTTTTATTCTGCTGAAGCAGAGATCAGAGTAAGCAGTAAATTATAACAAATTCCAACAAGGTACATAGCAATGATGTTTTTGATCTCAGGGTCTGGTTGGAACACAGACTTTTATTCATGTTATGCACACACTACTTCATGCTGTTATTAACTACTTAAACCTTCCTCAGCCTTCTAGAGTAGAATGACTGTCAGACTGTATTTGCTAAATATTATAAATGTATAAAGAATACATTGAGCACTCATAATTTAGAACTCAACTAGTCTAATTTTATTTGCCTTAGTACATGTCTCATTTGCTACTTGAAATAATTTTGCTTTTAATAGCTTCACTGCTTCTTCAATGGTTTTCAGTAGATAACAATTCATGTATTATAGCTCAATCTACATCCCGTGGATAAATCATACCTTCAAGCTTCTTTGGCCTTCCAGTCATGGATTAAATAATGCTAAAGGATAGTTAATATTTCAAAATCATATTAGTTCATCTTTGTTATGACAATTTTCTATTTCACTTATTAGAACAAATATGGAAACAGAGCAAAAATAGAAGACGTTTCTTAGCACATCTCTGTCTTGTGTTCTCTGTATAAATTCTGAGTGGTGTAGTTAAAATTTTTCCCTCAGAAAAGCTGTCATCAGGAGAAGTTATTTTTGTTAATTTTTTTTAGCAGATCATATGAATAAAAAAAATCTGTTTTGTTGCAGCAAAGAAATAAAAACATAAAATACTTTGACAAAAAAATACTTATTCTATATGGCAACAGCTGTTACTTATTGAAAACAAAATTAAATGAAACAAATGGAATGTATTAAATTACTTTGTTAAAAAAAATTATGGTAATAATTGTCCTCTTGTTTACATGAAATATTTCTGCTTTGTGTTTAGGAAAAACATTTTTCTTGGAGGAAAAGGCAATTGTATTACAGGACTTCTGTAAAGACATGCACTGTTGCTAATGTTGGATAAAAGGATAATAAATCTAGAACCATTAAATTCACCTAGACACTGTTTGTGTTTCCTGTTTTTAAGAAAATATTGTGTCAAAGTTTGGAGGAGCATCTTCACTGATGAGGAAGGCAGAGAGAGATTGTTGTAGAGCACACCAGTCACAGAAAGAGCTTTGCCAAAGTATCTATGGTCAGCATAGAAGGTGTTGCTGTTTCAACAAGAGAAGTTTCAGGGTACTGTTTTGGTGATTGTCTGAGTACATTTGTCCTATTTTTGCTTGCAGATGTTTGAACAACTGATCTTGTACTTCTGTGGCATATCAGGCAAGATGTTTCCTGTTCTTGGTTCTGTATACAAACAACTATGTGTTCTGGGAAATATTTGAATCAACCCCTTGGACCAATTGAAAAGGTCTATGTAAAACACTGTATGCTGCAGAAAGCTTATCTTTCAGTACTTCATGCTATGTCATATATACGAGTTGTGCTGAAGAACGTGACAGAGTGGTCAATGACATATTTTAGCTGCTTACTTTCAATTCCTTTATGAGTTCCTTCTAAGCATGAACTTGGCTTGTATGGTATCACACTCAAACAGATTTTGTTTTTCACCTAATTTGATCTCATTGGCTGCTAAACAAAGCATACTTTGCTGTCTTCTGAGTACTTTCTCTTAAAATATACATATTATAAAAAGCTTAAATGTTTTGAACAATATTTAGAGCACCTATAAAGAGCAGATAGCTTTTTCAACTGTTAGCTCCTGTTGCTCTGTCACGTTTTAACCTGAACTTCAAAGTAATGGTGGTTGAGATGGTACTTTCAATGAATTTGCTTTGATGATACAACCATGGTGTTAGACAGACATGCAGTAATAATCTCCATCTTTAAAAGAATAACTGAGTGAGAACAGGAGAGATACTTTGAAACTAATGCCCTGAGTGATTGTTCTGATTCCATATGCTCAGCATTTTTAATTAAAATGAAAACCTTCCCCATGGCATTTGGATGTATCCTAGCAAATAAATTCTTATTTTTTTTTCTTTGTTTCCTTATGTTTCACTATCTGTCTTCACCTTTTTTTTTTCCTTTTTCTTATTTTAAGTGGAAACTCCTTAGAATAGAGGATTTCTGAAAGAGGCTGGTTTTGGTTGCAGGTTTTTGTGTTTTTTTTTTTTTAAATTTTCAAAGTTTACCTGTACACTAAAAAGCTCAGTAGAGAACCCTGTTACACGCAGAAGCTATGATCAAGTAACTAAGACAGACAATTGCAATAACAATTATACTATTCTGGAAAGTTTTTGACCTACCATGGGACATTAAGAACTGAAAATGACAAAAAATGAAACCTCTCTTTTAAAGGGACCTAAACCAGAAATTAGAAAAAAGAAGTCTTTGCCAGGAGCACTAAGAGGAATACTCATGAACTTTTGCAAACATTATTCTGCAAATGCCATTCTAAACAGACATACCTCTGTGAACAGTAACCTGACATTTATAACTATACTAAATAATGCAACAAAAGAATTTTCAAGGTTCATGTGAACCTTTCCACATTCAGGCTTTACAGTTTCTTAAATTATTTAGCATGTTTAGAAACCATCTCATTAAATCAGATTTTTCAAACACAAAGCAAATATTAACTGTTAAGTTATATGAAAAATTTGAGTTTGTGTTAGAGGGGAGGTGATGTAAAACACGTGTGATTTGTAGTTTAAGAAAACAATGAGACAATTTTTTTTTGTGTTTGTATCAGTAAACACTAAAGCACTTCATCTAATTTTTGCAAAGTGAGATATGCCTCTTCAAATATTTTTACAGTGAATTGGAACAGTAATATTTCAGTAACAGGAAAGAAATGTGTGGCTTACAGTCTTGTACAAGGGGCAACATATTTGATACTCAGGATAAAATTTCCTGCTTATTGTGGGCAGTTTGTAAATTTTAAAGCAAATGATTATTATTTGCATTTTAACAGTTATATTCTCAAGAACAGTATCATTAGTAAGTTTATTGCCTTACACTAGAGGCCATTACCAACTACCTTTAAAGTTAATGATATATCTGAAATGAACTGTCTCATTACAGATAATCTCTGCTTAATTTTTTTTTATTATTTTAATTTTTTGATATCTATTTGCTCTGGAAAAAAAATGTTTTTTGAAAATATGTGGGTGTCTGTATATGCATATAAGTGCATAAAAGTAGATTATTAAGATCTTTATGATACATGAACTATCAGGCTATAGCTAATGATACTATAAATACTCTAGAACTTTCTAAGACTTGGTCAATATTTTAATTATTTTGTCTTATAGATCTGGCAGCTAGGAGGAATTCAAAGCTGTTTCACTTAAAAGCAATAACATGAATATCATGCTACAAACTGTGGAGTCGATGCATATGAAACGAATCTTGTTCAATGTAAATTTGTTAATGATAAATTCTGCATTGCCATGACCAGGGTACTGGCAGCATCATCAAGTCAACTAATCTACATAGTGGTAAAAATGTATAGGTGAGTGCAGTTATGTCATTCAAAGAAAAAAAATTTGCTCTTTCCAGAAAACTCATACCTGACCTATGTCTAACATTTTATTCCTGCTTTATATGAAAGTTTTAGTATTTTATGTCCAATTAAGAAGAACTATTTGCTGCTAACGTAGTAGTGTGACTTCTAAATGAAGTAAACTTTGTGACTTTAAGACTTGAAATGGTCTTGAACATTTTTAAGTGTTCTAGTGCTATCCATCTTTCAATAATAATAATTTCTAGGTTTTTTATTTGGTAAATAGCAACTGGACTTCTGTATAATGCAGCAAGTCTACTGATGTCACATGCAGTTATTAAGGAATCATTTGGAACATGGACTCAAGGAACTATTAAATGGTTCAGAAACTTGATACCTACCAAGATATAACTTAATTTCCAAATTTGTGATTTTTTTTTAATGACTCATAAATACTCATTCATGATAACTTTTTAAAGAAAATTACTTTCTACTTGAACTCTACAAGGAATTGTACTCAGTGTTTTTTATGAGTCTGCTCCAACTTGACATATTCTGTGACTCTGTGACCTTTCATCAAGATAAACATCAGGGAAAATTTTTATGAATATGGGGGTTTGGGGATTTTTTTGTTTATGTCATGGCTGTTTTGTGTTTCTTTTTCTATGTAGCAGAATAAGTGAGTGCAAAACCTAGGAAGTTACTTTCTAGCACATATCCTAGTGTGACTAGTGATAAGCATATATCTCAGATACTGGAAAGACTCTTTGTAGTTCTTTGAAAGACTGTCAGTATCCCTGGGGAAAATATAATTTGTGACAGAAAAAACAGTAATATTTACCTCAGACCCTTGTCTTCTTGGTAGATAGTCTTCATAATCAAAGCATTAATGCATGTATGCTAAGGCTTAATGTCAGGGATTAAAAGGTAGTTGTGCAAACCCTTCCTCATATTTCAGGGATTTGTATGACAAGACTATTTTGCTTAGGCAGATTTGTTCTTGAAATGAACTCTTCTGGATATTAAACAAACTTAAGTAATAACCAAATTTTCATATGTTACAGTAGTGTAACCTGAAGTAGTTTATTCAAATCTGAAATGGAGAGGTCAAGACTTCTGGAGCTGACCACCAAATTTGGGTCTCCATGTGAAAACAAGCCTACTACATGGCAAAGATGACAAAATATATAGAATTTACTTTGAGAGTGAATATTTAAAATGCTCAAAATTATTTTGGTGCTGAGTGATATGCTAAGTAGATAAAATAAATACTAATCAATTCATGACCTTTCTCTTTGAGAAGTGTGTGAACATTCCTTTCTGCAGCTAAGGAATGATTGCAAAGCAATTTTGTTGATAATGGGTGAAAGATAAAGAAAAAAAATCCCTACTCCACCAAAAAAAACAAGGAGCTCTGTTGCTTTCCCTTAGCGAGTCTGCTATTTCAAAACAGGGTGTACTTGACATTTCTTGAACTGATGAATATGAGCTTTCTTAAAATGAAAAGTAGGTGGCTGGAATTGTTTATACTGGAATTCAAAACATTCAGTTCACTATGGAAGATGTAAGACAGCACAATGACCTCCTGAGATTTCCTGGTTTATTTTTCAAGTGAATTAATTTTCTTAAGGAGTAGTTCAGATGCTGCTGAAGGCTGTGACAGACTCTTGGTATACTTGCCTGATAGCTGTAATCACTCGAAACAGGGAAACAAAAAAAAAAAAAAAAAAAAGGAACATGACGATCAGTTTGTGAAATGTCAGTTTTAATTTCTTGATTGGCTTACCAAACTCTACTCTCACAAGGAAAAATGGTAAGGGAAAAGCAACAGTTACTTATGACATGCCCCTAGGTAATTACATTCTTCTTCATCAGACAAGGATGTGTATGCTTGACTGCACAATTAAAAAATTAAAAGCTGCTGTGCTTATTTGAAAGGCATGTTTTCTTTTGGGGTTTATGCCACCATTTAGAATAATCTTTGTCTCATTTTAGCTGTGATCCTCTCTTGGGGAATCAAAAGAAGTGGAGTTTCTTTTTAGCAGTATTGATGAAGATATAGCAAACCAAAATACAATAGTGCATTTTCTAATGTGAAACTGAAAAGAACTTTCAGTGAGCATTTCATTAAAGTTTTCTTGCAATATAATACTACAAAAGGTAGGAGCAGCAGACACGGCAAAAGATACTGCTGGATTGGTTTTCCTGATGGAGCATACTGAGTCAAAGTGTCTCCACGAGTCACCTATGAGAACAAGGTTCCATGTGAAACAATTGCCAGACCTTGTCTTTGCTGTGTGATACTACTTTATGAGTGCCCTGGGGAAATGTTTGGGGCTGGACTGAGGCAGAAACACTTTGGTCACTGTCCAATAAGAAGGTGGATGAAGGGCCTGGTGTTAGAGGAAGAGGAGGAAGGAATTCAACTTCCCCTGCCCTAGCTCAATTCCTCAAATTTGGGTTCCATGTCTCTACCTGTAAAACGCTGGAAGCGTGCATGGGAAGCAGCTCCCTGCTCCTAAATCATCTTTATGGTGTGTAGCCTCTTTCCTGCAGACAGCAGAGGACAAAATAACCTGGTTCTTAAAAGATGCAGAGATGGCTAATTGCTTTTCACTAGGAGGTGAATGAGGACCAAACATGGCTGTTTGACGTTGGACCCGAACTTACTAATTTAAATAAAAAAAAACTTTCTTTTTTGATCACCAAACTTTCATCTTCTGTGGCAAATATACATTTTGTGGGAGCTTACCTGACTTAAAAATGAGGCTACTATGGTTGAAGTGTTAAATATGCATTTCGCAGCTAACCTAAAGTATTAAAATTTGAAAATTCTGACTGAGGCTGTCTCTGCAGTAAATTTTTCCATTCCTTGTCCTGTATTTGCATGGTTCTGTCAATTAGCCAATTAACAAAAGAAGCTATCGTAATAAACTCCTCCAACTCAAACATGTGGTATATAATTCCTGCTTCTCAGCTGGCTCATTTATTTCCACTTCTTTCTACTGACCAGATTTACATCAGATAATGTTTCTGAATAGGTTTTCTTTCTGAACTTTAGAGAGGGTTAATGTTTGTCCTTATTTGTTGAAGTTTTTTATTTTTTTCATTTAAGGAAAATTAATTTCATCTCTGTAGCTCACTGGCTTCCTAATCTCCAAAGCCATATTATCACCAGCTTAAAATAAACTATGTGTTGAGTGATTGACTGACAGTAAGAAGTTTTTTCTCATTTGGCTGGAAATGCATCCTTTGCCAGAAATGAGCCCTTGTTTTTGCCACCTATTGCTTCTCTGAATGTTTTAACCCATTTGAATGTTAAAATATTTGTTTCTCTACCATTGTGCAGTGAAATAGCTTAGTACTGCTTTCCCATATTTAAATGCTGCATATGCAGAACTTCTTGGAGTAAATGATTATATGAATATATGTTTAAAGGTGCATATTCAATATAAAATTTGAAGTCAGACCCAGGTATGTGTAGAATAAAACTTTCTGCCTTTTACTGGTTCATGATGGTGGTGTTTATCTGCTTCACAACATAGCGAGCTTTGCAAGTAAGATAATTTTGCAGCAGCCAAACCTTAACAGCTGCCTTTTGTTGTGCTCAGATTCAGATCTGAGCTTTTAATGCAACTTTTCTTCTAGAATGCCCTTTATCACCAGGAGAAAGGGAGAGACTACTGCTTTGCATTTTTCAGGTGTAATGTGTTTTGGGGTTATACCAAGAAAGAAGTCTCTTGATAAGAGCTGAGCATATGAGTGAGAAGGAGAAAGCTTAATATTAAATACAGTAGATAAAACTACAGATAGCCTTTGGAAAGGAACACCAGAGTAACATGTAAAATAGTATATTTAAAGAGATCATCTTTTATTTTTGTGCTTGGTGGAATGAACCCATTTATGATTTTAAGCCTTGTAAGATATATGACTGCTCAGCAGGGGTGAGAAATAGTTTCATCACCTACAGGTACAAAATTGATTTTTACTCAGTCTAAGGTGATGTGTAGTATTTCTTTTAAATCTGTAGTTGGAAGCAGAACACATCCCCTCATGCTGTACAAAAATCAATTTACCAGAGCAGAAGGAAACTTAAGTATATTCTAAAGTGTGAATCAGAGTGGAAACAAAGCAGTTCTGGAGACAGGACTGGGTACTAACTGTAATAAGGTTTACTCTACAATTGTAGAGGAAAGCAGCCTTTTGCAGTTCTCATCATTGTTGATGCATGTGTCTCTATCTTTGTAATGTGACTGGATTCATAATGTGAAACAGCCACAACACAATTTATTTCATTTTTTCCTCTTTATATATGTTGGATTCACTTTTGCAAGTAGGACTGCTTCAGTGTCTGCGTAGTATGAAGTCAGGTTAAAACAGTGGGGCAAGGCATCACTTAGCTTCAAGTGGTCTTTTTAACTAACATTTTAACCTCCATGATGAGTATTGTCCTCAGGTACCTAAGTGGTAAAAAGTAGCAGCTGCGTGACCTTTGCTGTTTGTCCCACACTGAAGAAAGTCATGATGGTAGATGGTGAGAGGCTAGTGCCATGACAGACAAGGAAGCACAAAGTATAGCTTGCCTGAAATGCAGTGGTGCAACTATGTTGTCCAAAAGGTGGATTCATGCCTGATGTGCAATAAGCCAATCTACACAGAGTCAAGATATTGCTTTATTTTGCGTCTCTGCAAAGATGGGTGCTAGGGGCTAGCTTCACAAAGCCAGAACACCCAACAGTACATCTCATGCTGCATTTAAACAAAGTCTTCTCTAATACATATTATTATTGCATTTGGAGAGTTCTTCACCTAGCAGTTAAATTGAGTAAGTGATCATTCAGTCTCTGGCCCTGGTGAGGTGAGAGTTCCATCCTTAACATTCTCTGATCCTTCTTGAAAAATACAGCCATTACATTACATTACAACCAAATCATGCATACAAAATAACCAGGTTCACCCAATCCAGTTGTTGATAATGGTCTCTCCACCTCATACATTGTGTTTTGAGGCAGTTCAGTTAATGATGCATAAACCTTGCTTCACCCTGTCACTATTGGCTTATTCTTTAGAAAGTTATTAATTAGTGTGTCTGTCCTGAGTTCATATATTCCAGGTTGTCCTTTATGAAGAATGTCTATTTTGATCAGTACAATCTTAGTATTAATTCTAACAACAAAGTATCTATGCAGCTGGACCTAGTACAGACTATTTTAATATATCTTTTTCTGATTACAGTTGCATTCGTTCTATATATAGTCATTACTGCCTGTCCAGTGCAGTCAGGAGTGCAGTTGGAGGAGAGAGCCCCTCAGCCACGGATTACATACCTTTCATTCAAATAGATCACACTGAAATGGAATTTGGGCTCCGGCCCAAGTAATTAAGTCTTGCTCAGATATGACAACAAGAGCTGTAGACATGCTTTTAGATTGTTGCTATTCATGTCATATTGATAGCAGCCTTGTGTCACAGCAGCTTCACCACCGTTAAACTGCAATTTCTTGAGATTAAACCTAGATTTTGTTTTGCCCACTGGACTGTTGTGAAAATGTGCAATGTCTCAAAGTCAGATAGTGATTTTGGGAGCCTAGAGAGATGTTATCCAAGGGAAAAATAACAGCTGACCCAGGTTTTTGGGAATGATTTAACATAAATTGTTCTGATGGGGAATATGTCACTTGGAGGTGTCAGTCCACTCCCAGTAGACATACAATTCTTTTAGAGCACAGATTTGTGTAACACAGAGCCACAGAGACCCTGCGTAAGAGTGATGATTGTCTGTTGAAAACAATTTTCAGATAGGGTCTGATATATTTAAAGAAAGAAACCCTCAGTAAATCCAGTTGAGGTCTCTGGCACTGGCTCAGTCTCTTATGGTATGCAATTAAACAAGGAAAAAAAAAAGTGGAAAGATGAAAATATGCAGTGAAGAATAACGGTGGAGTAGGGAGAAAGAATAGTATTCTGAGTAGAATGTATAAAGGATGAGGAAAAGAAAATTCAAAGCAAAAGGTGTGTTGTTGTGTACTATATGCATAACATCTGTTGAACTTAGTGAGAAAGTTACATGAAAAGCTACTGGTGCACTGGCATTCATCTTAAACTGTCAAGTTTTCTAGACTTTACTTCTGACTGCAAATACTACATATTCTTCACAGCAGAATTTCATTGAATAGTAATAAAAACTTCACTACCTGTTGATGCTGGCAAGGTAAATGCTCTCTCCTGTTACTACATGAAAAAAAAATTGACTTTCTCTTCAAAACAGTAATTAATTATAATTCTAGTCAAAAGAATAATGTAATTCACATTGTATGTGCTATTAATGTGTGCTTAAGAGACTCTGTAAACGGATGAACAGCAAGAAAGAGTAGTATAATCATCTCAGCCATTTGTATTTCAGTTTGTTATGCATTTCTGTTTGTTCATTGTATAAGCACTACTACATTATAACTAATTAGATTTTTAACCTCATCACAATTCCACATTGCAAGCATCATTCCCACATTAGACAGTGGATCTTGGGGCAAGTCCAGGTTAGGTAAGTTGTGTGAGAGCATACTTATTTTTCCTTAAATGTGTAGGAGTTCTTTAAAGAAATCCATCAGATCAATCCTAATAATTTCATATGATGTGATATCACTGCACATCACACAAATTGACTTCATGCAAACTTTCTTGAAACAATCTGTCTGGTTTTATCTGTGTGTATATGTCTGTACAGATGGCTATCCAGGTTGTGATCTGTCCATGTTCATCATGAGCTGCAGAGCATGCCTTTCTGACAGCTTGGTCAAGTATATCGGTACATCTCTGAAATAAGAATTATTTTGAGAGAGATTGAAACATGTTACATTTAATCTTTTCAACATGAAGTCATGATGTGTCGCCTTTGGGGAGACACTGAGAAAACTTCAGAGTAAAGGAATGTTATTACCTTTCATAGAATCACAGAAGGGTAGGGCTTGGAAGGAACCTCTGGATATCATCTAGTCCAAACCCTGTGCTAAAGCAGATCCACCTAGATCAGGTCACACAGGAACATGTCCAGGTGGGTTTTGAAAACCTCTGGAAAAGGAGACTCCACCGCCTCCCTCGGCAGCCTGTGCCAGGGCTCCATTAGCCTCACCATAAAGTGGATTTTCCTTCTGTTTAAGTGGAACTTTTTGTGTTCCAGCTTTTGACCATTACCCCTTGTCCTGTTACTGGACACTAGCGACATATATCTTTTAAATACATGTAAGTATAAATGAAGTTCCCTCTCAGTCTCCTCTTCTCCAAGCTGAACTGTACCATGTCCCACAGCCTTTCCTCATAAGAAAGATGCTCCATAGAGGACTGATATTGTGTTTAAACTGGCTTTTTGTTGCTCAGAGGCCTATTTTGATTGACTAGACTTATTTAAAACCTGTACAAATTCTGAATTGAAATATTGATTACTTTGTTAAACTTTCCTCTTGAAAGTAGAATCCAGTCTGCTGCAGGACTTAAGTCAATTGTTGTGGTTTTATATTAGAATGACAGAATTATAGAAGAAACATGATTATCTGATAGTAATTACTGTAAAAGTGGTAATAAAATGAAGGTTGCTGAAGTAAAGAGATAGGTATTTTTGAGTTATTGTTCTTTACGCTTTCTTATGACAACAGTAGTTTCATGCAGCATGGGTGCAAATATTGATAGTTTTTAAATAGTTGACTTTCTATGTGGGCATGTAATACTGCATCTCTAAACTCTTCTTAAACTCTTCTTGGTCTTGTTTTTACCTACTAGTGGTGTACACATATCTCCTCCTGGTTCATCTCTCCTCCTCTCTTTCCTGGCCAGAGAATTCCCCAGTACATTGTTTCACAGTATCATCACTGGACACAGTAGACAACAAACTAAATATGAACCAGCAATGTACCCTTGTGGCCAAGAAGGCCAATGGCATTCTGGAAATAAGAAGAATGTGGCTAGGAGGTTGAGGGAGGTTATACTCTCCTACTCTGCCCTAGTGAGATCTCATCTGGAGTACTATGTTTAGTTCTGGGCTCTCCAGCTCAAGAGAGACAGGAATTTTCTAGACACAGTCCAGCTGAGTACGGCTAAGATGGTCAGGGGCCAGGAACATCTCTCCTATGCGGAAAGGCTCCGGGACCTGGGACTGTTTAGCCTGGAGAAGACTGAAGGGGGATTTGATATTTACAAATATTAAATGACGGGTGGCAGGAAGCTGGGACATCATTTTTTTCTGTGAGGGTGAGGGAGCACTGGCACAGGCTGCCCAGGAAGATTATGGAGTCTCCTTCTCTGGAGGTCTTCAAGACACGTCTGAATGTGTTTGTGTGATCTGACCTAGATTGACCTGCTTTAGCAGGGGGTTGGACTAGATGATCTATAAAGATCCCTTCCAACCCCTACCATTCTATGATTCTATGATAATGAGGAACTATTTTACTGTAAGGGTGACAGAACACTGGAACAGTCTGCCCAGGGGTATTGTGCAATCTCCTTCTCCAGAGGTTTTCAAAACCCACCTGGACACATTCCTGTGTGACCTTATCTAGGTGGACTCGCTTTAGCATGGGAGTTGGACTAGATGATCTCTAGAGGTCCCTGTGACTTTCCTAAGAATGTATCTACTATGCTGTGTGGGCACTTTTGCTGTGGTATGCAGATAGGAAAAAATTGCCTGGGTTAGTTATGGGCTGGTTTGGATTGGGATCTCTTTGTTCATTAACATGAGGCCAAGGAGGCAGGGCTTTAAGAGCTGAACTTTTTTTTTCGGTGTTGTGAGAACATGGCAATGATCATTCTTGGGCTGCAAAATGTAGAATTACTTAGTTTGAGTCTCAGGTCAAAGAGCTCTGTGCTCCATGAAGGGATGAATATTTTTGTGTTTATGCAATCTTATATTGGATGCTGTTGTGTAGAATTAGTGAAGGCTCGTTAGCTCGTGCTTAATGTCCTTCCTTGTCTTTCAAAATTACTGTTAACATTTAAGCAACAGTGTCTTCCACATTATATAGCACTCTCAATTTGCTGTTTAGATTTGGAAGATATCAGTAGGAGTGACATCTTTTAATTTGTATATAACTTGAGTGTGTACTAGGAAGTGTTTCTAAAAATTTCTCTGCCTGATTTATCAACTTGACTTGTGTCTTTTCTTGAAAATATTTCTGATAATCTAGCCTCCTGTTTATCCTCAATTGAGTAACCTTTTTTTAAAAATTTTTCTACATTATTATTCCCTTTGAAACCTATAACAAAGGATAAAGTCATGGGTTTGACTGACAGCTGTAATTTAAAGAAAACATCCCTTTTAGGGAACCCTTTGTAATGGCTCAGACTGTTTGCTTTCTTAAGAGTTGGTACCCTTTCTCACAAATAAAACAATATTTCTTAAGAGAGTTTACCTTGTCAAACGCTGTTAAAATGTAAATAAATAAAATGGATTTGAAGCCATGGAGTATCTCTTAATAGCTCTTTGTCTCAAAAGTGAAATAAATATGAACTTTAGATGAAGTGCAGTTTTCTTTGTGATTACAGAAAATGACAGCTATATTCCTACGTTTAGAGTCAAGGGGCAAAAAGTGATACCTATGGATTTCATGATACGAAAAATTTCATACATTATGGATGAAGTGGATTATTGGTATTTAAAGACATCAGTCTTTTAGATGAATATTAATAGGGGCAAAAACCTAAAGGAATTCTGAATTAAAAAAACCCTTTCTGAAATAGAACAACTGAAAAAGGATTACATTGTTCAATAAATAATAATAATGATAGTGAATTGATAGATTATTGAAATATGCCCATTTATGCTCTAGATTCTGCCTACTCTCTCTATAAAGAAGAGCGATTCCTCACAGTACAACTCCTTAACTGTTAAGTCAGTCTTCAGAGCTCATTTTCAAGGTGGACATTCACATTCAAGCAGTTTGAATGAAACCTTCATGCCATTAACTTGTGCCACCTGTTCTAACCTTTTTGTCCGAGGCAGATTTATATAGTAGTTTGGGATTGCCTTGGGTTACACAACAACCACTCAAAACCAGGCAAACATAGACTATTGGCAATCCAATTATTAGAGCTGTTTTCCCTAGCAGAAATAGTAAGTGCAATATCCACTAGAAAAAGACTGCATAAACTTGTTTACGTTCCACAGATGATTAAAAACAGTTTAAGATTTTTTTAATTGATTTTCTTATCAAGGAATGGCAAGATAAAAATATTCCCAACTGTGTAAATGCATGTATACAGTTAAGCAAGAATAGACTGACAAGGCCAGTGGTAGACAAGTGGAAATGTAGAATGAATATACAAGAGGACAGTGAAAGTCAAGAGAAGAAATTAAATACAGATACAATTTATGCAGTTTTGAGGTATGCAGCTCTAGCTGGACCTGATATCCACTTCTGTTACTTTTCTTGCTCCACTCACTCTTCCTGTGACCTTGCCTACCCAAATTTGAAGCTTTGGCCAGATATTCTGATCTTCTCTTGCCTTTTCTTGTCTGGATGTTTTTTGCACATGACAAAAATATACTTGTTTTACACAGAATAGAAGAAATCTGTTCTCTTTTGATTTCTTTTTTAGGTTATTTTGTTGTATAGCCCTAGCTTTCTAGAGGATATGGTAGGGATTTATGTGCTACCAGAATTTAATGAATTTTAAAAGAAATTGCTGAATTTACTCATAACTTCTAAACCTTAGTGAAAGAAGTGTAACCGATCATTTTAGACTAATTCTGTTTTTGTGAGTTCTCAAAGACTATTGGCTTCAGATAATTTATTCCTACTTAGATCAGCTAATTCTTTTTTTTTTTGTTATTTTTGGTGAATCATGAACAGTATACTAGCGATCTGATATACAGAGACTGAAACAGTAATTACAGAGTCACTGCATGGAGCCTTGTGAGATGATGCCCTTACTGTGAAGCATTCTGTTTTGTCAATAAGCTTACATCAATACTTGGCAGGTCATTTATGCAGCTTTAATGTTTCAGAATATAAACTAGACAAAGTGACTAATATAAAATTGGAACTGCTTTGCATCTGCAATTGACAAATCCTATTTTGAAAGCATGCATGAGCATGAGGATCAAATTCATCTTTTAACATTTACTGGGTTCTTTTTCCTGAATGCGGAAGAGTCTGATCCACTTCTAATTTACCTGGTTTTGATTCTCTGATTCTTTCCTAATCCCTTGCTGTTGAGATGTCCTCACCATTGGAGAAGCAATTAACAAAATCCCTGACTGGAGTGTATCAAGCATCTGTTAGGAAAGCATAAAAGGTTAACCTAAATCCTAGCACACAGAGATGTCAGACTAGAACAAATCAGCATGGAGAATTAGCTGGAGGCACCCAAGGTTAAGGTGGAGCGTATGTATGGTAAAAAGGTTGTTTATGACTACAAGAATTAATTTTTCAGGATGAGAAGCTCAGACATGCAGAAATGAACACTGCCTGTGATGAGCAGAGATTGTTTTATGCTTCAGATTTCACCCAGTAAAAGCCAATCTGGAATATTTTTTGTATGTCTAGACTAAAAGCACTTAAGGAAAGGATGACAGAGATGTCACTAACTGTCCTCTCCGGTTAGTCTTATGCTTATCAACCAGCAATATTTTAAGGTACATTTTCTTCAAAATACATTTTGTACCAGTTTCAGCAGATCAGGCAAACCAGTCCTCAAGAAAGCTGTTGCCTCTTTTCCTACTTGATAGTGTAAATTGTTTCAATCCGTTCAACTGGAGTCCTTTGGCCTGTTTCACATCCAATGTATATTCTTATAGGAGTATCTCATGTGTATTATGTAATTTCCAAATCTAAATACTATGGGTTACTATGTTTCTTCTATCCAAAGTCAGTGTCTTGAACTAGCAAAAGATATACCTTTCTGATAATGATAAAATTTTGGAAACATTCAGATAGAATCCTCATATTGTATAAAGAGGGATTGTTCTTCTACTGCTTCTTATCAAGATAGGTATATATTACCACATACTTACTTCTAGCTGTTTCCTAAGGTAATGTTTAATTCCAGGACATTTGAATGTTCTCCAAAGGATTTGAACTAGTGTGCGATTTTTGTCTAAAATCGGTTCTAAATTAATTCTATTTTGTACTCAACATTTGCATGTATGTTTTTCAAGTAAACACTCATGTACTAGCCTATGTATGCTAGCACTGTTGGAACTGGCACCAAAAAATGTGAATATGCTGGAAGGAATTCTAGAGAAAAAAGCTACTAAAGAGATCGGAGATTGAAGGGACCAATTTTTGGGAAAAGATTAAATGGTCTGATTGTGCCTTTTTCATACAGACAAAATTCAATGGAAGATTATGTATTTGATTGTGAAGGCAGTGAGGGACAGCAGCCAAAAAAGGAGATGTAGTCAGTGAAATAGTAGCTGAAGGGAAATGATAACCATCTCAAATGCTTAAACAGAGAAGGAATTTTAAATATAGATCAGAGCAACACAAAGAAAATAAAAAGGTTAAATTAACTATAGAAAGTTAAGTTACAGAAAGAAGCTGAATAGCAATAAGAGGAGAAGAAAAAAAAAGTTGATGAGAACAAAATTATTTAGTATGTGGAATGGCAACCCCAGAAAAGGTATAGAGAATCCATTGTTGGAATAGTTTAAAATGTAACTATTCCAAACTTTAAAGGATGTGAAGGCTAGAAAAGACAGATGTTTTGAAAGAATAACTAATGGACCATGAGTTTTGTTATCTCTAACCTCTAATGTGTGTATTTCTTAAAGTATGAATACAGTAACGCTTCAAAAGGATAGGTCTTGCACGTGGGATTGTTGCCTGGAAGTGTAACTATCTCACTCAAGGTCCTAGAAGGTAGAAATTCAAGGTCTTATCCTCATCCTGTTGGTTTGTATTTTGTTCATATGGTACTTAACATACTTCACATCAGATTTTCAGTTGGCTTTACAGTAAACTTCACTTGGATGTACAAATACAAGCATCTGGCCCATGCAGAAAGCTGTGGTCTTCACTGCTTAATACTTGAACATGTACAGTAGTGAGTCCCTGGAAATACTGCTTTTGCTTAGTACTGTGCAATGAGGTCTAGTGGGCTTCTAGATTGAGATTACTTTTCTGCCTTCTATGGGTAGAATTACAAACATTCCACACTTCAAATACCTAAAAGCAAAGTTTTGTAGTCATCTGAAAATAATTTGTTTTCAATGTGTTATCAAGCTTCTTTTCTGCTCATCAGAAACCATGGCAAAAAGTACTTTTTATGACCGTGGTTATGTAATCTGAGATGTTTACTTTCATTACTCCATGCTGCGGTTAGTTCATTATGTAAGTCTTTGACGATTGCTAGGATTTATTTCAGCTGTTTTTACTTCATTTTATATACTGCCTGTAGATAGTTCTTCTACCACAAAATGCAAATTCCCCTCTTGGAGCAATGAAAGGCATGTCAGCATCAATAATGAAGTAACTGGTTATTAGATTTGCATATCGACTGATGCAAACTGATGTGTTTGGGGGCTGTGGATTATTTTATTACTTCTACCTCCTTCCTGAAGGTTAATGCTCTGGTTAGACTATCTTGTTTAACACTGCTAATATACTCCATGATTGGTCGAGTCACTTTATCAACACTTCTGATTTGCCTTTTGTTTTTTTTTTTTTCTATTTCTTTTAGGTAAACCTGCCTCTTTCAAAATGGGCTATTGGAAAAAATCAGAACTAATGCAAAACCCTGAGTATTTCTTCCTGTCCAAAACTATGGTTCATTTTTTCAGTTTGTGTAGTTATTCTTTGAACTCTCACCTTTTCTATATCACAAGTTCTCTTTATATATACAAGCTGTCCTATCCTAGACAAAAAAAAAAGGTATATTTTGACCATAAGAGAGTTTTGATTTTTAAAAATAGCTACATTTAAAATTTACTTCCCACAGTTCTGCTTATGAAGATGAAATATTTAAGTTTTTGTGCTCCGTAATTTTGTAATGGATTACACTTCACTTTATTTCTATTTTAATCTTCTACAGGTAAAATGTCTGTTTTCTTGATTTTAGATAGGGTCTGCAGTGTGCTTTATTTAAGTAAAATAAACAAAATGCTGAACAAAACCAACACCACCCACTCCACTACAACAGAAACCTCCAACCATGCCTGCATTATCCCAAGAGAAAATGTGAAAGTTCCCTGTTGGGAGAGGGTTAAAAAAAAAAATCTTGAAATGTGAAGGTTGATGACTGATATAAAATGTAATTGGACTGTGCCTAAACAACTTAACTAAAAATTCACTTTCTCATTTTTTTTAAAAGCTTCCCCAAAAAATGTTAATTATACTTAACATTCATATAAATGTAAACTACCTGATACATATATATATAGATATATATCTATCTGATAAACCTTGATTTTCCATATCATGCTTGCTCTTTTCAACTGCTGACTCATAATGCTTAGGTTTTAATGGCTAAAGTATTACATCTCATTTTCATATTCATATCAAAAGTGCAGAATGTTAAAACACCCCTTAAGAATAGATCTATGTACTTTTTAGAAACCTAGTCTCATATCTAGTGTTCCAAGTGATGTCAGGACATACAGCTTAGCAGTTGATTATATTTGTGTTTACATTTACTGCCATGTGAAGAACATCTGTTATAAATAGTAGTCTGAGGAAGAAAGTGTCAAGAAGTGAAATACTGTAAGAAGTAAAGTTGACGCTGTCTTTCATCAATGTTGAAACTGTCAGAACTTGTACAAGCTAGCTCTAACTATCCTCAGCAGGCAATCTGGTGCCAGCCTGCTGTTAAATAATCAACATTTAACAAGAAATAGCGTGTAGATGTACTGTGTGGTTTAAAACATTGTGTTAAGCATCATTAAAACTGAGTCTCCTTAGAGTATTATTTAAAAAGTCCTTTCTTTCCCTGTAATAAAACATTTCTCTCTGACTGTTTCAATTAAAGCTCTAACAATGCAAACAAAATGCCTTCTAATTCAGAACCACACTGGAGAACCACCGTTACTGTCAAGTTGCAAAGACAGGTGGAAAAAAGCAACTATCCTTACAATCCTTGTTTACCCAGCAAATGAAAAGCATTAGATGACTATTTTTTTGGTTTCTTGACTCCATCGTCCTTGTTAAGTTGTATATTTGCAAATATTTCAGTGCCTGTAGTTCACTATCCTCTATGTAACTCATTGGCAGAAAGGTTTGGAATTCACTGAAACTGACATGATGAGCATGTCTACCTAAGCTGGTTGATTGACTGATACTGAATATTCTGAGTAACACTGAAGTATTCTCAATTTATCTGGAAGAAAATAATTGTAGTACATACAAATTTGGGTAATGTACCAGCAACCTCCTTGTGTTTGGGATGAATCAAGTTCTTCCTAACACTCTCTGGCTCAGTTTTTTAAATACATTCCTACAGCACAATCTCTGCCCACATTGAGTCTCACAGACTTCTTTTTATTTAGTGAAAGTTGCAGTGCTGAAAAGAATCCTAACAACTGAGGAGATTTTAAAATAAAACTTGATGTAAATGATTTAAAAATTTTTTTAGTGTTGGTGGCCAGGAATATAAATGTTCACTTACTTAAGCCTGTCTGTCTCTAAAGGAGAGCTGCCTTCCTTCCTGAAGGCATAATGCTTCTAAGATCTTTCCCTACTGAGTCAGTGGTGTGTTGTTCACTTTGAAGGTCCATAATGAAGTGGCTTTCCCAAGGTAGTACTCTCACTTGGTCAGAGAACTTGGGACTCAATGTTGTAATCGAGGTCCTAAAACTTGCCATTCTCTAGTTGCAGCGTATTTGTATTTAGCGAAAAATAACTTGTAAAAATGTGAATATGTAACAGTAGGTCTTCTCAAAAAAACAGCATCAACAGGTTGAATAACCATGTGTGGCATTTGATTCAGCATGCATTTATGTATGTGTGATATTTGGCACTTCTGTATCCAAGGTGCAGCCAGTCGTGTCCTGTTAATACATAATTTGGTGGTGTTGAGTTGTTGATTGTAAAACATGAATGTTTGGTAAGTCTGTTTTCCTTATTAAGAAAAAAAATATGTTAAAAGATAATTTTAGGCTTCTTCATATATATAATTTTAATTTTAGGCAGGGTAGCATGGGTTTCATAATTGCTTCACTGAAGTCTTTACCTTTGTCTGTTAAAATGTATACAATATTGCAGAGAGAATTAATGGCATCATATACCCACAACAGATTTCACTGCAGACTAAAGCAACTGGTTTACATCATGTCATTAAAAGCTGAAAATGTATTGATTTCTTGTGGTCTCAGAAGGGCAATGCATTTTCTCCTGTTCTAAGTAAAAATAAACCAATAAATGGCTGCATTAATGATGCTATTACTGGGTAGCAGCAGTATGTTTCTTAATGTCTTGGGCCTCAATCATGCAATCACTTACTTACTCATATGTTTTACTTTAGGCAGCTTCACAGAGCCATTATACTCAATTGGGTCATTTGTCTCAGAAATGAATTCACTAAAATCAGACTTGGTTCAAGTCACACATTCACTTCTGAGTGAATGTGAGTTTGCGATGCATTATGGAAGCCAAATCTAGAGGAAGATATTTAAAACTATTGCAAGATGTACAAATTGCTATACAGTGCCTCACTCCAATTTTAGACTGTCTTCATTATTAAGAAGATTTATAGTTCATCTTTTATAGCAAGATAAATGACATATGCCAACACCACAAAAAATCACAGCATAGGTAAGAGTTGGTAGTTGGTCTCTCAGAGCCATATATTTCACTCTTTCTGGTGCTCATTTTCTCCGTGTATGTGACCTCGTCTAGTTTTCCTTGTGAAAAACTAGACCATCATATCTCCCTTTGGATTTTGTAATGGGGCAGATACCATTGCTGTGACACTTTAATTGTCATGAAGTGTCTCTTAAGAGAAACTGGAGCCAGTAGTGAAGACTATTTTTATGTATTTATTTAAATTTAATTTAAAGTCACAAAATTTATGTGAAAAGGTCTAAAAATACATATGGAAACAATCCATTTTCACTTCTAGAACACTTCAGTGAACTATAGACATAAGTGACTTCTGTATCACTGGCAGTTTTTGCTTATATCAATGTGTACTGTAGCATAGGTATATAAGAGTTGCACAAGCAGACTGACTTAATTTATACCTTTGTATTTGACTTAAGTGTATGCTGGCAGTATCACATCAGAGATGTTCTAATGGTTCTTAATTTATTAGGAAGTTTTGGGCAAATGTGGAGCCCATACTTCCATCTACATACACCATACGCCATCCGCAGGTGTATGAAGGAGCCTCGCTTGCCTTACTTAGAAGTCCTGAAATCAAGAGTTAGAGAACAGAGACAGAATCACTGGCTGCTCTGGCTATATTCTTTTCTACTTCAGGCTGTGAGCAATTTATTGACTTACAAGGGTTCCTGTTTGACTCTTTCTAACCTACCAGAATTACTGGAATGCTTCCCACTATACAACGAATGGAATCTAAATCCGAGATCAGACCTCTGGATACCAGATGGCTTTTTGCCAATCTTATTGTAAAAGGAAAAAAAAAAATCACCTCTAGATTTGAGAACTGTCAGAAAGAGCAGCCCTTCTCAGCATGAGAGTCAGCTGGCGAGAAAAACAGAGTTGTACTCCCTGTTCAGAAGTCTTGAACATAATAACTGTGTGTTGTGTGTGCTGGCAACAGGAAGGAGATGACCTTCTCCCCTCAGATGAAGAAGGAAAAGATGTGGTGAGGAAGGAAGGGAAAGACTTTATCATACTGAGCATTCCCTTAGATGTTCCCAGCCAAGAGATTTCTGTGGCTCTGTTGCTGACCCTATAGCTCCAACCCCACTAAAGTTGTACCTGACAAGTGAAAAGACCACAAAGGAAACAAAAATGTTTATTTTAAGTAGGCCTGCATCTGAAATTATAGCTGAAGAATAATCGTGCTTTAGAACTATGAGTAGTCACAGTACAGGTACGCTGGGCATTTCATTGTCTATATAATCAGCAGTTAAGACACAGCTTAATTTCTGCAGTTGTAAGAGAGATAAAATAGCATGATATCAGTCCTGGATATCCACTTGTTCGTACCGTACTTTTCCCATCCATAAATGGGAGAATGAAAGGAGGAAAGATCACTCGGACCATTAACACAACACCTTTGTTTGGGCTTCTGAATGTCTGTGTTCATTAGTGGATCTAAGCCCTTCTAAGGGTATCCCTGTCAACAACCAGCTGAAGATTGTACCTATTCTTTTTTTTTAATAGACTCTGGTGGTTGGTGACAGATGAGTAGGAGTGTGCATATGTCTCTCATTCACCCCATCTCTCTCTCCTACAAGAGGTACAGTCAGAGATTATAGCTAGGAAAACGGAAGTGACACTGCAGTCCTCCACTGAATTTTATTCTAAGATATTCTTAGCTCTGAATTTACAGTGTATCATGTTGCTGATCTGAATGTTCAAAATTAAAAGGTCTTAAAACAAGACTTACTCGATAGTCACCAGGAAAAAAAAAAAGTTGAATATATATGTCCTTAATTAAGACTTTCCAGATGAATAAAATATGTTTTAGATTGACAGATTAAACCTATTTTAAATTTCATGTTTTTAATTCCTTTCTAGCAATTTAGGAATGCCTGAGATTAGAAAGCTATAAGAGATTTTGCTGGAAAAATGTGGTTTTTAAGAGGCTACAGGCAAAGATATCTATTAGATAAATAGCATCTTTCAGTTAATAAATCTAAGGTCCTGATTCATCAAATGAATCTGTGTATAGGACATTTATATTCTGTTACAGCTAGTAGTAGCTATGCTCAGATTTTGAGTTCTGCAGATATTCTCAGAAGAAGGTATGTAATTTAGATCAATGTTATAGAAGAGCTAGTATTTTAGCATCAGATTTGATGTAGACAATAAAGGTTTCTGAAAGAGGACAGAAGAATATCATCATAATTGATATGGAAGCAGGTGTAAAAACCTCAATACCTTGAATTTCTGGTATGTTTTCCCAACTGCTTTATACATTATTACTATAGGCAATGTATATTATCAATAACAATAGAGTACATGTAGATACTGCCGTGGATGTTTTGGAGTACAGAATGATGTTCACAATGTGTCCCCTGGAAAAACGTGGAACAAAGTAACAATACAAGAAAATGTTTAATATCCGGGTGCTAGAGTGACAGCACACTAAAGGCTGTACAGAAATGAATTAGTTGGTTAATTAGGAGATCAATTTCATTAGTAGATTTGCAGAAGAGCAGCAGAAAGTTCTTAAATATTCTGCTTGCATGACTTGAATATTCCATGTGGAGTCTGGTAACAGTAATCAAAATGGTTTATAGTGAATGTTAAATGGTGACATCTGCAGGTCAAAACTTTAAATAGGACACACAAATCTTGGATGTTCTCTTTAGATGTTTGCATATTGATTGACTAAGGACACTTGAAGAAGTGTCCCTTCTGTGCTGTGTCTGCCAGATGTTTAACAAAATGCTAAGCTC
The DNA here is from genome assembly GCA_013401255.1 of Urocolius indicus. Taxonomy (NCBI): domain Eukaryota; kingdom Metazoa; phylum Chordata; class Aves; order Coliiformes; family Coliidae; genus Urocolius; species Urocolius indicus. Next base: position 144,967 of record WBNH01003743.1, read on the forward strand.
AAAAAAAGTCTTGTCAGAAGTTGCCTTACTAATGCTTCACTAACATAGGAAGTGACATTTATATCCAATGCAATACTTCTTTGACTTGAATTTTGTGCATAAGTTTGCTTTGCTTTCATGAAACAAATTTTTTTTTTTTTCTGTTTTAAATCTTGCTGAGTACATTTATTTAAGCACTTTAGGCTTGATAAGGAACAGATTTGCTGAAGGGAATCCTGAATGCCTCAGTTTTTACCACTTGTTCTGCTTTGAATTGTATTATGGAGCCATCTCAGACTGTGAGAACTGGATTCCTTTTGGATGAACTTAAACTGTAAGATGCAATCACACATTGTATCTAGCATGCTCCAACCTTTCACTGGCATTCAGCCTGTTGGAACAGGTTAGAGCTAGTGTAAAAAAACAAGCAAATCCGAAGAAACCTCAAACAAACCCAAAGAAAAATAAAGCTAGTGTTCCTGGCTACCTATTGTTATTCTCTTCAGATTTTGTTTTTCTGGACTGCAGTACTTACTGCAAGAGAGTTATTGATGACTTAAAGGATTTATTAGATCTGCCAGCTGTTTGATCAGTTAATTTTCATGCTGATATAAATTCCAAAAAAGAGCATTGGCCTGAATTGAGGTTTCTGGCATGAGCTAGTATCGTCATGGTACTTGATAGCTGTGGCAAAGGTAGGGTAGCAGAAAGGCACGTATGTGAAAGTAGTATGAAAATTTCCATTTCCTTGCCTTCATTACTGTGTCAAACTTAGTTTCTGTAAAAGCCTTGACAATTCTACAACAACTTAAAAAAAAAAAAATTTTTCACCTGCTATACTTTTCTCCATTTATATTTCCTTCATTTGAGCAATGTGACTTCTATATGCTCTTGGTGGAGGAATTTTTATCAGTCAACTGCACTGTTCTTGTTTATAAATCAATCTTATACAAATTTTCTTTTATTTCATGAGAAAAAGCTGATGAAAAAGACAGTATCCTATGATACAAAATAATTATCCTGTGGCAAAGGGGTACATGATGTAGGTAATGAATATATATTGCATAAACTTATTTTAATGAAGATGTAGAATGCCTTATTTATGAAACATTGATTAAAACCACTACTTATATCTGCTTAGTATTATTTTCCTTGGTATAAATAGGCCACCTTTTCCCTTAAACAGTCAATCACCATCAGAAACAAAACCAGGAAGAGACATTTCAGTAACAGATCACATAAAACCCAACAAAATAAAAATCAACAAAACCAAAATCATAACTTGTTTTAAAAATGTCTCTTAAGAAAAGAAAAATAATTTCTGATTTAAGAAATGTAAATTTTGAGGAAATCCCCAAATTTCTCATAAAGACATTCTCCCAATACAGGGGAAGTAAAACTGTATCCTGTTCAAATGTGTAGTGGTTTGATTTTTCTTTTCAGAACATGAGCTAAACTGTGAATAGAAACAGTACCTTTGCTTCTTTGTGGGACTAGGTAAGTACACTCTCTCCCATGCTCATTCCCATAGCAGAGAGCTTGTCACTATATTTTTTTTTAGGATTATCATCTAGGGATGCATGGTTATGCAGTTTAAAGACTGGAATAAGTTACCTAACAATACTTTTCTGAGTCTCTTTTTAGAAAGTAATATTTTAGTACAGGTTAATGGAACATTAAATCTCAGGAGAAGAACAAAAAAGCTGACCAAAAAGGTATAATTTCCTGGAATTACTAATGGAAAAAAAATTCTCACCAATTGTGCTGAGTGCAAGGGAAGCATTGTTATCTTCCCTGAAGTAAAAAAATTATGGTCTTTTTTGTTTAAAAAAGAAATGCAGACATTTTGTGTTACAGCAATTAGTGATGATGCATGGACTGAACTGCTAAGTATTTGTGACTAATCTGGATAGACAGGGCTGTCCCTTGCTAATCACAATGAATATTGGCCTGTCCATAAAGAGCAAGGAGTGATGATATCGAAGAGAACAGTCATCTATTACCAGGGCAAACTCTTGGCCATGAGCTTCTGCAGATGATAATATGAAAAGACAGAGATGAAATTAAAAGCAGTGTTAAGTACTCATGAGGCCAAAAAATACACAATTGTTTCTTTGCAGTTACTTGTGTATTGTACTGCATTGAGACAATCTTTTCAGTTTTATTATACACATTTTTAATGTACAAAGTACTTTGAATTATTTTTATATGGTAGCAACTCTATTAAGAATCTGGCCCCTACAATATAGAATACAATCACTATATTAAATATAGGTGGGTTTGAGTTGTTACCTGTTTTTTTTTTTTTGTTTGTTTGTTTTTTTTAACCTTGTATAGTCTTTACTTTTGAAAAAAAAAAAAACAAACTACTTTTTTTTTTTTTGGTAAGGTGTGTCCAGTGGTTGTGTCCTCTAGAGGAAGTGTTTGAATGCATAGACTTTTTGCTAAGTCAGTAAAACCTCTCTTGTCCTTTTTCATCTTACAGCAGAATTTACCAAAATCCCCTATGTCAGAGAGCTTAGGTGCCCACTGGTGAGGTCCAGTGCTTTTAACATCATCTCCAATCTGTTTTCTTTAGATAATATTAGCAGTGGGAGTGTGCACAGCAGAGAACTGGAACATTTGATCTCCAAAACATCATCACTTCCTAGCCTGCAGAAATTTTGCTGGGTCACTAATAAAAGTATTTTTACAGTTGTTTTACAAACTCTGTTTCTGTGACACAGAAACTCCTCTGAAACTGTGGCAGCTTTGGAGAGCTTGCCTTTTTATATTATTGTGCTGTGGACAGCATTAAAGTTGTCAGAAGTTTGTAGAAAATGGGTGTAGGGGAGAAAGAAGGACAAAATAAGGGCCTGACTGGAGAGAAAATATCAAAACATCACATTCTACTGCTTCTGAGTCTCAATTTCTTTAATTTAAATGTCTTTAGTAACTTGCTTATTGCAAAACCCTTATTTCCATGTATACCCCTCTTGTGTTCAACAAAAATGTGATATTTACCAGTCATTTTTTTTGTGTGTGTGTTTAGTTTCCCCAAAAACTCAGGAAAGTTGTGAAATTTTGTGAAAGTTTTTTTCTTTAATCTTCAGATTTCTTTCCTAAATTGTGATTTCTTATCCAGTGTGTTAGCCAGTGATGGGAAAATTGCAGCTGAAAGTTCACCTCTTGCCTACAATTTGTCCACAAAATAGTGACTAAACTTCAAGAACCCTATTATTGTATTGTATAATTTTACACATTTTAAATTCTCAAGCATTTCTCCAGTTTATAAAAATGAAAAATATTTTTTGTTTTTAACCATGTAGTTTTTCCTTTTGTAAATACTGACTATTACTACTGTGAGGAAGTCCCTTAAGTATCTAAAATATCTCTGTTATTAGCGTTAATATAAGAAACAGTTGTGGACAGAGGACTGGTGGAATTGCTGAGGATTTCTAATGAATGAGTCACAATCAAAGAGCTTGAATGCTGTCAAATTGTCACTAATGTCATCCTTTATAAACCTTTAACAAAAAGATATTTCTGCTGAGATGATTTACTTGCTACTTGGACAGTACATTGGTTGTTAATGATGGTGATCTTCTAAACTCTTTTTCTTTGTTGTCTTGTTCTTTAAACTGAAAGAAGCACTAAGTATGGTCTCCCATGTTGATCTGCGTCTAATTAGAAAGAGATATATATAAAAGCCTAAAGATTAGCTGTTATGGAAGTTTAGTTACTGTGGTAGGCTGACCTTGGCCATCTAGCCAGCCAGCAACTCTCTAACCCCCCTTCAGGACAGGGAGACAAAATAAGATGATAAAGCTCACAGGTAGAGATAGAGATAGGTATATCACTTGTCAATCACCTCCATGAGCAAAACATGCTTGATTTCGAGAAAATCAATTTGTTGTTAATTAAAATAGATTTCAATAGTGAAAAACAATGACAAAATTAAAACAGTTCCCCACGTCTCCTTTTTTCTCAGGCTTAACTTATCTCTTTCATGGTTGCAGTGTGAATGACTGCTCTGAGGTGGTCCTTTCCAGCAGATCCAGGGACATACCTCCTCCATAGTCCTCTCCGGGGGAATGTCTATTTGGGCATTGGAACTTCTTCTCTGGCCTTGGTGTTGCAGGGCTGTTTCTGTCACTCATTTTCTCCACTCCTTTCTGCCTCTGTGGTGCTTTTTTGCCCTTTCTTAAATACACCTTCACTGAGACACCTTCAGCTCAGCTGAGATTAGCCCCAGAACCATCTGGAACTGGCTGTGAGATGCTACTCACAGAGGCCACCTTGCAGCCCCTTGCCAGCATCTGAGAGCCTGCACCCTGCACAGAGCCTTCTGGTAAACTTTAATTACTATTTTGTAGCTTTTTAGTTGAGATGTGTTGTTTTTACTTGCATTTGCCTTCATATTTCTTCCATCAAGAACGGATATTAGAAGGAATCATTTTTGGGTTTTTTTTTGATACTTCAGTTGTAGAGAAGACTAACCAATTTATTAAGAAATTTGGAATTTTTATGGTAAAATACATACTTTGACTGTGGTAAGGAATGTATGAAATTCCTTAAAGTTGTACTTCAACTGGGCCTTGTGTCTACGTTTTTTAAATGTATGCAAAAATGTGACCTCTTGTGGTATGTTTTGCATTAGTCACCTTCTGTAGGGCTGGTTAGCCTTGGACCACTCCTAGTTTTGTAATGGTTCAACTTTTCTCCCTTTTTTCTTTTTTTCTGTGAAAGGTGAAAAATAAATGTCCTTAAACTCCTGGCCTCTATTAGTACTGGGAAGAGTTGTTATGATAAGGATAGTGATATCATGACAATGAGGGGAAGAAGAGGTAAGAATACAGGGCTACAGCATTCCAGAACTGTCCTCCTTTTATCCTGAAAATCTTAACAATATGATCAAAATGAAGTCTGTGAGCTGCAGCAGGGTATTTAGATGTGCAAGGGCTCAGAGTCTGTTCCATGGATGCAGAGTTTGTTGTTTTTGAATCATTACAAAAGGAATCTTTTATTTCTGCAAAGCTTTAAGTTCATGTGACTTGTGAACGCTAAAATAATAATATGAGGAGACAACCCATTTCTTGGCCACGTTTTCTGGTAACAGTTGTTTTCTTAAATGAAGTTCATTAAAAGTGAATGGTTTGCCAGAAGTTGTCTTCATCTGGCAAACATGAGCCCCACACACGGAAAGCCAGCATTGCATCCGTAACCCCTTTGACCCTCACCAGTTACTAAACTAGTGTTGCTTCTTCAGGCTATCTTATCCTTTCATTTTTATTTAAGCCTATAATGTCACTGACATATGTCTACATATCATATTATTTGAAAGACAGTGTTTTAGAAAAGATGTTTTGCTATGGTCAAGAGACTCTATCCGTATTTCAGATGACTGTCTTTAGGCTTGTGTCCCTAACTCTTGTTCTTGACTGGAACTTAATGATACCCTTGATTTGGTGCTCAGATGTAAGAAATCTGCTGAAACTAGAAGTTCCTATGATGAACAGTCACAAAAATTTTAATTAAAAAAATTATTTTTTCAGAAAATGATGAAAAATAGCTAAATAAAAACCCCAGACTTTCACAAGCGTGCATTGGTGACCAGAAAAAAAGCCTGAAATAGTGTTAGAGAGAGACAAGTTTACTGTGTCTGTTGCTTTGATTTTATTGCTCTTCTTCATGAAAATGCAGAAGAAACTTTGTCTCCTGTTAGGCAGAGATGTATCTGCATTCATTCTAGCTTGCTAGGTGAGAGGTTGCTGCAGGATGGCTCATCCTTTATCAGACTGCCAACTGCAGGGACCGTGTAGAGGTGGAGCAAACTTGTTATCTCCTTGTGGGAGGAATGGATGAAGAAGCTCCACAGAGGGAGGAAGCTGTGCACTTACACGTCTTATGTAGATAACAGATATAAATCTGCATTCAGGTGGAGGTGTGAGGAGAATCAGTTAAACTTTGCATTTTTTGTTCCCTTCACTTGCCTTTCAAACCTGGTAACTCTGCTTAGGCATTTGTGGTGAAGAGTGACCTCTGTGAAAGCTATAACTGGGACAAGCAATTACAGATCTAGGAAATGTAAATCTGTCAGCATGCAGTTAACTTGATCTGCTGGAGAGTGGCAAAGTGTGAGTGAGTGCCCTTTCTGTTCTGCTTTCCTTTCACCCCCATCTCCTCCTTATCAGGCTGTACAAACATCAAGATGGGAGAGCCTCACAAAGTGTCTATGTTTCTGTCATTGCAAATGTGGTATAAATCAATTGGAGTAGAATAGAATAAATGCAAGAGCTGCCCCTCCCTTCTGAGGACTAACATGTGAAATGGTAGATTGGCATACCTGATCATTTTGGACAGTAAGTGTTCACTGTCTTAATTAATATGAAATGAAACTTTTTAATTGCCCCAGTTTATGTGCTTTGATGGCAGAGATACGTTTACAGTTGTTTTAAGATGGTAGCTATCGTTTCATCTTGAATGCAGCACACAGAAGAGCTGCATATAAATAGTGCTGCACCCAGCCAACGTTTTACAAAAGCAAGTGCTCCAAAACATCAATGCATGATTCCAGTTTTTCGCTAGACAGCTGGCTCCAATCAGAGTGGTAATTTGTTACCTATTAGTAAAGTCATCTTGCTGCTGGCTGTACTATAAACAGAGCTTATTTGACTCTCCTTTAGAAATAGCAGTTTTTACTGGCCCCTTTTATTGATAATGTGGTGTATGTCAGTAATAGCCATGCAGGGATTGGAGAACAGCTTTTTGTGACACTTTTGATCCCTTGTCCTAATTGTAGCAGTAAGGAAAAAACCTGAAGTCAAATGGAAATTGGGGACAGGAAATGAAGTAGTACCCATCTGATGCCAAGTCTGAATTTGTGGTGCTAGTGTATGCAGAATTCCATCAAGATGAGTATGATGAAGAAACTTCTGCTTTGATCTTTCAAAAGGAGTTAAATATGAAATCTTGACTTGGGAGGAATGACTAATGGGCCACCTGAGAACTGACAAGTGTCTTATGAGAGTGTAATCCCTGCTTATTGCTTAGCATTTCCTGGAGTTGGCTTGCTATTTAAGAATGGCTTTTTTTTCTGAGCAAGGCCTGAATAGAAACTGATTGAATTGAGATGCTTCCTTATTGAGATAATTATTTATTTTTCCCCATGGATGCTGCATCTGAAATTTTTGAAGGAATATCTGAGTTTCACTTAATAAAGCTCTTAGGAAACATGAATAATTAATATAGGCATGGTAACATGATTTTGTGTATGAATAATAAGCTCTATATGGACAAGTTCATGAAGAATTTCAAAGCCAAAAAGGAGTGACCAAAATGATTGTTAGACAGCGGGCTTTGCAGTTCTAGATTACTGTGGCATTGAAGGTACAGCAGTTTTTCTGGAGTGAGCAGACAAGATGATTGTATACACAGGCCACTTTCTAAACTATCTTGCTGTTTTGTGGGGAAAAGGTGTGTCCTGTTTTTGATGCTATGAAAGAAGCAAGACCAGAAACTGATTAAAAATCTATGGTAAATCTGTAGCAAGGACATATACTTCGGCTTCAGTTGCAGACCACTTTCCTCAGACCAGTTTTAAGAGCAAGTTCTAAGCAGTTCTGACCTCTTGTCAGAATTGAGATCTTATCTGTGCTGCTACAGTTAAGAGGCTCATGTTCCTGTCAGGGCACCTTAATTTGAGCTCAAATCCCTTTGCAAGAGCATGTGTGCTGAGTCAAACCCTGTGAGCCTCATGGATTCTTAGAATTTGTATAGACCAAGAGCAGACAAAAACAATCCCTGTAAGTGAGGGTTTTTGGTTATTGTTTTGGGATTTTTTTTTTGTTGTTTTTGAATCAAGTATCTTATGTATAGCCATTTCAACAGTTGGTAGATTATTCTCTCTCTTTTTTACTGAAGGGACATCTTCTTACTTTTGATTTGATGAGGACTATGTAAGCTGTTAGCAGAGGTGTGATGGATCCTGCTAAGGTTGTACTTTCTCATCCCATCACTGAAGTGGGAAATATCAAAGCCAGTAGAGCCTTGCTCTGAAACACCATAAAACCCAAGCATCAACCAGTTTAGTGTCACAAGTGATTCATCTGTGTTGATGATGTCACTAATGCCCAATGTGAAATCAGACTTTGTGTCAGAATATGTACTCCAATTACTTAAATTGCAGAATCCTTTCTTCTTTTCATTAAAATACAGGGAGAATGTACATGATTTTTTTTTTACGATATGTACATAACATGTTTAGTTCTGGGGAACATTTTTTTTTTTACTGTCTGTCTCCAGCAACGACAAAAAAAGAGATGCTGCCTAGGGCGAAGAGTGTGAGTCTGCCTGCTTTCTGTGGTTTATTTCTCAGCAACTGGAGTTGTATCAGGGACATCAGAGGACCTGCTGTTTAGTATTCATTTATATCCTTTTAGTCCTTTGAGCCTTGACCTATGCTCTTGGTGTCTATGAATTTGTCTAATTCCTTTCTGAACTTTCTGATAGCGTCTTCCTCCACAAACTGTATGGCAGAAAATCCCAGATGTTTAAAAACCACTGTGTGAGGAAGTACTTTCTTTTATCATTTAAAAATGAATCCTCTTTCAGTTTCACCAAATGCCTCCTAGTTGCAATGTTGTAAAGAATTGGGGAAATACAGTTCTGCATATTGATTACATGATTTTGCAAATTTTTCTCATCTCTCCCTCAGGATTTCGCTCCAGGCATTTCACTGTCTCCTCTTAAGGCAGTTGCTCCAACCCTTTAGACATTATAGTTTCCTCTTCTGTACTTGTTCCAACTCTGGTCTATGTTCCTGATCTGACCTTGATCATCATTACAATCTGTATGAAAGATGTTGAAAGACATGGATCCCTTTGCCTTGTTCTTTGCACGATTTCTCTAACAATACCCAATGTCTCTCTGGGATTTTTGGATCCTTCTGTACACTGGGCCAGTTTGTCCGGAAAGAACAATTTGACAAGGATGACTCAACGATGATCTCTCTCTTGAACTTTGACTTCCATTTCTGAGGTGAACATCATGTAAGTATGGCTTGGAGCATTTTCCTCGAGGACATTCTCTTATAAGGAATTGATTTTCAAACTTTTTACTCTGTTTGAAAACTCATTACAATGCACTCTTCAATTGCTTTTTAGTTCTCTTACTTTTCATTTTAGTTCTGTTCTCCCCTGTTGGACAGACTTTCATATTCACCTTAATTGAGTAAGCTTTCTATTCCTTAAGGGCTGACATTTTCTACAAGATGGCCTCATTCTTTCCTATTGAGACTTGCTTGAGTTCTCTTCCATATGCAAGATTTATTTATTTTTTTATTTATTCCAATTTCAACAATCTTTTAAAGTGTGTTCTGCAATTATGCAATAGAGATTGATAGTTTTGTTTAATATGCATACTTCTTTATCAGTTTAGTTATTTCTGAAGTAATCTACAGATTAGCTTGGTTTTTGTTGCTCAGTTTGAATTGACATTGTGACTTCCTGCATTTCAGAGTCCCATTAATTACACTATCACGTTTTTCTTGAGAAATATCCTCAAAGACTAGACTAGAAATTCTATCTAGTCACTTCCAAGGTCTTATTGTATTGAATATTGTACTTGTAAGATTACTACTAGTCTTAACTCTTTGTGGATTCAAATCAGTGCCTCTGTCTTTCATTTGGGTTGACATTTATTAACAAGTGACTTAAAATGTATTTTGTTATTCATGCATGGGGCAGTTACATGTTCCTCTAATCATTGTATACAAAAAAAAATTATGTTGGAATAGACTTGTTTTGTTTAAAGGTTGGATTTTTTAGTTGGTAAGTGTTAAAGCTGATACTTTTGTCTTTGTATCACAAAGTCCATGTATTTCAATTATTGCAAAAGCAGTTTTCTTCCTTGTACACAATCCCAGACCTGCTAAAATGAGAAATAATTTTGACACTAGGACAATGAATTTTAGCCTATTGCCTTCATGCAACTTCAATGTGATGCAGTCACATTTTTTAGCTTACCTTCATGGTGTATATGACAAAAGTTTTCTTTGTCTGCTTATCGCATTTAGGGACTTTGGCCTTGCTCTTTGGTAATAGAGTATGTGTGTTCCTCTGTTCATTGTACATATATACTACTGTAGTTAAATGCATATTTCTAAGACTATGAAATTCCACTATGGAATAAATGCCAGCTTATATTTTATCTAAACTCTATAATTTTCCCATTTACTTAGTTTCTATTACTTTATGCACTCTGCCCTTTTCCCAAATGCTAACTAAAATACCCATTGTTCCTGAGCTGGGATAAGATTGCTTTTGGAAAATGTAGCAGCAAATTGTCATTGCTCTTAGGGCATATTATTTGTTTACAGTAGCTTCTACTGTCATCACAAAGCTCTCATTTAGCCATGTCATGGTAACTGATGTTTTTCTACTGAGTCTTCTGAATACACAGACAGAAAATACAACATTCAAACACCAGTGCATAAAATTACAAGGTTTAGCAAACAATCCACTGGAGAGGCATCAGGTTATATATTTACCTTAGCCCTACCTCCATTATTCCTGCAGTTCACTGCAACAGTAATAAAATATGTTTGCTAGGCTTTTTATATGGAATAAGAATTTTAATTTACTCTGAAGGAAGAGCTAGTTCATAACTCAGTAGAACTGACTGGGCTCATAAGTTATTTAGTTCAGCTCCTTGTGATAAAATCTGGACACGAAGCCGTTTATTATGTTTTGTCTGCCTTCTCAGCCCTGTAAGTTGACTCAGAGCTAAACAATTAAAGTGGCAAATTGATTTGTTTACAATGCAAATCTGAGCTAGATTGGAAATAATGCAGAAGGCATAACCAATTACATGTTTCATAGTGTAGGTTATCCAGAAATGAAATAGATTTAGCTGATCTGTGCTCAGGGATGCTGTATAGTTATTGATTGACAACTGCCTTGTTTTCAGTGGCTGTAAAGGATCTGACACTGCTGTCCTCAGAACTGCTCAGGCACATGGTGTGAGAAAACAGGCTTGTTTCACCTTTGCTTTTTCTATGGTGGGTGATACAGCAAACAATTTTCCACTTAAAATTTTTTGGCAGGAGTGTCTATAAATTGGGAATTTTTATTGGAGAATAATGGAATGAAATAGAGATACAAAAAACAAAGATATAAATAATACCCAATAAATATATTATTGTAAAACATTACATGTAGAACTTACTTTTCCTTGCAGAGTCTTTGTGCAAAATCTGAAGAAAACAGCCCTGTGAAAGTAAAACTATCAATCAAGTCCTTCATTAATCAATGTTCTCCCTTTTTAAGACGAAGCTTCAGGACCACACAGTAAAAGCCATACATCAGCACATGGTGTGGGGAGTGTGTTAGAGTGTTTCCCTGCAACACAGTCTTGGAAACTTTGAGATAAAGTTGACTTTTATGTAAACTCTTGCTTGTCTTTGCAATCAATTCTTACCTTGCTCTTCCAACAGGGTGATCTCTGCGGGGGATTTGCAACAAATTCTCAGGGGTGTAACTTCATTTTCATATTTTGATACAATAATTTAGATATTTTCCTTCTTGTTACATGCTTATTCTTGTCATATAAAATAAACTTGTACAGATAAAGGACAGTATTTCATTGTTTTATGCAACAGAATTATTTTTATGAATACAAGGTCACAATAGCTTCATACCAACCAGATGGGAAATCTGGTTTTAGTACTAAACACAATGCTTAATAGTGGCAAGCAGGATCCATTCTATCAGGAGACAACAATTTAATATGTGCATCACATTTTTGAAAGCTTACATCCGTGGTTGGGAGCCTTGCTTGTTGCCTTTCAGAAATACTGATTGCAGTTCTTGGGGACACAGCTTATTGAACACTGCAGCTTTTGAAAAAGCTAATACAAATGTGTGAGTAATCTTTCATTTAAACAGTAGAAAAAATTGGAACTGATGTATAGATTTGTAGATTTGGTACACGAAAATGAGTCAATATTAAATTAACAGTTAGTAAGACTTATAATGTTTGTTCCTGTACCACTATTGCCACTTGGTTCAACTCTTAAAATAATTTTGGAAAACAATGAATTGTCAGATGAAATTGATTCTATAACATGAAAAATTCACTGCATTCTAAGGGAGTCTGCACCACTCGATTGCTATAACTTTGTGTGAAAGTGTGAATCAATTTAAAACAATTGTCCCCCTTTGTTTTAGAATGACATAGCTTTTGATAGTGGTTCTGCACCTCCTATGCAAATAATCATAGTGAAGCATATGATGGAAATTTCTTTTTTGAACCATCTTCAAAGTAAAGTGGGATCAAAGTGTCAAGAGTGTAGATCAAAACCATCACATGCTCACATATATAAATATATATCTATTTATATATGTATTTTAATCAAGAGTTCAAAGGAAGATTATAAATACTATCTTTTTGGATTCATTAATGGCAAAGCAAACATTTTAAATCAGTGTTCAAGTGCCATCATGATGAAGACATTTGACTGTAAGAACTGAAAGATGCTTCACTCTATGTTAAAATAATAAGCCTTCTCTCTCTAATATGCTGAAAATATTAAAATAACTTCTGCTGGAAAAGCTCTTACCCTAAATATGGAATTATTACCAATTCTGTTGATTGAAATAATAGCTTTTGTAGTTTTTGCAGTGCTGATATTTTTCTTCTCCAGTGTATGAACTGCAGTGTTGAACATAAAATAGAATGCATAGAAGGGCTCAATTTCTGTGGTTTAGTTTTCCATAGTATGCACATTCTGGCCTTTTTTTTTTGAAATGAAAACTTTTACAGTAGTATTCTTTTGAAAAGTGAGGCTGTATGAAAGGTTTTAGATGTCAAATTCTCCTGGTCATTTGCTTCTTACCTGATGATAGTAAAATATTTGGAAAATTCATGCCCGAAGCTGATATATTAAAAAGCTTTCACTATTTATGTATATTAATGGTACACGTCTCTGATTTGCTTTCTGTACTTACAAAACAATTTACATTTCAGTAGCTATCCGTATTTTCTTCAAGTTTACATACGCCAATTTATCACCAACAGCTTTCAGCAAATTCACAAAGGTTCTGCTTTGGATTATAGAAGTCACTAATTTTCTTGGAAGATTTTGTTCCTACTAATAGTATACAATTCAAAATTAGCTTATTATTAACTTATTTGAGCCAGTAAAGTGCCCTCATGGCCAAGAAGGCCAATGGCATTCTGGGATGCATCAAGAAGATTGTGTCCAGTAGGTTGAGGGAGGCTCTTCTCCCCCTCTACTCTGCCCCGGTGAGGCCTCATCTGGAATACTGTGTTCAGTTCTGGGCTCCTCAGATCAAGGGAATTTCTGGAGATAGTCCAGCACAGGGCCACCAAGATGATCAGGGGACTGGAATATCTTTCTTATGAAGAAAGGCTTAAGGACTTGGGATGGTTCAAGCTAGAGGAGACTGCAGGGGGACTTTGTTAATACATACAAGTATTTAAAAGATGCGTGTCAAGAGGATAAGGTGACACTTTTTTCTCTAGTGTCCAGTGACAGGAGAAGGGGTAATGGACAAAAGCTGTAACACAAAAAGTTCTGTTTAAATATAAGAAAAAACTATTTTACTGTAAGGGTGATGGAGCACTGACACAGGCTGCCCAGGGAGGTTGTGGAGTCTTCTCTGGAGGTTTTCAAAACCAACCTGGACACGTTCCTGTGCAACCTAATCTAGGTGAACCTCCTTTAGCATGGTAGTTGGACTAGATCTCTAGCGGTCCCTTCCACCACCTACAATTTTGTGATTCTGTGATTCAGATAAATGATCATAAATTAGGAAACTGACATCTTGGTCAATTTCTGCTTTCCAGTTTTTCTGAAATGTTGGTATTGGAACAGAATCTCTAAATATTATTGATAGTTTCATTACCAAAAATGGTTAATAATAGCATGCATTTGTAATATTCTTCATCTAATGATTTTCAAGGTATTAATTCCAGCTATTTGTATTGCTCTTCTAACCTAACATTTGTTCACACTTATCAATTGCTATGTTTAACATACCAGCATATCAAATGCAGTCTTAAATTTCAACATAATTATAATGAGCATAGTTTTATTGAAGTTCTTCATTTACAATGAATAAATATTTCCTGGTTTTTGTGTGTTTTTTTTTTGTTTTGTTTTTTTGTTTTTGTTTTGTTTTTAAATAAGATGAACAAGGGTTTGGGGAATGTTGATTAGCTACAGACTGTTATGATGGACAAACTTTGCTGCAATATTAGTGTCCGACAACGTATGTTTGACTTACAATAATCCCCCACAATTCTTATGAAATCAGTTATTAAATGTTGTCATGCAGCTGTTGGTATGGAAATAATTTAAAGTGATTAACTAAAGCTTAAGAGAATCAACTTTGCCAGGTTTAGCTTCTTAAAGTGGGAACTGAAACAAAGGGAAAATACCAGTGATGCTCACATGCTGCTGAAGATCATGCTGAGCAAGGTAGAACAGGAGAAGACATCCATCTCCTCCTTTTTGTCTGTGACTTGTCCATCCTTACTCCTAAATACACTGTATCATATGACTTCAGGGTGTGATTTATGTTTTCAGATAGTAATGATTCAGAAGAATAAAAATTTCCACTCAAGTAATAGAAAGAGATTGGACTTAGCTCCAAAACTTGTAGGTAGATAATACGAGACAAAGACAGAAGTGAGTTTTAGACTACATGGTTATCCATGGAAATTTTTGTCTTGAGGAGACATGTGAACATCTTATATGGTAGAAAAACTTTTAACTCTTCATGTCTACCCTTGGTCACAGTTTGCCACTCATAGTACACCTTTTTGCATAGTCTTGCCCAAAAAACAAAGTCATTGATGTTCTACATTTACAGAAATAGTTTTCTCTTTCAAAAAACTCAAAACTCTAAATAAATTTCTTACTTTCTTTCCCACACACCCCCTGTCCTATCTAATAAGCACTTAATTTCTATTATCTCAGTATATACCGTGCATTGTTGCCAAAAGCTGAGGGGTAAACAATGGGTATTGCTTGGTCCTTGTTTTTCTGGTATTTCTAAGGACTTGGTCCTGCTCCCTCTCTTGTGGCAACACTGGTATTATATTAATCGTTTTGTGATCTTATATCAGCTTGCAGTTTTCTTTGCAGAAATAATGTTCTGTTTTGCTTATCAGGTGTTTCTGGCTCATGGAGGTATCTAATGACTGCCAAAGCTACCGCAATTTGAAGAGGGGAAGTATGGGATGAAGAATGTAGGAACAGCCCTTCTTACCATGGTTACTTAGTTGGCTTATGGCTCACTTAAAAATGCCATTTGAAATGTTTGGTCAGGAATTAAGATGATGTAAAATGTCAAAGGACAAAAGTCAGACAGCTGCTGCCAAAGTATCTAACAGTCTAAGAAGGTGCAAGAGACAGGAGATACATGCAGTCAGGAAGTGCAAGATGAATGAAACAATGCTGCTGCTCTCAGCATGTCAGCAAACTTCCTATTGGCTGCTGTAAGTTTTAAAGAGAAGAGCAGGGCAATTTTGGCTCTTTTTCTTTTTTTTTTTTTTCAGAAAGCAACTCTGCAGATTGATGGAGCGCAAGGAAGAAGCAATAGAAGTAACACATTAGTTTTAGTGACGTAACAGCTACATAGACTCTGCATACACACATATTTTTCAGTT
The DNA here is from genome assembly GCA_013401255.1 of Urocolius indicus. Taxonomy (NCBI): domain Eukaryota; kingdom Metazoa; phylum Chordata; class Aves; order Coliiformes; family Coliidae; genus Urocolius; species Urocolius indicus. The sequence goes on from WBNH01003743.1 coordinate 160,621, forward strand.
GCTTTGCCATAAAATAACTGATGGTTTAACCCTGCCTGGGTGCCAGGTGCTCACCAAATCATTTTATCAGTCTCCTTCCTAAACTTAACAGTAGAGAAATATAACAAAGGGTTCATGAGTCAAGATAAGGACAGGGAGATCACTCAGCAATTACTATCACAGGCAAACCAGACTCAACCTGGGGAGAAATGGCTTGATATATTACCAAATAATCAAAAGAGAGTAGGAAAATGCAAATGAAAAACTGAATCTTAAAACACCTACCCCACCCCTCCCTTCTCAAGTTTCTCCCTCCTCCCCTGCAGTGGTGCAAGGGGACAAGGAATGGGGGTTATGGTCAGTTTATTACAGATGGACTTTGCCATTGCTTTCTCTCAGGGGAAAGACTCTTCACACTTCCCACTGCTACATTGTGGGGTCTCTCCCATTGGAGACAATCCTCCATGAACTTCTCCAACATGGATCCTTCTCACAGGCTACAGTTTTTCATGAATTTCTCCAGCATGGGCCCTCCCATGGGGTCAGCTCTTCACAAACTGCCCTAATGCGGGTGTCATTCACAAGGAAAACACTCCATCAGGAACAAACAGCTCCAGTATGAGTTCCCCATGGAGTAAAAAACCTGCTCTGGTGTGGGCTCCTCTGTCCATGGGTTGCCAAGTCCTACCAGAAACTTGCTCCAGTGTGGGCTTCCCACAGGGTCACAGCCTCCCTCCGACATCCACTCACTCTGGCGTGTGGTCCTCCAAGGGCTGTGAGTGGATCTCTGCTCCCCCATGGACCTCCATGGGCTGCAGGGATACAGTCTGCCTCACCATGGTCTTCATCACAGGCCATGGAGGCATCTCTCCTCTGGTGCCCAGGCACCTCCTCCCACTCCTCCTCCACTGACCTTGGTGTCTACGGAGACGTTCTCAAATTCTCAGTCCCTTCTACTGCTGCAGCAGCTTCTTCACATGCTCAAATATGTTATTCACAGAGGTGTTACCTCCATGTTCATTGGCTCAGCCTTGGTCAACAGCGGGTCCATCTTAGAGCTGACTGGCACTGGCCCTGTGAGATAGAGGGGAAGCTTCTAGCAGCCCTTTTTAAAGAACTCACTCCTGTATTCCCTGATAGCAAAACCTGGCCACAAAAACCCACTACAACTACGTATAGAGACACTTCAATCTAATCTTGAAATCATACAAACAAATAAAAGAGTAAAACAATTCCTCACTAAAAATGAATCTAAATGAACTCATCCTAATATTAATCCTGAACCTATACTTTTCATCTATCTCTGTATTTAACACCAGCTATTAATACAAATCTATGGAGGTCTTGGCTGTTGCACATTCGCGGGGATCTTAAGACATTTCGAGCAGTTACGATCTTATATTCAGCTAGACTAAACTAGTCCATTACCACTGAAAGTCATTGCTTGTAATTTAGAGGAGTTGTCTTTGGAGGGAAGGTTATAGGTTTTTAGAAAGAAAAAAAAGAGCTCTTGCCATGTGTAGCATTATTGTCTACCTTCCATGAATCCGTATGGTCCATTTCTTATCATCATCAGTTTGGTCTTTCTAACACTGCTTTGTCATATATGTCAGTGCCAGTTACTGATTGTTCTTGAATGACCTAAACAGCTCTCCACTGATGCACTGTGCCACTTCTTATTATTCACCTCTTAGGCAAGAAAAGTAACACATTCAGGAAGAAAGGTTTGTAGAGTCGGTGATGTTGTTGAAAGTCTGAAAACAGCCTTTGTAAAAGAAGTGGCTGTTTTAATCTGTTTAGTATGTGAACAAATGGCACTCAGCCCAATACAGTTCAGTATTCAAATCAGTCTCTCATTGCTCATTGATTTCACTGTAAATGGCAGTAGAGGGTGATTTGATGACTTTTGCTCTCTGTGCATAAGTTAATTCTTCACTAAAAGAATCACATGCTGCACTCTTTCAGATCAGATTGACTACACGTTATTTCCAGTCAGAACTGTGTGAAGGAAATATGCCAGTGAAACAGGCAACTTTTTTGAATTTTGGTTTAGTTCTGATATTTGGAGGCTGTGCTCCATACATGTCTTCCTCCTTGATAATAGTTCATATTTGTAGAGCAACATCAGTCAGTCTCATGGATGTTTTCTTGATGTCTTTTGACTCTGCCTTTAACACGTGATGTATTTTTGACAGAGTCTTACGACAAGAAGTTGTCTGGGTTCAGAATAGATCTCCTTTGTCATCTGAGAAGTTCAATAATGTGTCAGGAAGTTTGATTCCTCTTTAAAACACTGCTGTATCGTCTGAAAGAAAACTAGTTTAAAAAGAAATGGTGCCTCTCTACAAGTAGACATAAAAGACCAAAAAGATAATTTGAGGTAGAAAAAAAATTCTGAAAAGTTCTTTTATGTAATGAACAATTTTCTGTTCCAAATACTGTATCTGAGAATTATTACTGCATGCTTCTTTTATTTACCTGAATGTAAAGAGGCAGAAGCTGAGGGCTAGTTCTAAAGTAGATCTTGTCATTTAGTAGCCAATGCTTGTATACATTTTGCCATCTTGGCATGGAGTTGGCTATCTGAAATATATGATCACGTTCTCTTGTGATATGAATTCTTATATATATTTTAACAGCCACTGAGTGTCTAAGTCCAAGGACATTCAGATGTTCCTTTTGTAGTAGTTATAGTATCATTAGCTTGGCCAAGGGATATGAGGAAATATGTTTGTTTATAGTTGCACTATAACCAGAAATCTGTCAAACTAATATTTCATACAGATTCATGGAAACATTAAGCTCAGCATGGTTTGTTTTTCAATAGCTTCCAAAAGTTGGCCTATGAGCGATTGTTTCTCACCTTTGTTTTTTTCTTTGCTGGTACCACTTTGACATCTAAAATTGCCTTGCTATGAAAAGTTTCTTTTTCAGTGTCAACAGCGTCTAGTAGTTATTTTTCTGTCTTCTCTCAACTTGCAATATAAAAGTCCATATACAATATTCAAAATGCAAGTATTGAATGCATGTATAAAGAAATTTACTTTTCTAAAATGTGATTTTTTTTTTCCTTTAGGAAAGGAAGAGTTGGCATGCAGTGCTCTTACTTGTTTATGCTTTCATTTGTAAATAAAAATGTTATAAGAACAATTTCACCAAACAAGTTTAATTTATTTTTGACAGCACTCATGGCAGCCAGAGCTTTGGGTTGTACTAGTTTAATCCATTTCTATATAGTGAACAACCCAAAGAAGGTAAGGATATTAAGCTGAAGGCCATGTTTTGTTAGAATATAAACTGGCATAACTATCTCTCTAAACAGAAAAATCTTGAAGTGATGTACAACAATAAACTGGAAGTAAAATGAATTTGTAAACAATTCTCTATCTGTCAACTCTTTTCTTGCAGACAAGTTCTTTGCCTCTGAGCTAGTTTTCAGTCTCTGCCGGCTTTCTGGGTCTAACATTTTCTCTGGACCCTGACCCTTGGCACTCTGGCCCATCTCAGCAGCTTCCCAGGCTCCCCATGCTTCAGGCTCCTGACTGATAACTTTCCTATTTCCTGCTTTCTGCCTAACCCTGTATTCCACTCCTCACTTCCTCAGCTTGTTCCCCTACTCCTGAGGAAAGGCTCTCCCTCTGCAGCTGCAGGACCTTGCCACTCTGTGTTCTTCTTAGTGCAACACATGAATTAAGAACAAATAGTCTGTTATGGGGTCATATCTGGTAAATCAAGCAACCTAGGTGTAAATGCTCATTTAGAAGAATACCAGGCTGTTACCAATAACCTTCATGGGTAGTGACAGAATGGCTAAAGTGTCTTGGACTTCACCAGAAAAACTTGCCCGAGCCTTTCATGGAGGCACACCAAAAGGGGATGGCCAAGCTCTGTCACATGATGCCCAGGGTGTGGGTACCACAGGGCCCAGTCTGTACTTGCTGCAGAGTTTTCTTTCCTTGTATCAAAAGTTATCAGACAGGGCTTGATGCCACCCATGCTGTACTGTTTTTCAGTTGCTCTTAAGGGTGACTGGAGAAGAATAGTTGAGAAGGACTTCAAAGGGAAGGCAGATGCCCTGCTTGCCAAGTGCTTTGATGTGCATCCCTCCTCCCATTGCTGCCACTTTCCAACTCTAACCTGGCAGTGAAGGTTATTTCTCACTGGGAGGTCCTGTCAGAAGATGGAAACTGGAATCTTTGATGTTAGTAATTTGGCTTTATTTTGCACTTCCTTAGTTTTATACTGTATGCTTGAACTCAGACTCACAGTAAATGCTTGCAGACAATCATCCTTTTTTATTCAAAAGAAAGTTCTAAAGCTTCTGTAGATAGTTGAGGATACCCCAAGAAGGGGGCTAGTTTTACAGCACTTAGTAGTGGAAGGCTGTAAAGGTTTTAAAATGTAACCACAAAAAACTCCTCAAAAGGAGAGCACCTCAAGCTATAGAGTCACAGAGAATGTAGCTGAACTTGAAGGAATTGCTCTTTCTACTGTGCTTTCCAGGACAGTAAAAGCAAAATTACTTTAAAGACAGATTTTACAAACACATGTAGTGAAAACTTGAAGTATAGCAGGTTAAAATGTCAAACACTTACTGGAAAGAGAACTCTCTTTTTGTAACATAAGGCTTGTTTCAAAACCGTATACTTTTGTCTCTTATTCACTCTTTCAAAGGAACCATACTTGAATTCTCATTTGTTGTTTTCTTCCATATTTCTTTTTCTGTGTTGTCTTTTAAGTTTGGAAATATTTAGGTAAATTCTATACAGGAACTTTTTTTTTTTTTTTTTTTTTTTTTGCTTTAAACCCTAACTCAGAAGGTATCAGAGTGGTAAGTGATTTAACTTCATTTTAAGTAAGTGTGTTTAAACATATTACAAAGCCACCAGTCTATGAAATACTGGTACTCTGTCTGTGTAATTGTGTTGTCCTCATATTCAATCTTTGCTATTTTGTCTCTCATATTTGTATGTGCTGTATGTGTATTATATGTGCTATATACATGATTTTTGTCATTACTGGTAAGAAACTATAGACAAAGTACTGACCTGACAAATGTAGGTTTCTCAGATTTGCTTGGGCTGCTCTTGGCTGAGAGGTTGTCAGTACTTATTTGTAGTCTTTTATAATCTTCATACATGAATTTGGTCATGTTTGGTTCTGTTTTTATTAATACTTTGTACATTAAATGTTCCAAAAAGTTTATAGGATTTAAAAACAGGATTTGTCTTTTTAAAGGAGTATTTTGAAAACTACTCAGAAAGCAGAATAAGGAAGAAAAGGAAGTGGCTTGGCATGATCAAGCTACATGAGTGCAGCAAACTCTTTAGTACAAGAAAAATCTAGGCTTTAGACACAAAAAAAAAAAAAAAAAAGGCAAGACTTTCATGTCCTTTATGCTGCAGAATCAAATAATTGAAAATGAATGGCTTAAGAGAAACACTTCAGCTTTCTCTTAGTGGTTAGTAATAAGAGGCCTTTGGATATTTTCCTCAGTTGTTTATTTCCACCTGATTTGAGGAGCCAACAAGGAGGGGTGTGCTACTGGACCTTGTGCTAACAAATAAAGAATGCCTGATTGGGAATGTGAAGGTTGAAGGCAGCCTTGGCTACAGTGGTGGAGTTCAAGATTCGACATGGAAGAAACAGAACACCAAGCAGAATTGTGACCCTGGAGTCCAGAGAACCAACTTTGACCTCTTCAAAGACCTTCTTGGAGGGATCTCTTTGGCTAGGATTCTACATGTGCTGTAGAGGTGCTCAAGAGAGATGGTCAACTTTCAAGCACTACTTGCTCCAAGCCCAAGATCAGTGTATCCCCACAAGTAAAAAAATGAGGTAAGAGGCCTGTGTGTATGAGTAAAGAGCTACTGGAGCAACTCAAGGAGAAGAAAGAAATCTATGAGAGGTGGAAAAACAGTCTGGTTGACTGGGAAGAGTACGGGAACATTGCCAGAGCATGTAGGTATGAATCCAGGAAGCCTAAGCCCTTTTAAAAATTAAATCTAGCAAGGGAAGTAAAGGAAAACAAGACAGGTTTCTTCAAGTACATCAACACCACAAGGAAAATGGGAGAATATGAGCCTGCTGCTGAACACAGAGAGTGTCCTGGTGATGGAGATGCAGAGAAGGCAGAACTACTGAATGCTGCCTTTGCTTCAGTTTTTCCAGCCAAGGCTGACTCTTGGGATGTCCAGTCCCTGGAGGATAGTAACAGTCTGAAGAATGGAAGACTTTCCTTTGGTGGAGAAAGTTTGGGTTAGAGATCTGTTAGGCAAGCTGGACATCCATAAATCCATGGGTCATGAAGGAGTGCATCCACTAGTGCTGAGGGAACTGGCTGTTAAGCTGCTTTTCATCAATTTTAAATGATCATAGAGGTGCCCAAGAGGACTGCCAATGTCACTCCAGTCCTCCAAAAGGACAAGAAGGAGGACCCAGGAAACTACAGGCTGGTCAACCTCACATCCATCCCTGGAAAGATGATGGAGCAACTTATACTGGATGCCATTTCTAAACACATGAAGGAAAAAATAGTTATCAGGAAGACTCATCTTAGATTCACCAAGGGACCTTCTATGAGGGCATAACTGGCTGTCTAGATGAGAGGAGAGCAGCAGATGTCATTTACTTTGACTTCAGCAAAGCTTTTGACACCTCCCATAACATCCTCATCAGAAAGCTCAGGCAGTGTGGGTTGGATGAGTGGACAGTGAGGTGGATCAAGAATTGGCTGAATGACAGAACCCAGAAGATGGTGATCAATGGCACAGAATTGAGTTGGAGGCCTGTAGCCAGTGGAGTTCCACAGGGATTGGTTCTGGGGCCAGTCTTGTTCAACATCTTCCACAACAACCTGGATGAGGGGATGAGGATACCTTCAGGTATCCTCAGCAAATTTACTGATGACACCAAACTGGGAGGACTGGCTAATTCCCCAGAAGGCTGTGCTGCCATTTAGTGGGATCTTGACCAGCTTGAGAATTGAGCAGATAGGAAGCTCATGAGGTTGAACAAGGGCAAATACAGAATCATGCATCTGGGTAGGAACAATCCCATGCACCAGTACAGGCTGGTAATTGACCTGCTGGAGAGCAGCTCTGCAGAGAGAGATCTGGGAATCCTGGTTGGATTCAGCAATGTGCCCTCATGTCCAAGAAGACCAATGGTATCCTGGGGTGTATTAAGAATGCGGCCAGCTGGTCAAGGGAGGTTCTCCTCCTCACTCTATTTTGCCCTGGTGAGGCCTCATCTGGAGTCCTGTGTCCAGTTCTGGGCTCCCCAACTCAAGAGAAACAGGGAACTTCTGGAGAGAGTCCAGCACAGGGCCACTAAGGTTATCAAGGGATTATCTGTTTTACGAAGAAAGGCTTCAGGACCTGGGACTCTTTAGCCTGAAAGAGAAGACTAAGTAGGGACCTCATTAACGCTTTCAAATACTTAAAGGGTGTATGTCAAGAGATTGAAATTCCACTTTTTTCTGTACTATCACGTCACAGGGGAAGGGCTAATGGTCACAAGATGCAAAACAAAACATTTGACTTAAACATAAATTTCCACTGTAAGATGAGGGAGCCCTGGCACAGGCTGCCCAGAGAGGTTTTGAAGTCTACTTCTCTGGAGGTTTTAAAAACTTGCCTGGATACATTCCTGTGTGACCTGATCTAGGTGAACTTGCTTTATCAGGCAGGTTGGACTAGATAATCTCTAGCGATTGCTTCCAACCCCTACCATTTTGTGGTTCTGTGATTCCATATTTGAGCATTGTCACTTTGATACCAATGTTCAAGCCTTTGTAGAATATTGCCCAACTGATTTTTTTCTGTGTCCACATAGGAGTCAGTTCCACTACATGAATTAGTTTAATTGAATTCTTATAGTTCATTTATGGAACCCAGTCTAATATTTAATATATCCTATGCACTGGATAGTGCTATGAAGTGATGGCTAAGTTTCTATCATAACCAATGTGTACAATCCAAATTCTCATCCTATTGTTGTGTAGAATCCTGTCAAGTAGGGTGGAGAGAGTATAGCTTGGTAAATTTATCTTTCAAAAGGATAGTGCAAGTGGAGAGTGAAATAAAACCCCAGTAACGGAACAGTGTCTGTAAGTATATTTCTAATTGAGGCTGCATGTCTATATGATACTCTTAAATGTTGCATTTGTAATCCTGAGGCTTTAGGAGTGTCATCAGACTCAGGACTTTTTGGAACAAGTTCTGTGACAGCAGAATTTACTCTGACTAGTTGGAAAGGAGGCTGAGCCAGCAGGGAGTGGAAACAGACCACTTTCTCTTCCAGTTGTTCAAACTAATTAGCACGTAGTTGTTAAAGATTACTGGAGCCCAGTTCTTGCTCTCCAAGTCAGTCATGTGTCGATTAGGCACAATTAAGGTACAAAATCTGAGCTGCTATACTGCAGCTTCATTAGCTTGACTTTTGGAAAGAATCAGCTGAGCCTGTGGGCATTTGGCATTACCCTTTATGTCAATTTAAATAATCTTGGGGTCTTTTGCCTCTGTTAGCTGATTTTAATGTACTCATAGACAAGTCATTTCAAGGAAACATAGAATCACAGAATAGCTTGTGTTGGAAGGGACTTTTATAGATCTTCTAGTCCAATCTCCCTGCCATGGACAGGTATATCTTCCACCAGACCAGGTTACTCAGAGGCCCATCCAACCCGGCCTTGAACACTTCCGGAGATGTGGCACCCAAAACCACTCTGGGCAACCTATTCTTGTGCCTTACTAGCCTCATAGTAAAGAAATTTCTTCCTAAAATCTAATCTAAATCTACTGTCTTTCAGTTTAAAGCTCTTGCCTCTCCTCCTATCACTACAACTCCCCTCTCTAGCTTTCTTGTAGGCACCCTTTAGGTACTGGAAGGCTGCTGTAAGGTGTGCCCAGAGCCTTCTCTTTTTCAGTCTGAACAACCCCCATTCTCTCAGTCTGTCTTCATAGGATGGTACTGCAGCCCTCTTGTTGTCTTCATGACACTTCTCTGGACTTGCTCCCACAAGTCCATGTCTGTCTTGTGTTGCGGGCCCCAGAGCTGGACTCTGTACTGCAGATGGAGTCTTATGAGAGCAGAGGCGAAAATCACTTCTTTTGGCCTGCTGATCACATTTCTTGTGATGCAGCCTAGAGTACAGTTGACTTTCTGGACTACAGGCAGACATTGGCAGGACATGTCGATCTTCTTGTCAATCAACACCTCCAAGTCTTGGGAAAAAGGACCTTCACTGCTTAGAAAGCTACACTTTTTTTGTTTGTTTATTTTACTGCTGTAATGGGAACGTTTGTCAATTAGACTAATATAAAATGTGCTGAAAATAATGAACATTAATTTTACCACTATTCTCAATGTCCCTTTTTAGTTGAATATAGTAGTATAAATTGTGTTAATCTAGTAGAAACTGATGGAGTTAATTACCATCCTGTATGTTATGGTAGCTATGAGGCACAGGTAAAGATTTTTTTTATCCGAAATAAAGGCAGCTGGTTAGAAATCCCAATGTTCTGAGTGAAGAAAGTTTGTCTTGAGTACTGATACATGAAGGAAAGTTTGTGCAACTGAACTATCCCATGCAAGAAGCAGGGAGAGAATCTGGAAATGCTGAAGGAGTATTTTATACAACCTGAACAGATGCAAGGTGTGTTCTTCCAAGGGAAGTTTTTGGAACAGGTTGAATGAAGTGCTGATGCTGTGAGAGGTAATTGTCTCAGTTCAGTTCTCCTGCGCTTAAAGAAGCAGGATTTGATACATTCTTGTAAACAAGTATTTTCTACCAGAAATCTGATGCAAACATCAGTCTCTGACTATGAGTGATATAAACCACAAGACTCAGATTTTTGTATTTAAGTACATAGGAGTTATAACTGTGCATGGGATTGATTTTGTAGAAGTATATTTCTTGATCTTCTCAATATTCTCTTATAATTAGTGTGGGATTTGTAAAGTCCCATCCTGTCATACTGATACAATTCTACCTCCTCTTCAGTCTTCTGAAGCTTTTCCAACATGACAGAAGTCACTGATAGCCTAGAAAGATGCTTGGCCGATTCTTTTAAAACTCTTTAGTTATCCAGTTCTGCTGATTTTTAAAATGCCAAGAGTTAAGAAGCCATTAGCTAACACTTCCTTAAGCGAATACAGGACAATGTTTTATCACTTTCAGAAATATACTACTTTGTCTCTATTTAATAAATACTTCTGTCTTTTATAAATTACAATTAATTGTAATATTGCTGCCATATTTTCACAGGCCATTATTGTCATCTGGGTTCTTTTTACTACTAAACCCTTACAAGAGTTACTGTTTGTAACCATATAATTTATTTTTTAATTGAAAAGAGCTTGTAGGTACTTCTGAAACATGCCTTCCAAATACACTGTTGTTTTTCCACCACAAGACATAATGTCAAAAGGAAAAGGACTTTTCAGAAGTTTAGAAGTAGGGTTTTGAAAGAAGAAGAGGTGGTTTGGCAACTAAAACTGAGACATCTGGAAGTGTAAGAGGCAGAGGGTAAACATGTCTGTGATTCATATTTGTTGTGCATCATATTTCTTGGCATGACTTTGAATGCAGTGCAAATCAAAATTGTTTGTGATTTTGTAGAAATGAATGGGGAGCAAACACTTTCTTTTCAGGCTATGTATTTGTGAGCAATTGTCTGGTATTTTTACACAGAACTTATCCAGACTCCAGCATTTTTAATTCCTCTGGGTAGAATATTGGTGCTAGTCAACACTAGTTCCCACTGCTTCCAGGATCAGACCACAACTAAGCACATTATTCTGTCTGCCTTTTAGGACTCTCCACCTCCAGTATTGAGATGCAATATTTTGCAGGATGACTAGATATATGTCTGTATAATGTATTCTAACTCAGTACTACTGACAAGTATAGAATTATTTCATTAAAAACTAGTCATAAAGGACTATGGGTGCTTCCAAGCACTGTAAGATACCCGATTTCTATCTTGGCAGATGAGTTACACATTACAGATTTGCACTAGTTATACTGTGCAGCTGAGAAAGTGTAGTAATACAAATAATATTAATAATATACTTTGTCAATGATTAGATTTGTCTGATATTCAGTGTTCTAAAGTTATGGCTTAGATTTGTATAGGAGTCATTTATGACCATGATGCTTGCTACAATGTTAAAGGACATATTTATAATGTAATATATTTTCATGATTTTCAATAAATTGTGATTGATATAACTTGGGTACCTGAGTTAACACAGGATGATGAATTATTTCTGTTTATGATTTTTCCCTCTTTATGACTAAGGTGCTGTAGTTGCAATAAACCAATGACTCTGGATTTTGCCCCATTTCTCATATATGACTCATTTTCTTACCCCTTTATTAACATTATCTACTGTGTAATGTCTTAAAGCAAACAAGAGCAGTACATTATTTAAGAGCATGTCCTGAATCATGTGATCACACCTCTTTCTCTAATCTTTGCATAAAATGTATATAAAAATATATCTTATAAGCCATAGTTTCCTATGGCACTTAGATGCAGTGAAATGAGAGGGGAAAATGCTTTTACCACTATTTCTGTAAGTACACTGTAAGTACAGTGATTGCAGATGGACCTTACTTGCACCGATTGTAGTTGCTTTCTTTGGGTCTGGGTCAAATCTGTGATAGCCGAATTGCAACTTTGGATCACATAGCTAGCAGCATAAACTGTTGCAGATGGTTTCAGTTTAGAGTGGAGTTTGACATGCATGAGTATGAGCAATATATGCTTAAAACAAAAGGCAATCTGTTTCTCTTGAGTGTTCACTAAACACAGAAATTCAGGCCCAGTGTGCTAGATGAATAAGAAAGTTGCTAAAAGATAGTATGGCAAAGTTTAGGTATTTAGCCTCATTCCAGGGTTTAGGAAGATTTTTGTATACTTAAAATGTTTAAATGTTTAACTGACTGCATCTGCAGTTATTTAGTTAAGCACTTCAGCATAGAACTACTTTCTAAGCACTTAAGTACAAGCTTAAAATTAAATACATGCTGGATCAAGGTCTCTAGTGAAAAATTAGGCCATTTTTCCTACTAAGTATTTAGTGTTGGAATAATTACAAGCATTATTTGTAATCTACATAAAAAAAATAATCTGGACTTCAGAATTTGTTTAGAAAGTTTTCCAACACTATAATATTTAACTCTTTTTCTTAACTCTTTAATATGCAGTGCTTCCCCTGTAACAAAGATATTAGAGCAGAGTGTGTGCTGAGATGTCCTGGCAGTCCAAGATCTTATTTTCTATGGAATTTCTTATTTTATTAGACCTCCAAAAAGAAAAATAAGCCTGTAACACTGTAACAGCTCATGCTTGTATGTGCTAATGAACACTTAAGAATATGTAAGTATCTTGACCTTAGGAACAAACAAACCATTTTGGTTCAGTCAGTCAATGACCTTTGGTTTTCCTGTCTCTTCTTAAAGAGTCTTGTCACTCACTGCAGCCTTCAAAGATATTTTGAGCTGTCCACTGGTGTTATAAGACATTAAGGATGACAGTTACACTCTATATTCTAGCACTTGTGCCTTCATTGCCAAAGGCACTTCCTGCTGTAGTATGGATGAGTCTGGAAGCTGAATTACATTTTATTTTTGTGTGTGTGAACATCTTTTTCTTTTTCTTTCTTTTTTTTTTAAAAAGCCTCCTTTTTGGCTTGTTTTTTCTGAATATGTAGAGTCAGATGATAGACACACAATGAAACCTTTGTTTATTTAAAAAATTTTAATATCTTTGGAGAAATAATCTTGAAAATCTAAATTTGTAATGTTTTTTCACACTTTTAATTTGAAGCATGGGTAGTTATCAAGTGATTTCTTCAAAAGCAGAAGCACAAGCTCCTTGGGGCTGTACCATTCCTAATTACTCAACAAACTTCTACTTGCTACTGTTAGTGGATTTGAAACCTTGAGAGTTTCAAATTAGTTTTTAATGAGTTATAGGTACTAAAAGACCAAACTCTTAATTCAGAGTCTCCAAGGATGCTATGCTGAATGACATGACCTTCTGCACTGCAGAACTGACACTTATGACACCATGGAATTTGCTGGGTTTTTAAGTATACAGAGATTGTTCTAAAGTGAAATACTCGAGAAAGGTTCTTGCATATTAGTCACAAAAATTGGCATCCACCATCATTAACTGTTTTGTTCCCCCATTCAGCTGTGCTTCGTGTATATTTTTATGGTTTTATCTACGGCAGACAGTAATAGTGAAAAACATAACATAAACATATCAGCCATATGACATACTTTTTCATTCTTGTTGAAACAAAGGAATCCATGATTCCCCTCTTCCAAAACAAAACAAAACAAAATGGTGCAATTACTTGTTGAGAATATTACTTTTATAGGTCCTCTAAAGCTGTACAAGTGAGAGTCCTACAGGTGCGCAGATTACCTTGTTCTTTTCAATAAGATGAAGATCAAAGGCCAGATCTTAGCCCTGCAGGCTGTGTGCAACAGATGCTGTTACAATGTTAAAGCAATAATTTATCATTGCAGTGTGTTCTCTGCATTACAAACTAAGTAATTTCAGTTGTGAACTGCATTAATTGATTATTTGCATTCTTTGCATACTTCTTGGCTGTTTCAGCTCATCATCCTCTTACATGGAGAGTAAAGCCTGAGTATGACAGGTGGCTAAGTTTCCGATGATTCAGCTTAGGAAATCTGTACAGACTACAGGTAGTGTTTGTTTTTGGCTAAGAGTTTTCCTCTACTTGAGTTGTTTTACTTCTGTGAGAGCTAAAACAATACACTGTTTAAAAACCAAACAAACCAATCCTAACAAAACTCTTTCAACATCTGCTGTGAAATCCATAATAGAGCACTCTAAGGGAAGAAATACTACACATATCCTCTTTTCATATTTTATCTGCCTGTGTTTCTCAGTCACAATTACAGTGAAATAAATAATTCTAGCTTTCCCATTAAAATTATATGGGTTTTGCTCAAAATATATTCACATTTGAATTTGAAAGGTTTTTTTTGTTTGTTTGTTGTCTCAGCAATGACAATATTTCTCCTTATTCTTTGAGAAAGAAAATTGAGATGATGAAGAAAATTGAGATGATGGTTAAATTTAAGGAAAACATAATATTTGATGCTGGGTTTGAGTTTTGGGATAGCAGGTACCCTATTCTGGAAACAAACACTGGCTTTGATTTTACTTTGTTATTTAGGGAATATTTTTGTATAGGGAAATTATTTTGTTGTTTAATTAATTGATCAACATTCAAGTTTCATTAAAGCTGATTTTAAATTATTGTAATGAGAAACTTTATGTATGTTGTGTAATATATTTCTATTCACTCTATGTAGTAGCTTGTTAGAAAAAGTGCAGTGTTTACAAGAGGAAACAAGAGTGACTTTCATAGTTTATTCTGTGTTCATTGAATTGCAAGAGCTTCATTTCAGGGTGATACTATTGCCAGCAACCATTGGATGAGAAAAGAAAATGGAAAGCTGCAGAGTAGTAAATCTGGCAGTTGGTTATTTATCAGTAAACAAAATGAATTTCAGCCATACACAGTACTACCTTGCAGCAGCCTGCCTTCCTCTTCATACTGTGCACATACTAATCATTCTATCTTGATGATTATTTTAGTTATTACAGATATATCAGTGAGCGAGTAGCAATTAGATATGGCTCAATAGCTCTAAAAAGATTTTAAGCAATTGCATATCTCCAGAAAAGGAAGCAAAATAAAATGCTTGGATATGCTAGGATGTGTGCAATAAACCTCCACTGGTCATAGGAAAGGACATCCAGAAAGGATGACAAGATACTGTGAAGTCTGAGGATAGCTTATCCATTGTGAAGCGGGGCATAAATATATGACAGTGTTTCTATTGAATCTTTCTGTGGATGCTGTCAAATTATTTAATTTTCAGGGGCTGAGCACATAAGGAGTTAATAGTCAGTAGACACATTTATGTAAATTCTCTAGCTTGTTGTACCCTTCTGTCTGTTTATTAGTCTCTTTTTACTTTGAAACTAACTTGGATGTATTGAGGTTTTGGTTTTTTCTTTTGTTTCAATCAATACTTTAAGTTGTCATTTAAAAGAATACTAGTTTTGTGGACTGATCAGGGAACAGTGCAAGGAGTGCTCATACAGAACGATGAATGGCAGTTGAGCCAGCACCCTGATCCTGAGCTACTCTGTTACATTTCTCTACTTTGGTTTAGCCAAGGAGCAAGCCCTTAGAAGGCACTTGATGATCACTGGTGTAAAGTTTCTCAGGATATTATAATACCCTGCCTTGTGCAGGATACCACTTTCTCTGAACTCTTCTATATCACAAGATAATTTCTCACAAAAGGCAAAATACTGGAGTATATTCCAATGAGTGTAAGAAATGACAGTAACCAAAGTGTGAGAATTTAGAGCTTTAGAAACTCTTTTATGAAAGGCTAATTTGGTGATATGATAAACTGAAAATACTGTAGGTTATACATTAGCTGGTAGAATTTTTTTTTCAGTTGTTTTCTTTTTTTAAACTTGACTATTACAATTAAGAGGCAAGGGTGAAGAAAATCATGTTACACCATGAACCAGAGAGGATGCAGAAATTTTTTATCAGGGTATTAAGTAGTAAGAAGCTAAGAATGGCCTTCAGTTTGTGCAAAGGATTAATAATGCTGGTTGGGTAACAGTGAGGAAATCCCAGCTTGGTACATTAACTTTCATGAAAGACCTCTGCATTACTTCATTTACATGTAATTTTTAGGATCCACTGACCCATGTTGCAGTAAGGTAGAACTGACATGAGGCCTAGGTTGAGTTTTAAAATGCAATTGCATGTTGCTGTTATAATACCTAAGGCATTAAGGCTCGGGCCAAAATGTATTTTAGTATAAAGATGAGATAAAACCTTTTTTAATACAAAGGTATATTAGTGACACTGCTGTTTTAGCCTATATGATGTGTCCTTTAACATGAAATCCTATTTTTCACATAATATAATAACAATACAGTGGTTGCCAGTGATTGGTATTATAAAACTCAAAGTGAGATAAATACTGTTATTATGGAAATCCTATTAGCAAGTCCCTGTGTACTGTTCATGTAGCACAGATTTATTAACATACCCTTCTGTAGTTACTTTCTTGAAAACAGTTTTACCTCCTATGAAATACTGTGCAATAATGCCATTAATAAACGTATCTAATTGCAGTATATAACTGTGAAGGCCCAAATGGATTGAAATAGATTTGAAGAGAAGCAGGATTATTGCAGTGGGATGTATTGAACAACATATATTGTATGTCCCTAATTTTTGTACTACTATATGTCAAGAGAGAGAGTATTAACTATATAGTCACAAAGCTAATGAAAAACACAAACCTTTTTTAAAAAAGCTGTCAGTAGATGGCAATGTGACTATTTTATACAGACTTTTTATTCCATATGAGGCTTAAGACTTGTAATCATCTGCCGTTGCTGCTTAAATTACTATCATTTTTTAAAAAGCTCTAAGAACCATTTCAAACTATTTTTTAAATAATTGATAGTTACAAATGGAAATCTTAGCCCAGAGTACCTAAAAGTGATCAAAGTTGGTTTAATTTTCCAGTGGTCAGAGTTGAATAAAAACAATGTCACATAATGTACCATCAGTAAACAGGAGATTGCTGCACTTCTGTCTCATGTTGCTGCAGATTCAGTAAACCCATGTTTTATTGATAGCTAGACACTTTGGCCATAACTCTTCCAAAAGTATGGTTCTTATAATGAGCACCAGAAGGAATAAGAAAAATAAACATGTTCTTGTGCTGTCAACAAAACACCCAGTGTAAGGCTTACCAGTGTCTCTTTTTTCCATTCCTCCTTCTTCATAGTGAATCTAACCAGGGAGAAATAAAGTTTTGGAACATCAAGTTCATCATCTGGCATTTGATTAGACATTATGGTCATATAAAATATGCACTACTACATTATATATGTATATGTTTAGTGTTTAGCTATTAGTTGCTACTGCTGTTAATATTTCATGTGGCAACAGTACAGAGAAATATAATATGTTAGATGCATGGTAAAACAACTTTAAAAAAATGTAGTAACATATTCCAATTTATGACCCATTGGTTTTAAATGACAGCATAGTTTTGAAGGCCCTGTTTGGCATGGCTTACTTATGTTTCGAAGTACCGGTCTCATACTTGTGTTTGTAGATTTGCTTCAGAAGACTTATGTCTGCCTCTTTTGAAATTTTTTAGAAATCTGCCTGCAAATACCTAAATCATACATAGAAAATGTTACCTTTAGTCACTTCAGCGTCTTCAGTAGGACTTGGTTTAGGAACAATCCATCTTCATTACAATGGCCTCATTTATAAATCATACTGTAGTGTAAGTCAACAGCCTGTCTCTGTACATCATATCAATATCCCTGAGTCAAGAGGCTATTTGTTGTAATTAATCAATCTGTAATGGATCTCTACTGTTGTTAGTTTGAATTCTCAGGGATGTGTTGGAGGCTTGGAAAGATGCAGAGTTAACTGTACCTACTATATGTTTCCCATTCCAGTAGATTGTTACTGATGTTGGAGAATCATAGACTCATAGAGTCTCATAGGGTTGGAAGGGACCTTTAGAGCTCATCTAGTCTAACCACCTCTGCAGAAGCAGATCCACCTAGATCAGGTCACATAGGAACATGTCCAGGTGGGTTTTGAAGACCTCCAAGGAAGGAGACTCCACAACCGCTCTGGGCAGCATGTTCCAGTGCTCCATCACCGTCACAGTGAAATAGTTTTTACTTATATTTAAACGGAACTTTTTGTTTTCCAGCTTCATCCCATTACCCCTTGTCCTGTTACCATAGATACCATAGATAAAAGGGATGCCCCAACTTCCTGACACCCACCATTTACATGTTTGTAAATATTAATAAGATCTCCCCTCAGTCTCCTCTTCTCTTGGCTAAACAGTCCCAGTTCCCACAGCCTTTCCTCACATGAAAGATGTTCCAGTCCCCTGATCACCTTGGTGGCCATGCACTGGACTCTCTCCAGAAGTTCCCTTGAGCTGAGGAGCTCAGAACTGGTCACAGGACTCCAGATGAGGACTCACCAGGGCACAGTAGAGGGGGCGAAGAACTTCCCTTGACCTGCTGGCTACACTCTTCTTGATGCATCCCAGGATGCCATTGGCCCTCAGAAAGCTGCAAGTAAATGTGGCTATCCAGCTTTCGGGTTTATGTTTTTTTGTTTGATTGGTTTTTTTTTCCCTTTTTCTTTTTGTCCATTGGGTTGTTTCAATAAATGAGACCTGTATTTACATTTGAACTATCTGCTCTATATAAAAGCAACTCACCATGCCAAACACCAGATTAACCTTTGCTTTTGAAGTGCAAATTGGTGCAACAGTTCACAGTTCATACCTGGACCTTTGCTTAGTCACTGGCTACACTGGTGGTAGCAAACAGATCACTGAGAGCTTAACATGGGCTACTTAGTGAGAAGACTGAGACATCCCAGAGCTCAAGAAAGACGCATAATCATGTAATTTATACTATTGACTGTCTTTATAGGTTGTTGCAATATACAACTAGTTATAAAAGTTCCTTAAAAATTTCCTCAAGAGAGGTGACTAATGGTGGAGGTAATGTGCTGTGGGCACGTGGGAAACTGACAGGCCTCACCGTGGCCCTTGTAGCTATGCACACAGACAGGCTGATCCAAGCAGAAGCTTGCACTGTGGGTGTAAGCATCAAGAACAAAATGGTTTTTTTGCTTTTGAATCAAACAGTTCTGGCTGTCATTCACAACGGGAAATCGAAACATCCTTCGATCTCTTAAAGAAATGAATCCTTTGATTGTGGGCTGAATGCTGTAAACTGGTTTTCATCTCCTTGCTACTATTAGCTAGGTTTTACTGGTTTGTTCCTAGGGGAGGAGAATCTGCTTCTATTTATCAGGCATTTCTTTGGAGCTCCTTAATCATTTGTGCTGAATGTATCCTCATTTCCTAAATGCAGCAGAATTGAATAATAATGACCAGTTTTCTTACTTTAGAACAGAAAGCTATTTTTCCATCCAGTTCTGCATCCAAGGAGATCTATTTCTGTTCTTGAGGCCAAGCTTATAACTGTTTCTCTGGATTCCTGATGTTTTTCTGCCTACATGTATCAACTTATCTATCTCCTGTCAATACAGGACCTGACGTTTTCAATCAGCCTTCCCACATGGCTTCTGTTCTTTCAGCTGTTTTACTGTATTAAACATCTTAATTCTTCAGAACAAAGGGCTGCTAGCATGCACATCAGCTTGCAAAGTCTGTGATTTCCCACGGATCAGAAGCATACTTGCTGGCAACCATTAACACCTTCCAGCATAACAATACACTGCAGCAGCATGAGGCCCGGAAACTCACTGCTCAGATTGAAGAGCCTTTCTATAGTGAAAGCATCTGACAGCATCCGTGCCCAAACTCTCTGTTCTGGATGGCTGCCCAAGGAGTGGGTAGCCTGAAAGGACCTTTGAGTGGTTAAAAGGTTAGTTGTTTAGGACTTTGGTTTCATGCTGATTGTTAATTAAATAACATATCTAAATAAATGTATTAAATCCTTGCTTTACCCAGATTCCTACAATGTAGATACACAGGTTGGAGGTTTTTTTCTCCCTGTGGCTTTCTGTGCTAGGTTTGAAAGGATAAAATCTACTTTCTTATATTTATATATAACTTTCTTATATTTTTATATGTGTGTGTATATATATGGACATGTCCTCAAATCTGTGCATACAGAATAGCTCTCTGCCAAAGTCACTTAGAGTGAGAAATTCTGTCCTACAAAATGATCGATTATTCTGAAATGTGGAATTTGGAAAGTTATAGATCATCAGCATTGACAAGACAGTCCTGCTGATAAAATCACGGAAAATATTCTAATATCATGCCATTGGTATTGTATGTTTATATATAAAGAAAATACATTCTGTTTCTTGCTGTGCTTAACAAATCTGGAACAAAACCATAAAAATACTGTACTTCATTAGTCTGCTTTATATTTATTCATATGCCGTATTGCTATCTATTTTATTTTGCTATGGATATCCCTACTGTAATATTAAAAAAAAGGACAGAATGACCCTATTTCCTTGCCAGTCTCCTGAGAGCAATCCTTGATAGATTCAAGAAAAGGATGAAGTTTAGCAGAATTATATACAATATGGACTTTCTGATTGGTTGAAAAAGAACTCCTCCTAAATTGTTAAAAGCTGAAGGCTATGTCTTATGTCATTCCACAGCTAATTTTTCCTAGTTTTGAAATAGGATTTTCGATTTAACCTGTGTGCTTAATGTCATGCAGCATTAATCATTATCCATACTTTTGGAAAGGCAGTGTGATAAAAAAATTATACGGTTTTAGAAGGGAAACTTTTGCTTGAACTTTCTCAGATTTGTCACTGAAGTTGGGTAAAACATGGTATATTTTTGTTCTTATTTGCATAGAAATTTTGCAACTAAATTTAGCCTGAAAAAAATTGTTTCTATTATCAATAAATGTGGTCTTAGGCTCAATGTCTTGTAGTCGTTCATGACCTTGTTATGCTTAACAAAAATTCAAAAGGTAAGAAATATTTTCTTAATGCAGACTTTTACTTTTTGATCATGATCTGGTAACTGTTGATCCTCAATCTTCCCACAAGACAGTTGAAAATTAACTCCTTACATTAGGCGTATTATTTTTTCAGTAAGAAAGATGTGCAATGTTAAAATAAAAAAGGGCAAGAAGTGGCTGGATTTTCTGTCAGAAGAATTTTATCTTCTGTTTGAGATGGTTTACCTTTCGGGGCAGATATGGAATATTGTATTGTGGATGATCTTGTTGATGGTCTTGAGCAAAGAGAAATGGGCATTGCTTTCAGTGGTATGAATCATCATTCTGACAGGCAGAAAGTAACTGACAAAGTGAAAACTAACTGTTCTCAAAGAGTTTGATTTAAATCAATAAAGTTCTATTTTAATCCTGCCCCCCCCCCCGGCCTTTGGGAGGATTTTCAATATTAAATTCAAGAAATTAATAACATTTGTGGACAAAACGTCAATATTTTTCCAGTTCTACTTCCCTTCAGGAATCAGGGCAATTTTCCTATGTACATGACTCTGTTATATTTGCGTTACTTCTTCATGACTTGAGATGTTGATTTAATTGTTAATTGTTAGACACGCATATCTGTTTTTGTTGAACAGAGCTGTGAGGTGATTTGGTTTTTTATCCTGCATGAAAATCAGACTGGGGAGAGAAAAGAGTTTGCTTTCATGTGTTAGTTCAGACTCCCTGCGGACTTGAATGCAACTGGGTTGTACACTTAGACTGGGGAAGGCCTCTTCATTTTTCTAATGTGGAGGTAGGTATCTGAAGGGAAGTACACAAAGCTGCTTGCACTCATAAATGGTTACAGGACACCTCCCAGGTTTGTTTTGCTCTGAATCAACAGAAAAATGTGAACATCATCTCAATAAAAACAGTGGGTTCATTATGGGACCAAGATACAATAAAGAAGAAGCCCACTTCAGATACTAAAAAGCTACCTTATAATGAGACAGCTCTAAGCTTTTGAACATTATTTATGCAGACAAAATAACTTCTGTGCTTTGTGTTTGTGATGTTGAAGTTTTAAAAATTGGATACATTTGACACATTTAATTCAATACTCTCATTAATTCCTCTGAATACTTTAATGCCGATCATGCAGAAAATATTTAAATATGACAAGTTCTTTTTAATTATAATAAAATTGTACTACAATAAAAGCAAAATGCTTGGTTAAGAAATTCAAACAACATAAGCCAATTCATAGTTATACAAACAAACACTGCAAAAACTGCGTGCAGACAAATATGAGAATAACAAAAAGGCTTTCATTAGGAAATCACACTTCTTTACTCTCATGTTTCACCTGGGAGATTAAAGATACTTCTTTCCAGAAAATGTTTGATTTTTATTTTGTTGCAGGAAGGAATCAAATGATTCCCATTAATTTCAATATGCATTTTAGTTATCTCAAGTTGAGGGGTTTTTGTTTCCTTTAAACTAAAAATTTCAGTATTATCCAGTGTTTGAAGTTAGGGAGTGAGAGAGATGCTAATAGAAGGGGGAAATAGACAGCAACCCGTATGCAAATATTAATGCATTTTCTTTGATCTTGTTTGAAAAATATTGTAGACTTCTGAGAGATAGAAATGTCACAGATAAAATCAGCACCCTTTCTAATGGTGAATGCTGCTTTCATCACTTTTGTGATTTACCAGTACTCTGACTTAAGGTCTTCCAGTTCAGAGACTTGATTTCATAATTTACGTATTTAGTCCAACAGGCGTCAGATCTTGCCACTTTTTCAGTTCTTTTTTAGTCTTTAGATCTATCATTTAATGGGGAGAGAGGAGAGAGACAACATCTAAAGATATGCTTAAAAGAGAAGTGGGAAAGCTTCACTTTTTATTATCAACTTGCCTCCTATCAAGAGCTATATCTGCAAATCAGACCAGAGTAAATAGATCCTTCTGTTGCTTTCCTAGTCTTGGAGGAGCCTGGAATATTTTCTGTAGTGAAAGGATGTAGCTTGGATATTCTCTTAAATGGGAATTTGCAAACTGCAATCTGAGGAACAATGTCTCATTCATCTAGGATCCACTTGATGTTGTCCTGACTGCTCTTTCACCCTTCTTATAGCATAGTGTGTAGCCAAAAGGTTGTCCCCATATTGCTTTCCCAAGAGTAGCATTTGCAGATGCATATTGATATTTTATTGCAAGGAGTAGGAATCGAAGACGAGTCAGTGAGTAAAAAGGTTACTTCTCTTAAAGTATTATTGTTTCTCAAAGGATCTTGTCTGCTATTTTTAATGAAAAATGTCTTGACTGTAACGTGCCAAATTGCCAAAATAGTTACACAAGGAAAAAGAGGTCAGTTTCAACCAAAATCTGCTTGGATGGAGTGACTTCAAGATATTTCTTTTTAAAAAATTATGTGATTTCCTGCTTCTTTTTTCCTCAGATTTTCTAACTGGGCAGAAGTTGATAAATTAGAGTCTTGGGCAGTAGATTCTCCTTGTGGGGCAGCTACTGCCTCTGATGTAAAGCCCTTGTCCCGTTTTCCCTCTTGTGAGAACTTTGAAAAATTTCCTCCTGTTTATCAGAATCAGATCCACCCTGCACAACCCAAACCACAAAAAACTCCAACCATGCAACCCCCTAAACCTTTCCAGAATGTACCAAACTTTTCTGTGGTAACAAATTACCTTTACATGTACAGTCTCACAGTTAAATAAGCCTGAAAAAGTAAACATGTGATTAGATAAGACCATAGGCATGCATGAACAGATAAAGTGTCAAGTGAATTGACCGCTTGTCAGAGATACAGAATCCTTAGGTTCAAATTCTGCTTGTGCTTAATTCAGGATTATAATAGTGCAAGAAACTGCTTTGTCAATTTTGACCAGAAACTTCCCCTCAGATCTTTTATCAGTGACATATGTATAGCAAAAACAATACTTTTCTGTAAATAGTGTTTGGGGTTTTTTTGTTTGTTTTGTTTCTAGCCTCTTCTTAAAAAAAAAAAAAAAAAAAAATCCTCAGTGTTCTCAAACACGGTGAAAGAGCACAAATCAGGGGAAGACTAGATGGAGCTGAGGGTGACCCCAGCCCAAGCAGAACAGTAGGCAAAATTCTCCTGGGTCCTCAACTGGGCTGGTGAAAAGCAGGATCCACCAATGGACAGGGACCATCCTATAAGGCAAGATGATGGATATGGTTCTGAATCAATGTAGGAGATGAGCACATGCGTGGTACTTAGTTGCTGGCTGAATTAATCCATGACAAAAGCACAGCCAGGATCTGGAAGGGTGGGAGCTGGACACAGGCACTGTGCTGGGGCAAGCACTGAGGACCTGTTGCCCAGCTGAAATGTGACCTCTGGGAAATGGGCAGGGAGTAGGGCTGGTAGGGCTCAGGACTTGAAAATCTGTGTGAGTAGTATAGTTTTTAAATGCATTCATGATCCTTCCCTACTTTGTGTGGTCTGTCAGTAAGCTCTGTGCTAACTTACATTTTTAAAGCAATAACAAGATAACTTTAAAAAATGTAAACGAGTAATGTCAAATGATGTTGTCATTGTCTAAGATGTCCCTCCTAAATAAGGTTGATGGGGACTGTGTGAAGCAGTGAGTAAAGTGTGGTGGATGTGTGATTGCCTGAACATACCTATGCAGGATACTCACCACAAATTAATTCAGTGTCTGAGCTCATTTTCTGCTGTGCTACTGATACATGCTCTTTTTTACAGCCTTTTTCTGCCCAAAGACATAACATTGCTCTTCAGAAAGTCTGTGACTATCTTTATTTCTTTACAATTACAGCATGAAACTGCCTACTTCAAGCTCAGATGGCATGTAAACTACAGTAGGAGAGGACAAGAATTTTAAGAGCAAATAATTTACACAAGGAGGTTAACAAAACCAGTAAAACAAACACAGTAACACTGTTGAAAAGTGAGCAGTAAGGTGTAACTTACAGGACTGTTATATTTGTTCTCAATAACAGGTATAAAATTAGAAATCTTGCATTTTAAAGAAGCAGAAAGTAGTCACTTGCTGCATTTGCTTCTCAACAAAAGTAACATACCTAGCAGGGAAAAAAACCTGTAATTCTGTTTGCAATACACAAATATTATAGAGAGGAAGTCTGCTCTGAAGTTGATTATACTAGTTTGCCTGTCAAGACACATTATATCAACTTTCTGCTATGCATATTGTTATGTAGATATGGAACCTGATGGTTTCTCTAGCATATTGTAAAAGAATATGCATGCTTTCTCCTTGGAGGAGTTGTATTGTAGCATCCCTATAAGAGGCAGTTTCATGCTGTAGTTGTAAAGAAGCCTTGATGCCTGAACTCGAAGGGTTTAATCTGAAAATAACATTGATGTAAAGGTGTAATATAAATGTTTAGTGGCCATGGGTTTGTAGGGATTTTGCTTTATATGAGGGTAGTTTTTCTTCCAAAATTATAAGGACATACACCTCTCTTCTGATCTCACATTACTTCAGTGAGGATCACAGGTGACCTGTTCCTAAAGACAATGCAGGACTTCTGTATATGCAGTATTTTTCAACCTAGAAGTATGCTTTTGAAATAAAACATGTAAATAAGGCTACAATGCTTAAAAACACAATGGATGTCATGTCTGGATTTGGTATGAATTGTATAGATAATGTAAAATTATAATATTAAATCTTCTTATCATGCTCTTTCACAATAGAAAAAGTAGAAGCAACAGTGACTGGCAAAACATAAAATTTGTTTCATTTTGTTTAGAATTCTGCAGTCAACCAGTCTATGTTATCGAATTCCTCTAAAGGAAGTTACCCTGTTTTTTGGTGTCTTTTTGGAACAAACTAAGGCCTTTCAATGTTCAGAAAATTAAAAAATTTACCAATAATGATGTTGCTTGAAGGCTTTCTATTTTTAAATATTTTTAAATTTTAGTTCGAATGCGTAAACTTATTGTGTTGTTAGATTTCCAAACTTGGGCTTTCTTTTCTTACTTATGTTTTTTTTTTTTGGAAGTGGCCAGCTGGATCATATGGCATTCCAATGGCTCCCTAATGCGAAAGTTTTGTTTGTTCAGGGTTTTTTTTCCTACATCAGAAAATAAACAACAATAAGAAATTGATGATGAAAAATATTATATTAAAAGCTAGGATTTTTAAAATAGACTTTAAAAGTTGTGAACATTTTCATAAATAATAAATTCCTCAGAACTGAATCTTTTCACATTAGGTCTATTGCTTTAACTCATGAAAATGCAATTTCTGAACTACATTGCTTATTAACATTAGTTTTGATTTGGTTTAGTTTTGTGTTTTTTCATTTATTATCCCATTGCTCTCAGGAATTGTAAAGCTCCTTTATTTGCAATCTTGTTTTATTTTCTCAAAAGAGACCTCACAAACTTCAGGTATGCATTCTGTGTTCTAAGTACTAGTTCAACCAAACCTGCCAATTTATCTGTTGATTCATTAAAAATTTGTCTTCCCACTGAAAAATAAGATGTGAAACTGAAGAAAATACTGCACTGATCTACTAGGGTGCATGTCTAAGACTTGGCTTTGTGCATTTGTGCTGAAGAGTGACTTTTTAAGACATTCCATGTGAGCTAAGTAGATAGTACAGTCCTGCTTGTGTTTCTGCGGGAAATAATTCATAGTGTATGAAAAACACGTGGAGTTTTAGATTTCATGTAATGAGTGAAGCAGGAATAAACTTTCCCGGGGACTAGTGTGTTGTGTCTCCCTATCAATTTACATGTGTGTGTCCACCTCCCATTCATCTTAGGAACAAGTGAAAAGCAGAAGCTGTTATAGTGTGGAGGGAGCCCACTTATTATACGTTCTGCTTTCTCAAGCTATTTGATTATATTAGATTCTATGTAGATTTTAACTGTCTAGAGTTGCATTACAGATGATTTTCTTGAAAAGTATTGGATCACAGCTGAAGTAGGGAAAAATTCTCCCCCCCCCCCCAAAAGTTCTTGATTTTTTTTTAAAAAGAGAACAAAATTTTTTTTTTTTTTTAACTACTGGGTCCTGGGTTTATCTGGGATAGGTTTAACTTTCACCAGAGGCTGTAGCTGGGCCATTCACTCCCAGCTGAGGCAACAAGTACATGGCAGTGAGCAGCTGCCAGGTGCAGGAGCAGTGATTGTTCTGTTGGGACTGTCAGGCTGCAGGCAGTGAGCAGCTACACCAGGAAGACCTTGCTTTGTGTTTGCTGTTGTTAAGGCTGTTCTCTCCTTGTGTTTTTCTCTTAAATTGTCTTTATCTCAACCCACAAAACTTTACCTTTTCCTCCTGATTCTCCTTCCAATCCTGCTGATGTGGGGAGGAGTGAGTGAGGGGTGGCATGGTTTGGTTGTCACTGGCTGGGTTTAAACCATGACAAGTGGTATGCTAAGAGCTCCTTCTCATGATCACACAGATGCAGGAAAATGAAAAATGTGAACCATATCCTGTCGCTGCATTCATCCTCCAAGTTCTACATTAATGGTACTGAGTATAGTAATCAGAATTTGTCCCACTGTTTTTCACTAGTATGTGGGAGAGTCTTGAGTTTGTGCCAAGCAAAAGCCAAACCTGTTCTATTATTTCCATAGACGCCTTGAGCTTTCCCTGGCAGATTTACCTGAGCCCCACAATTGCAAAAGGCACTAAAAAACCCCTACACTCCCTCACCCCTCCCACCTTCTCACCTTAAAGGTGTTAGCAAATATTAATTAGAAATATATTTTTTTAAAATGTATTCAGTATTAGTCATCAAATACAGATGCCTTATAAAACCACAGAAAAAGACATGTTATGCTGCTCAGTTCAATTGTGAATGGCTTGTGTTAAGAGTTTAAATCATACCCTTTTGTCACTTCAATGCAAAGTGGATTGTTTTGTACTAAGCACTGTACACAAAGATGTAATTTAGGATGAATCCTGTCAAGATGTAACTCCATGCTAAATCCCTGAAGAACCTGGCTGAAGTCCAATATTAATGTGAAAAATATTTATAATAGGAAGCTGTATGTCAGTAATGAAGACTTCACAAATTCTTCCAGCCTCCAGAAGTACACTTTTTTTGTCAATTCTCCCACAGCTAAAGCATTTCTGTCAGGTCGTTGCCACTTAAGAAACACCTCTTCATTTAACATTGAGGTATTCAGAAATTCTAATTTTTGAAGGGAAGTAATGAAAATAGAGATTTTTAGCCTGGAGGGATAAGATAGAAGTCGTCTGACTATCAAAGGTTCCCTCTTCTATGAGAAGAAACCGTTAGAAGTATAGCAGTTTGAATATAAAACTATACAAACCTTCAAACTCTAAGTATAAAGGAGTGTCAAATTGCTGGTAGGTTTTCTTTGTCTTTCTCCCAGCTTCAATAGAAGGATCCTTCAGCTGATCAAATGTAAAGAAATGACAAGAAGTAATTTATAGAGGATCATATTCACTATGTAAATGCTTGCAACAAAAAAATGAAAGCTCATTTCTCTCGTGTGCTTGCATATACAGCAGTTACTCATCACATAATACTTACGGATGGATTCTCTGATTCTGACAGCACATTAGGTACTGAGGTAAAAGCACAAGGGAAATGAATGAAAGAAATAGCATATGTCTAAGATGTTGATGCAGCCAAAGTAGAACAGATTTGACACTGGAGATAAAACAGCGTAATTCAAATCTATCCAAATATAAGAAGGCTTCACCAAGAGGAAAGAAAAATGAGAGGATTTTTTTATTTCTTTGTTTTAGACTGTTGATTTAAATGAATAACTTGAGTTTGGCCATTATGGGTGTGCTGGATGTGCTCTGTGATTAAAATTCAGTGGGGCAGAAGCTGCTCTGCTGGATTAGCTCTGAACCTTGTGGTTTCATGCTGTTGCTTTGTAAAAGGCAAATCAGCATGAGTCCATTGTAGAAGTGGCCCAAAATATTCTGCTGAAACCATTTTCTTTATTAAAATTATTTTTTTCTGTGCAAAATGTGTGTTCTTTACAGACAGTTTTTGACATAGCAAAAAATGAAACACCTGAAAACAGAAACTTTAGCTTTCAGCAAAAAGCTGGAAACCTTTGATTTGAAAATGCTGCTGTGCTGGCTCACAAGTGTTGTATTCTTCTAAAGAACCTGGTTCACACAAGCAAATGTAATTGAATTCTATATCTCATGAGGCTGAATTTATAAAATGTCTTGGTGATTTTTGTCTGCTATTTCAGTATGTTGAAACAGTGAAATATTTGTGGGATGAAGGGGAGTAAGACTCATTTTTGGACAACTTTAAATTATGGTAGACAAATTTATAGGCACACATGTATGTACACTTTATGATCAACATTATTCTAGAATGTACAGAGACCTGATGCTTTTCACTTAAATCATGCTTAACTGTCTTCTTCCTCTCACACTCTTAGAGAAGCACTTGATGTATAAGGGACAGGTTGTCAGCAGATGAACTCCTTTTCATCATCACAAATAACTGTAGACATGAAATATTACTCAATTTTCTTGAGCTAAGAAAGGAGCTTTATTTTAAGGGAAGGCTTTAAAAAAACTGTTTCAACATTTCAATCTTCAATCAGAATATACCACTCTGTTACATATCTTAACTCCAGTGCTTTTGGATAACCTCCTGCTAGTTTGGAATTTAGCATGCAATACTAAAATAACCCTTCATTGCAATAATTTCTTTTTAGATGAGATGCACTTGGTAACTCATTATGAGATACTGAGGCATTCATGAGACTTTAAGGCTATGTTTAACCTGTGGAGTAGGAACACCTGGGACTGTGGTGAGACACAGGGGTCAGTAAGTACCTAACCTGAGGTGGCTGCACATGTGGATTTGGAAGGGCTACAGTGCTCTCAGTCTGCAGCTGTGGTCAGGAACTGCTGGGGATAACAACAGTTGATGCAGTGAGAAATTGTGCTGGGCTTCTGCTACAGTTTATCCTTACAGATAACTGTATTATGGCATCTGGTATCACTACCAGTGATTCTTAAATTTGCTAGGATAGCCATAGTGCTCCAGGCAATAGCATAATGTAAGTAAAAGAGGAATTTTAATTGCGATGTTCTGATCAAATGTCACTTTAGGTAATCAAACTGTATCCACAGTCTTGGCTAGATAACATAATTTGTCATCTCAACTGATGAAAATCTGTACAGACTAACTGCACTGAGAGAAACAGTTACAGCTGTGTGAATTCAGCGTAAGTGAAGAGCAAGCATCACTACTGTTCTTATTGGCACAAAGCAAGATGCTTCAAAACTTGGCAAAAATTTTCTAAGGCTGGGTTTAAATCCAAGGACCTACAATGGTTCCAGTATCTAAGCTTAAAAAGAAAGAGAATATTTATCAAGTGTCATATATTTCTCCACAGGCTTTCCTAAAGCCAGCTATGAAGTGGTTCTTTCAGAACCTTTTCAAGTTTGCCATAGCAAGATTGTCAAAGGTGCTGCAAAGTTCAGGCAAATTTTTAACACTAACCACAGAAAATATGTGTTTATGCTTGAGATTTATAGCTTCATGAGAACATAGGGATATTTTAAAATACAGCTAAGCTAAATGTTTAGATTTTGGTGAAGGTTTTTCACATTAGTATACTTCACACACAGTGAAGAGTGATGCAGTTTCTCAGGCAACAAAGGAAGAATAAAGGTGGAACATTTATACTCTATTGACTACTTCAGTGTTTCTTTTACAGTCCACTACTTAAATTATTTGTTTCATATTGCACTGTTGCTGAAGTTTTGACACAGAAAGTCAATTGTACAAATACAGTTCTAGTCTTAGTAATGCCTGTGATGACTCCTATGATTAGTCACCCACTTGAACAGTCCAGAAGCAACACTTCTGTGAAATGAGATGCGTGCATTAAAGCTTTAACATGTTCAGTTACTTCTTACTTTTTATTTGCTTGTTACATTAATATTTTGTCCATATTTTTAAACAAGTATGCAAGTCATGCAGTATTCGTGCTGAAGGCTTGTTTCTTGTATTTCGTTTGAAACTGCTGGTTACCAAAATAAAAGAGGTAATGATCTCCATACCAAGCGGCAGTAACAGCTCTGCCAGGACAGTTGCCTACAGGTGCACTCGGAATGACTGATGGTAGAAAACAACACTCAGGGAGAGCTGTGTGACTAATTTGAAAGAACAATTAATTTGACTAATGCAGGCCTGTTTCCTGTTTGTGAATGATCCATTTGAAAATGCTGTTAGCATTTTTTTATTTCTATTTTCAATTGTGCCTTAAATTTTCATGAAGGAATTTCAGCTGTTGAGGTGATTGTAAACTGTTTGCTATTAGTATTCCTTAGGTGTATGCAGTGTTACTGAGTATCTCTGTTTAGTTTGGTCACGGGGTTTTGTCTTATACTTTTCCTTGGAGCCTAGAATGGGAATTTCCAGTTTAAAGATGGAGGATGTGAAAACCTTGCTTAACTCTATTTTTAGAATTATACCAAGTTTCATATTTCGAAACTGGAATAAAAAGAAATTAGGGTGTTAGATATCTTGCAGAATCTAGAACTCTACTTGCTGCTTTTAGTTTGCAGCTATTGCAGTTGCACAGTGTCTTTGTTTTTACAGTGTGAAAGCCTGAACCTTCATTTGCAGTGCACATGTTCCATTTACTTATGAAAGAGGCGTAAAATACTATCGAACATTGCAATTAACCTTTAGCTATTCAAGTTTTTTTTTTTAATTCATTATTTCTAACAAAATTGTGGCTGTCCTTTTGCTCAATGCTATGCTTCTCATGTTACAGCAAAAATAATACTTTAAAAAATGGCTCCTAAATTCCGGTTTCAAAACTGAATATGAATATTTTTACATTCACCCAGATCAAAGAAACGTATCTGACAGCCAATGTACAAGCAGATGCTGTTCCAAAATAAGTTTTCTTCTAGTGGGGACAAGCTCACAGTGTAGTTTATTTGGTGATTCAAGATTGTTTTCTGTCATATTATAAATTTGTTTTCAACCAAGCAACAGTACCCAAGGGACAGTGTAATAAAAATCTTAATTTGGTAAACCAATTAAGTATTCCTTTTGCTCTGCATAAACCTCTTCCAAATGTGGCTGGCTTTTCCTTGTGCCTTTTCTTTTTGTCTGCAAAGGTCTATGGCTCTGAAATTCAACCTGTTTGTCCACACTCTTCTAATATAAGTTTTTAGCCAGAAGGATTGCTAAAGTCCAGATGTGTATTGTCATCATATATGCCTGGGTGGTCTCAGTTCCTTGGCTGGAAAGGTATGAGCTAATTTGTTTCATTGACAGCTCTGAGTGGTTCACATGACTGAAACACTGATTTTTTTGTTTTAGTTTCCTTCTGCTCTTGATGCCATGACAGCAGTATCCATCACAGTAGATATGTCCATATTTCCTGCAACTCATATAGAGCCTCTTACAAAGAAAAATCTGGATTATGCTCTACTTACCATCCTCTCTGCATAGATGTGAACAAGCACAGTTTTGAGAGGCATCGTGTGGGTGATATTTGGCTATGCCTAATTATAGCTGCATGAGTTGGTATTAGGCTCAGAAAAAAAGGAAAGTAATCCTACAGACCTGAAAAATGGTCAGTGTAGTTTGGATTTGGAAGGATGTGGCGAAGTTTGGAGTGTTACATTTTTGTTATGTAAAAATGACACCAACACAACAATGTACTTGACTTCTCTGACTATTTGAGTCATGACTAATATTGTATCCTTTTTCTTTTATTAGCAGAAAGTTTGACTCCTTGGTGTGCTACTAAAACTTAGAGGAAGATTTGAGTATGCAAACAAGAATTTATTTCTCACAGTATCTAGTTTGGTGAGTGAGAAAATGCTCATGGACAGTATGTGGGCAGGTTAATCTTGACTCTTAACCTGCTGAAAGACATGCTTCTGTTTTTCCTGAAGTTCAGCTGTAGTTGCCCTTTGATTGACATTGCAGTCATGAAATGTAGCATTTCACTGCACATTGTATATATATATATATTCTTTATTACATAGGATCAGCAAAGTATATCAGGTACTGGCTGTCAGTTATCCCAAGCCAATGACTTCTAGTGGTGCTAAGACTCTTCTTGGGGTGTAGCTTGAGACATCAGATTTTTAATGATGTTAAATGAGAGGACTGATTTATGAGTGGTGTGCTCCTACCAGCTAGGATGATTATGCTGTACTGGGATGTGTAATGTTTCTGGAAGAAGACCTTTTATTTTGAGGCTGCTTTATTTAACATGAAAAAATTTAGGGGTTTGTGGCTGAATCGTCCCCTGTGGCCTATAAATGTGTCTAAAATCCACCTTATTCTGCCCCTCTTCTTTAAGCTTTGTGGAGTAATCATACTTACGGCATAGTCCAGGAGTGATCCCATAGTGTGCATGAGCAGTGGGGTTGGTGTGCCCAGTCTTGTGTTGCACTGAAGGTCAATGTCAAAAAGAGAACGTTGACCTAGATGGCTCAGCTGTGCTCCTTTCTGATCCAAAAGATCCACACTAGACCTCTTTCTTCTTCTAGATATAAAAAAAAAAAATTAAGAACAGTGAAACTTTATAAAACTTTCACTGGTTTCATGATTCATACAGACTAAAACAGTTCAGGGAATCTCAGAAATAGCTCTAAGGCTCTTGTGTGGGTGGTTTCAAATCACAGAAGAGATGAGGTGTAATACATGATACATAGCACAAGTCTTATAAATAGCAGCTGAGAGAACTGAGGTTGTTTAGTCTAGAGAAAAGAGGGCTCAGGGGAGACTTTCTCATTCTCTACAATTACTTGACTGGAGGTTGTGGTGAGGTGTATTGGTCTCTTCTCCCAAGTAACAAGTGATGTCCTATATAGGACTAGAGGAAATTGCCTCAGGTTGTGCCAGGGGAGGTTTAGATAGGATATTAGGAAACATTTTTTCACCAAAAGGGTTGTCAAGCATTGGAATAGGCTGACCAGGGAAGTGGTTGAGTTACCATCTCTGGATGTAATTAAAAGGCAGGTAAATGTAGCACTTGGAGATGTGATTTAGTGATGCTGGGCTAACGGTTGGATTTGATAATCTTGGAGATTTCCAACCTAAATGATGGACTCTTGGTCACACTACAAGAAATTATTACTGTGATCTTCCATAAATTCCAAGAGGATAGGGGAAGGTTGGCAACTATTGTTATGGCCACTTTTCAGGAAACACTGTACTACTGGATTATTTTGTATATGGTCAAAAAAGCAGTAGCTTTATTGGTTAAGTTCTGAAGTTCTATTAACTGTACCAGAAAGGTGGTAAGAAGCATACGAGATATTCAGTTCTCATGGATGTCCATATTAACTGAACATAGTTCAAGAAGTGCTGTGATTTTTTTTTTCTGTGAAAGAAATACTGTTAATGCCAGTCCTATTAGTGCTATATATCTAACTGAGCTGACCTTTTCTTAATGCAAAATAAGAAAACCATTTGAGTTCATATGACTGTTATTCCTTAAATGACATTAAACTTAATCTTCACATAAATCTAAATTCTTAGACATAGACTGATTTTTCAAATATAAAAACCCCAACCTCCAAAAAACCCTTGATACCCCACTTTAAACTGTTTTCTTTTGTATCTGTAACTGTAAAGCAAACAGAAAGCTTTGCCATATTTCCAGTTTGATTTATTCAATGTAATGAAGAAATAAGACTTTAAAAGTTATGTATTTATAGACAAGCTTTATGTGCCAAGCAGATAACCCAACATGATTTATAGGCAATTAGAGCTTATGCCACAAAAAATAGCTTAAGGGTTTAAGTCCTGCCTAACACTTTCTTTGATATCTTACATCTGAAAGGATGACTTTCAGAAGAAAATTTAAGGCTCTTGCTCAGGTGATGCCTCTTTGTGTGCAGCATCTAGTTCTCTAGATGACTGAAGTTTTATCTTGGGGTTTACTGAAGAAACCATCAGTCTTCACATATTGAGACAAGTTGGTATGCACAAAAGAAACAACCCTTATCTGTCTCAACTTGATTAGGCTGATAGAAAAAATTTGGTCAGAATAGGCCCAGCAGAGCCTGTGTTTCCCCTAGCTGAGCCATTAAGTGTCTGGTGACAAGGCAAGTCTGCAAAGGGTGCCTTCTACCATTCCTTCCTCTCACCTCATTGAGGCTATTAATCATGCAGGAAGGAGACAACTTGCCAGTGTGGTTTAAGTGCTTTAACATTCTTTCTTTTGTCTGAAAGAAACCTCAGCTACCACCTCAATCTGTTCCAGAGAGAAGATGAAGCCTAGCAGTGGTGTCCTATGTCTTAGGTGTCTTAGGTGTCTTAGTAGAGTTATAGTAAAAAAGTTGAGCCCTTCCTCTTGTCAGCATATCAGCCAAACAACTCACAATGAAGACTCTATGTATATCTGGAATAAAGAGTTCAAGCCTGTAGATTATTAAAAGAGGAAGGTATTCTAGTTAAAAAAAAATGTATCTGAAGCATCTTTTTATGAATGGTACCTCCTCGAATTCCCATTCTAAGATGACTTAAGCTGCACAATGTTGGATGCCTTCATCCATAACTTACATTGATAAAAGACCCATGAGTTCAGGGTTGTAATTATGCGTACTCTGTGTCTAGTTTGTAAATCTAACCTCTGTGCATATATAAGGTTTTTCTGATTTAAGGAAAAGACTTGGAAACAGTTGAGGTAAAAAATACAACAACAAAAAAAAACCCCACCAGTTAATTTTTTTTTTATTTACATTTTATAGTGTTGCAAATTTCTTAGTTGCTCCAGTAGGCTTTTTTTTTTTTTTTTTTTTTTTTTTTTNAGCTGTGCTCCTTTCTGATCCAAAAGATCCACACTAGACCTCTTTCTTCTTCTAGATATAAAAAAAAAAAATTAAGAACAGTGAAACTTTATAAAACTTTCACTGGTTTCATGATTCATACAGACTAAAACAGTTCAGGGAATCTCAGAAATAGCTCTAAGGCTCTTGTGTGGGTGGTTTCAAATCACAGAAGAGATGAGGTGTAATACATGATACATAGCACAAGTCTTATAAATAGCAGCTGAGAGAACTGAGGTTGTTTAGTCTAGAGAAAAGAGGGCTCAGGGGAGACTTTCTCATTCTCTACAATTACTTGACTGGAGGTTGTGGTGAGGTGTATTGGTCTCTTCTCCCAAGTAACAAGTGATGTCCTATATAGGACTAGAGGAAATTGCCTCAGGTTGTGCCAGGGGAGGTTTAGATAGGATATTAGGAAACATTTTTTCACCAAAAGGGTTGTCAAGCATTGGAATAGGCTGACCAGGGAAGTGGTTGAGTTACCATCTCTGGATGTAATTAAAAGGCAGGTAAATGTAGCACTTGGAGATGTGATTTAGTGATGCTGGGCTAACGGTTGGATATAATAATCTTGGAGATTTCCAACCTAAATGATGGACTCTTGGTCACACTACAAGAAATTATTACTGTGATCTTCCATAAATTCCAAGAGGATAGGGGAAGGTTGGCAACTATTGTTATGGCCACTTTTCAGGAAACACTGTACTACTGGATTATTTTGTATATGGTCAAAAAAGCAGTAGCTTTATTGGTTAAGTTCTGAAGTTCTATTAACTGTACCATTAAGGTGGTAAGAAGCATACGAGATATTCAGTTCTCATGGATGTCCATATTAACTGAACATAGTTCAAGAAGTGCTGTGATTTTTTTTTTCTGTGAAAGAAATACTGTTAATGCCAGTCCTATTAGTGCTATATATCTAACTGAGCTGACCTTTTCTTAATGCAAAATAAGAAAACCATTTGAGTTCATATGACTGTTATTCCTTAAATGACATTAAACTTATTCTTCACATAAATCTAAATTCTCAGACATAGACTGATTTTTCAAATATAAAAACCCCAACCTCCAAAAAACCCTTGATACCCCACTTTAAACTGTTTTCTTTTGTATCTGTAACTGTAAAGCAAACAGAAAGCTTTGCCATATTTCCAGTTTGATTTATTCAATGTAATGAAGAAATAAGACTTTAAAAGTTATGTATTTATAGACAAGCTTTATGTGCCAAGCAGATAACCCAACATGATTTATAGGCAATTAGAGCTTATGCCACAAAAAATAGCTTAAGGGTTTAAGTCCTGCCTAACACTTTCTTTGATATCTTACATCTGAAAGGATGACTTTCAGAAGAAAATTTAAGGCTCTTGCTCAGGTGATGCCTCTTTGTGTGCAGCATCTAGTTCTCTAGATGACTGAAGTTTTATCTTGGGGTTTACTGAAGAAACCATCAGTCTTCACATATTGAGACAAGTTGGTATGCACAAAAGAAACAACCCTTATCTGTCTCAACTTGATTAGGCTGATAGAAAAAATTTGGTCAGAATAGGCCCAGCAGAGCCTGTGTTTCCCCTAGCTGAGCCATTAAGTGTCTGGTGACAAGGCAAGTCTGCAAAGGGTGCCTTCTACCATTCCTTCCTCTCACCTCATTGAGGCTATTAATCATGCAGGAAGGAGACAACTTGCCAGTGTGGTTTAAGTGCTTTAACATTCTTTCTTTTGTCTGAAAGAAACCTCAGCTACCACCTCAATCTGTTCCAGAGAGAAGATGAAGCCTAGCAGTGGTGTCCTATGTCTTAGGTGTCTTAGGTGTCTTAGTAGAGTTATAGTAAAAAAGTTGAGCCCTTCCTCTTGTCAGCATATCAGCCAAACAACTCACAATGAAGACTCTATGTATATCTGGAATAAAGAGTTCAAGCCTGTAGATTATTAAAAGAGGAAGGTATTCTAGTTAAAAAAAAATGTATCTGAAGCATCTTTTTATGAATGGTACCTCCTCGAATTCCCATTCTAAGATGACTTAAGCTGCACAATGTTGGATGCCTTCATCCATAACTTACATTGATAAAAGACCCATGAGTTCAGGGTTGTAATTATGCGTACTCTGTGTCTAGTTTGTAAATCTAACCTCTGTGCATATATAAGGTTTTTCTGATTTAAGGAAAAGACTTGGAAACAGTTGAGGTAAAAAATACAACAACAAAAAAAAACCCCACCAGTTAATTTTTTTTTTATTTACATTTTATAGTGTTGCAAATTTCTTAGTTGCTCCAGTAGGTTTTTTTTTTTTTTTTTTTTTTTTTTTTTGTGGTCATACCAATCTCCTGAGCATGTCATTGTGAATTCACAGACACGATACTATGGCATCAGATGGAATGCTCCTCCAGCCCTTTAGAGATTTCAGTGATGCAAATCCATCACGGTTACATCATGTCAAAATGTTGGTGGGTAATGTCACTGGGAATCTTTGGAGTGCATTTCACAGTAAAGAACTGAAACAAAAAAGATGTTAGAACAATTCCAAAACCAGAGCCAACTGATTATCAAGGTGATAATGAAAGACAAATTTAAGTACTTGTAACTTTGTCCATGTCACCAGATGTTCTGTCTTCAGAACAATGGTTTAATCTTCCCTCTGTTACCCTATAAAAAAGTAAAGATGCCCATTTCATTTAAATGTCATGCCTATTATGTCTCTAGGTATGTGTTAGCAAATGAGTAACAAAGTGATATGATTTAATTGACAAGGATGTTAATTTAAAAATTAAATCTCTTTGGTTTAAATGCTTTCGGTTTTAGTAACTTAATTTTGAATAGCTG
This sequence comes from Urocolius indicus, assembly GCA_013401255.1. Classification (NCBI taxonomy): domain Eukaryota; kingdom Metazoa; phylum Chordata; class Aves; order Coliiformes; family Coliidae; genus Urocolius; species Urocolius indicus. Next base: position 198,814 of record WBNH01003743.1, read on the forward strand.
CTATTGCTGTGGGGATAGAAATGTGGTTTCTCTGCTCCCTAGTCAGCTGGCACAGAGGAAACTCCTGTGGTTTTGAGAGCAAAGTTACCAGAATAACTATATATTTTGTTAAGCAACTTGGACAAGACAAAGGAAGCAGCCTTAGTAGCTGGAATTTTGAAGGCTTGGAAGGAAGTTTAGTCAGTGAAGGCTGGAATTCCAAAAGATATTAGTGCCTGAGGTTACCATTTAGGATAGCATTCTCAATATGCCTCTTACTATATACACCAGGGAAGAGACAATCCTTTTCAACAGTTCTGTGAAGATGAAGAATATGGAAAAAGAGGCAGGAAAGTTAATTTTAGTTATAACTAAATGTATTTTCAATCCTTGGTGAGCTCTGTGCCTATATATATTGAAGTACAAATTAACTGAGAGGTTTCTTCTGCAAGTTAGGCAGATGAAAGGAAAAGTTTGCTATTGTTACACTTGAAATAATTCAGATGACGCAGATGTGTGAATCCTTTTGAACCCAACCAAGTTTGCAGACTGTTTATATTTTTCTCATTAGTTCTCAGTCTTTCATAACTCTCCTTAATTTGTGAACAATTCAATTTCTGCAGACACTATTCGGTGTGATAATTTTTCTGCCCAGATATTTTACTATTTACAGCATTGTAATTCAAATACAGAAAGGTAATGAGAATGTTAGTCAGCAAGGGAACAATATGAGGGCTTGACAGTAAAGTTGCAGGTAGACAGGGAATTAAATAATAGCGGACTCTGGACTCTCATGAGAGAGTTGACCCTCAGAATAATGGCATCTAATGCATTCTACACAGATGCATAATGAAGCAACCGCATCCAAATTGTTGCTTAGGAGTTTCCACCAAATTATACTCTTCATTGAGAAATACACAATTTATAATGCAAGCAGTTACTATATTTTTCAGATATTTTGTGGCTATGGTGAGACGGTAGCATGAGGATTGTGTAACAATATTTGGTTATAGTATCAAACTTAAATTGCAATATATTTGAGATAGCAAAGATAAAACAATCTCATAGAATATGTTTATTGGGGGGTAAGCCTTGAATTAGCAAACTGGAAATGTTTACCAATGTGTAATGCTTTTAGTAGTTCCACCAGACATCAGAATTACCATACACTCATTGTGCATTGTCAGTCTGAAACTTTGGTAATACCTTAAAATCATTAAACCTGCAGGTAAAACTGTGTTCCAAGTCTTATATATGTTTCTTGAAGTAAAGTTGTTGATTATTCATTTACTAACAGGTCTAATAATTTCTGAATGTTAGTATTGAGTTTCAGAAGGTCACTCCCCTTGTATCAGTAATCTTTGTAGGCTTGGAGACCAAGTTTGGAAAATGTGATAGTCAGATGTTTGGGCTATCTAGGAATTTGATCTATAAGTACTGGAGATCATTGGACAAGGTCCTACACTATGGTATTGAATAATATTGACATTTTATGTTTCACTGCCCTATCCATAGTTTATACATAAAAGGATTATGACGAAAATTAAGAATCCTTTCCTAGGCTCTCGAGATCTCTCAATTTTTTGGAGTGACTGGAACTGTAAAACAAATGAGTTCATTAGCTGTGAACTTAGTCAGTCTTAACAATTTTCAGCTTTTGTATTGTATATTGAGATGTAGCAAACTGAAAGGGAGGATTTTATAATAACTTCTTACTGAAATTTAATTTGTATTTACAGATTACTTTATCAAAACAAACATTTGCCTGATTGGATGAAAAAGTAAAGTATCAAATATAAGACACTGAATTTTTGTGGCAATACTTAACTGTATTGTCCTGAAAAAGATTAAATATTGTGGCATATGATGAAAAGGCAGACAAATACATCTCCCTATCTGAAAGAAGTTCAGCAACAGGAAGCATTACTGATATATTTCCAAACTACATGAGGTCATCGTTATCTGTATAGTACGTTAGAGAAATTTTTTAAAAATGAGAGTTTTTCTTATATAATAAAACAAGCTGTAAGAAAAATTAGTAAGAAAATAAAGAAATTACAGTCTATTTTAGTCATTGTATTTTTATAATGCTGAGTATTGAATGATTTTTGGTTTTGACTTGTGTGATTCTTAAAAAATTAAGATACTGTCTTATTGATAATAAAGATCAAAGAAAGAACTGAGTAAAAAAAAAATTATTTGTCTATGATTGTTCATTTGTAAATGAATTATCTTTGCCCAGACACAAAACCTTATTATTCTAGCAAAGATATAAGTTTTTATGATACAGTATTCTTGGTCAATACACTGCAAATTATAATTTGATTTTTCAGATGACAATATCAATGTTCATGAAAATAGAACATTAAAGTTATGAAGTTAACAATAATCAGGAATAAATTGCTGAGAATCTAAATCTTGACATAGTTAGAAAACACAAAACAATAATGTCCTTTACTTGAAAAAAAAACTTGACAAATTGTTTGCATAGTTTTTGTAATGATCTTTGCTCTTTCCTCAAAGAAGTAATAATTTATCAGTCTAAGCCCTCAAACATTAATCTATCTTTTAATAAAGATGATTACATTTTGGAATAGAAAACAATCTATACAAAAGAAAACATCTTGGATGAAAAATGTATGCAAAAAAGGGTTTTATAAAGTGAACTAATTGAGTCCAAAAATAAAATGAAAATCTAGTTGGGTAAACACAGATCCAAAGCCCAATTTTAGCCTGTTAGAAGTTAACAGGCTAATTTTAATAAATTCTAAATAGTCACTGATTTGATAGCATTTTTTTTTCTGTTGGAAAATAACTGTTATTTTAATTTGCTCTAGGAAAATATGACATGTAAAACACTTTCACTGAACTCTGCACCCTCTCCAAGATGAATTGTTTTATACATACATACTTTTTTTCAAAAGTCTGTGTCCTTCTTAATTGTTGTTATCTCTGATTGAAACAGCTCTAGATACCCCAAGAGCTTGCTCTAAATTATTAAACCTGTCCTGTAGTCAGATTGACAATCACTACAATCTGTAATCTAGTCCTGATGCTGATCTGCTTGATAACTTCTTGAAGTCTAGACTCTTTCCTCTTTTTGTGCTCTAAGGTGGCAGGATAAACAGGAGGCTTGCAAAGAGTAATGGAACCTATAGGAGTTATAGATGAGCTGCTTAACTACGAGCTGCCTTGATTAGGAATCTGGGAGTTCCTAACTGAGATCTGGGAAATGCTACAACAAAGTCTCAGGTATGTAATAAGACTCAACCAGGGGAGCTTCTTTCAATGTAACTAGTTTTTCTTTTTATAGAAATGAGAAATTATGGGCTGAGCAGGAGCTGTAGTTTCTTCCAGTGTAGGTCAGTCTAAATGACTCGGGAACAGTAAATTTGGTGTCTACAGCCCAGGAGAGAAACCTGTTCATCTGAGCCTGTGAGGGCATAGACTGGTTGCTCTTCTCTTTGCTGCTGGATAATAGTGAGCTAGGCCTAGTATCTCTGTCTCTGAAGCTTACCATCTCAAGCTTTCACACTTCATTCATAGCTGCCTCTGACCACACCAAATGAAGAAGCAGTAGATTTTAAAAGCAATTAAAATGCAGAGTGGGAAGGTGAATGCCCTGATGAAGACAGTGTCTGGTGTCTTTGTCTTTTCTGGTCTGCTCCATGCAGCAGTTAGCCTGGAGGTAATTTGGGAGTGTGGATTAATTAATATTTCCACAGCCAAGAATGGGTTTCTAGTGGAGGGCTCAGAAATATGTTAGGACACTATAGCTGCTCATCTCCTCACACTCAGAGTTCATGATTGTCATACCCCTATACTAGAGGTGGCCCAAGGCCACTAATGAATTCATTTGCAGTTACTTTTCATGGGAAATATAATGAATAATCTTAAAAAAAACGAATGGACTTCAAGAGGGCCTTAAAAAGTCATGTGTCTTCTAATTTATTCACTGCAAATATGTTAACTCAAACACAAGGATTGTGAGCAAATCTCTTAAGAGATTATTTGCATTTTGCCTGAAAGAAAATGAATCAACAATTGGCTGCTGTAGACATTAAAATATACTACTTGAATCGTGATACTGCTGTGAAATTAAATATAAATGCTTCAGAGATCTAAATATCGTTAAATCCTTGAAGAAGGTAGAACTTTAAACCTTGATTTCTGGCAAGAGAATAGATATATAATAAACAATTAGGAAATAATCCAGCTTCTTGGGAAAATTATTTACTTGCATTAACTTCTGTCTAGTGTTTACATTCTGAATAACACAGCTAAAAAAGTTGTGTGAAATATTTGTTGCTAAATGCAATGTAATGATAAGTAAAGTGAAAAAGGCAGTATGTACCTGATAATAAAATTAAGCTGATTTTTGAAATATTGTTTAATGGACATGTTGAGTGACCACTCTGAAACAAAGTTAAACTCTTGCTTTCATTGATATATTTGAGTATTAGCACAAGATTCCATTTATGAGTTATGCTATTCTTTTTTTCATGTTTAACATTAAAATACAGGAAATAGCATTGATTTTTGGTGCTATTATTACAAGACAGCCCAATGCAGAAATTGGAGTACAAAGGAACTAGAAAATCATCTCTGTCCAAAAGTGTTGTTGTGCCAGAGTTTATGTTTACTGATGATTTGCCCTATATATTTGGTTGTCTTTAAAGGCAATCTAATAAAACACCTGAAAGATGTTTGGCTGTTTATTGTTTCTCTGTCTAGGACATTAAGTGTAAAAGTTATTCCTTCTGATATTTTCCAAAAAAATGAATGCAATATTTCTTTTCTCACTCCATCTGAAATTAGAAAATGAGATTTGTGGTCTCAATTCAACTTCTACTGCAGAGTGTTAAGACAGTTGACCTAAAAGCCTTTGTGGTTTTTGAAATACAGACTGCTAGGAAGTTCAGACCAGCTAAAGAAATTCAAACTTCTTGTTCAACATAACATTGACTAATTAATTTATAAATGAAATTAAATGCAATTTTTGTCATCATCATTCAGGTTTTATATTCTGGAATATCCTAAACATTTTTCATACTGTAAGTCTTTTATACAAGAAAGAATTAAAAGACAAATTGGAGTAGATGAAGAAAGAAAAAAGATAGAGACATTAGACTTACTAACAAATATCCGTCACTATCTGTTATGATGTTATGGAATATCATTTGAGATACAACTTGGCATATTTTTTGTACATAATTAGAACCTCATAAGGCAAAACAAAGAAGGCATGCAATAATTTTCCACAACAAAATAAAAATGTAACAGTGATTTACAAAGTAGGTCAAGTATGTTGACCACAATGCCAAAGATTGAGCTAAATTACAGGATCAGCAATAAATTTCTTAATGCTGAGGATTCACATTCACAGGGATGGGTAATAACTTGCATGTAAGCTACTGTAAAAGTAATTTAGCTTATGATTTTGCAGTAGTTAAACCTTGATACAGAAATCAAATTCTCTATTGTGCCCCATACTTCCTCACCCAATAAAGTTTTAAAAAATCAAAGTTTTCAATGTCTACCTTGACAAACTCTCTCCTTTACACCATTTGTTGAGCTAATGACTTACTTGAGATGAAATTTTACTGTTCTTATTTGCCAGCAACTGCAAACTACAAGGTTCTTGTCTTTGCAGACCTATAACTCTAGAACAGGAAACAAACACTGATGCATATCTTTGAAACAATTTTTAGGCTTTCTAAGCACGAAGTGCCCTTGTCTTGATGTCTTAATTGTGGAAATTTTGAGTCCTTGTCTCTTCAAACACTTTCACATGATAATTTAGAAAAGTCTTTTTTTAATGATGAGGACAAAAAAGCAGATAGCTGATCATATCTCAAAGTGTTCTGAACTTCAACATTTAGAGAAAGTTGGACCGTCACCAATGATCTCAGAGATTGATGGCCTTTACACACAATGCTTCTTGTTACTCGATGACTTTTATTGAACAGTGGCTGGTCTTTTCCTCCTTTCACGATTAGTCTGAGGTGTTCTTGGAGCACAAATCTCTTCTTGATGACTCTGACTAAGGTGACAAAGGTTTTTGTGCTGGCTTACAAATCACTTTCCAATTGCAGGACCATATCTTGTACTCTTCCTACATGGTCTTTTGACAAAATGTGGTGGTGGTCTGCCTTGCAGCATGATTCAAATTAGGTCATCTTTGGCCAGGATAATTCAGTTCTTTTTTCCTCAGTAATCAGGCCTCTGCATACAACAGAGATAGAACAGCATGGGTTGCATATCTTGTGCCATGTAAACACCGTATGTAGGTCCTGGATCTCGTAAGCACTTTAGGTTTGGCTGCAGAAACAGTTTAATGCTGTGCAATTTAGCTTGGGTTGGCAGAGCTAATTGGCCAGGGGCAGTATTGTTTTAGCATTGCTGTCCTGAACTGATGCCTTCAAAAAGTGCTACCTTCTGCTACTCAGACACCCAGACAGAGATATGCCAGCCTTGATTTAAAGATGTATTCTTTAAGTGCTCTCAGTGCCCTACTGCTTCACGCTCCCTGCAGTTCAAAAAGTCTCCATATGTGGAAGGGAGTGTATTCCTGTTTACATGGAAGATTTGATATATGATACAACTATTTTCTGGAGATGTTCAATGTTAAAAAAAAAAAATCCTCAAAAATAACTGAATAAAACCCAATGAAAACAATCAAGAAAATTGGTCACTTGGACGGTCACATTCCAAGTAACAAAATTAAGAATAAAATTGCTCTCAAAAAGGAGACTTTACAGTGATAATGGAACTGCATATAGGACGAATAGTCTATCTTCTTGAAATTTTCGACTTGATCGAAAAAGTTACTTTTAAGCTTCTTGAGATGAAACCCACTTAAAATACAATTTTGTATTGAGTCTGTATTCCAGTACAGCCTATTTGCTCAGTTTTGTGCAACAGCTCCTACCAATGTAATATGTTACCCACTGTACTGATTCTTGTTATTATTCTCATCCTGGAGTTGAAATAAATCACAGTGCTGAATTCAGTTCAGTATTCATTTATGCTGTTGTTTTAACAGGGATATACAATGCAAGTATTTTTATTGCTTTCTCCGTAATTGTAAAATTTTGCCCAGGTTGAAAGTAATCCTGAGAAAAACCCTAAGCTACCTGAAGACAATGGTAGTCAATATGTCTTCCAAATGATGATGGATATATTGAGAGTAATTACCCTCTATGCAGTAGTTTGTCCTTTATGAATATTTCTTCCCATCTACCTTCTGGAAGAGGTGTTATGGACAAAGGATATAGTTATTCCTAATACCAAATTCCAAACTCTAGCAATAGATTGTAATAGTAAAGAGAGAAAGAAAAAAAACCTGACCAAACCTGTTTATAAGAGGCACCAAGCAAAGCTATGAAATGCAAAAGGGTAACGGCAGTTTCACTAAGAATAAAATATTCATATTGCTAACTTACATAAAACAAAAGATGGAGTGTTTTCTGCAGGGAAATTGCTTTCTCTGATGAGCTCCATTTATGCATGATAGAGTTTTAAATTTTTGAAAACCCCCTTGGTTATTTTTTTCTTTTTTTTTAATTCCAGCAGTTTTAATTTTAGGCTGATAAACAGATAGATGTAAAATTTCTTGCTGAAAGGGCCTTATTCTGTTTAAAGTCATATTTATTGCATTCAGCAAAAGCAGAATTGCTTCTGACAAAGAATACAAAATCAATATTTAAGATTGCAGTCTCATAGTCTTCATGTTATGAAGTGGATATTTCATTTTTAAACTGTGTTATAATAAAATATGTCTTCAGTTACTTCCAGTACATTTTTAATATTCTTCATGTTAGGAAGGTTGCTGCAGAGGTTCTAATTTTGCACCAGGTAACTGGAAAGCAGACTGCTGCAGATGGAGTTGTTTAACAGTAAAGTTGTTCTGTCCTGCAGCAGAGATGTGTGTGTTGCCTAAGCCAATGGATTTCTGGAAGTAAGTTTGTGAAGCCCAGACAGAAGCCCTAACTGTTTGCCAAGACTTCCCTCACCTTGGACTTTTCAATCCCCACTGATAGAGAAGAGTGGTAAGTGGAATAGTAAGGTTAATTTAGGGCTGTGTTTTGTGGATTTTCGGGGTTTTTATGTTGTGTATTTTTGGAAGTCGTTTTAGTTTGGTGCTTTTTTGGAAGTATTATTTTGATGTGTGTCATTTGTGCAGCTCACTCTCTCTGCATATATTTTTGAGAAATTCAGCTTTTGGTCAGATTAAAGTGTATTACCAGAGTTGTGAGGACTAATGTGCTTTCTTCCATGCTTGTAAAAGAGGATCAAAATATATAGCTTCCTTGTCTCAAAGGCAAACTCTGAAAATATCAGAGGGAACTTCTTACACATTGTGCAGGCTTGATATGAAGCTGGAATTGGAGTGAGCGTATATGGAGATTTGGTGTCAAGCTAGGCCCAAATACTCTGAAACATTCATAAATCTATCTTCCTTTCTCTTTACAAGCAGGTTTTTGAGAGCCAAGGTTACTGACCTTATTAAATTTTGGCCAAGGTATTAGACTTCAAACCTTCTAAATGCTTGCTTCTGCCAAATTTTGCACAGTGCAGCATTTCAGGTAGTATTAAATTTCAGCAATTTGGGCTGAGTTGTTGCCTTATGTTTCTCATCTCACTGCTCCTGATATCTCTACCTCTTCCCCCTTCAAGGGCTCAGGGGCCTGGGGGTTAGGGAACAGGGGATGTGGTCAGTCCGTCACAAGTGGTCTCTGTCTTTATTCTCAGATGAGGACGACTCCTTGCATTCTTCCTCTTCTCCAATGTAGGGTCCCTCCCACAGGTCACAGTCCTTAATGAACCTCTCAGACGTAACTTCTTTTAATCTGTAACTCTCAAGCTCAGCTTCAGCTCACAAACTTCTCCAGTGTGGGACTCTTCTGTGGCAAGCAGCATTCTGGGCAACTTCTGCTGCAATACTGCCCTCTATGAACTGCCAACAACTCTCTGCTCCGTCACTTCTCTCCACAGGGTGCAGGGGGGACAGCCTGCCATTTCTCCATGGAATGCAGTAGAGTCTTTGCTCCAGCACACCTCCTTTCTTCCCTCACTGACCTTGGGGTCTGTATGGTCACTTCTCTCCAACTCCTTCCACTGCCACCAGCAAGAAAAGAAAGAATAGAATATGAACAAAGAACAGGAAGAGCCCTCCTCTTCTGGCTTCTTCTTCTTAAAAAGTAATCATGGAGGCACCCAACTGGCTCAGCCCCAGAAATGGGTCTAACTCAGAGCTGGGGAACTTTTCAACCAACTTCTTACAGGAGCCATCTTTACAGCCCCTTCCCTGTTACCAGAAACAGGTCCACACAAAACCATGCCACCAGGGGAATAGATCAGTATTTCTGGGAAGGGGATTATGACTGCTTGTTTTTATACTGCGGGTGCAGAGGCACAGCATCAGTTGTGTGCAAGCTGCTGGGAGTGCAGCATGGCTGGCTAAGCTGGTCCCACCAGAAGGCACCACAGCTGTAAGAGTTTACCAGCTTCAAGATGTTCTTAAAGGCCATACTATGTGGCACAGGCTGCTGTAGTTGAATGAGGTGAATGAGGCCACAGTTTGCCAGGGCAGTAGAGTGAGACATCTTAAGACTCTCAGCTTGTTGGCAAATTACTTTAATCATTGGATCATCTTTCCCTTTACCTGCTCATTTGGATTGTGATTACCTTATGCGAGGCCATCACTAAATTCAGTTCTTCCCTAGGTATACAAACATATTGTGTCTTTTTTGTTTTTTTTCCCCCCACAGCCTTCAGAAAACAGGTTGATAGAGTTGAAATATCAATAATAGACAGTTCTAACATTATGCTTTTAATCTGTAACTCTCAAGAGGTCTTTGCAACACAGATAGTTATAATTAGACCAGTCAAAAACTTCGAGACAGGACAGAGCTCTGTTGGAGAATGTTGATTCAATGGGACTGACTGGTTAACTGCTTTTGTTTATCTACTGAGTTTTGATAACAGCAGAATGCATGTTTATATTCTATAATGTGCAACATTAGTTCTATAAATGAGCTATTTCTACAGGGAAATATTTTTCTCTTGATTTATGTGATGGTTGGGAGAAGCTTTTAATGCACTGACGTTAAATCTCTGCTTAGGAACTGACCAACAGCCTTGTCAAAAACCCATTTTGAATGTATTTTATTGAATATCTTAAGTAATTCTTGTATATAGCAGTTAACCCTATCACTTATTCACCACCTTGGAACAAACTGCAAGCAGATGTGCATGTGGTTCTGCCCTGCAGATTTAAGACCATTCTATTTAGAACCGCCATGGTTGCTATCAAGTAGTGGTAGAGAAAGTGGTGTTTACTAAGTGATGCTTTCCCCTCTGAGTAGATAGATTATGTGATGAATGTATTAGAACTTGTTATAAGAACTCTTGTTTAAAAAAAATGAAGTAATATTGACTTTGATATGTGCAAAACAGGCTATTTCATTTGATCTCAGTATAGTGATGATAATTACATTTTGCTCTTCTGCTGTCAACTGCAGATGAAAAAACATGTTATGATGATAAATAGGAACGTGTTCAGTACAGTCCTAGGGAGGCATTTATTGCAATAAAACAGCAACCCATTCAAATTTGATGAACGCCTTCATTAGAAATCTAGAAAAATATTTATGTATAAGATGATTGAAACAAAAGAGCTATATAAGGTCAAAAAATATCTGAAAAAAAAATTTAAAGTAACACTTCTTTCTGCAAAGTTGTTCTAATGAATTTGTGGGCCTGTAATATCTTTAGCTCCAATATGGAGAAACTTCGCTAGGCTGTTCAGTACACTAATGGGAGAGGTTTGGTATGAAACATTACATATTTGGCAAAAGCTTGATTTTCTGCCGTGTATTGGATCTGTTGAAGGCAACAGCGCAGCTAAGAATGGTTGAAAAACTGTAATTCTGTGGCTTCACAGTGGCTTCATGTTCCATACTGCCATTGCATAGGACACTTAACAGTTTTTTCTTTATGCAATGGAATATTCTATTGACTTCATAGAAGTTAGTCTGAAGTATTACACATTGTTATGATTTAGAGCATACTGGATTCATTACAGAGATTTCCTTCATGTATATAGTATGATATTGTGCAGAGAAAAGAGAGAGAAAAGAAGTTTTTCTTCCCAAAAATACAAGAATAGATCCAGAGAATGTTTTTATTCATTAGCATAAAGATATTGCCACTTTCCAGAGGGGAAAACATTTTGTAGGAGTTGTTTAGCCTTGAGGCAGTTCGTTCTTTACACAGAGGCATAAGAAATACAGCTCCTGGCGGTTTTTATCATTACTAATAAATGAATAAACATGGTTTCTGAAAAAAAAAGTGTTTTATCAGAAGGACATGTTACACTGTTCTTATCAATAATTCTATGCAAGTAAAATTCAAGCCAGAGGGATTGTATTGTTGCAATTTTTTATGCAATCATTTTTTCATAAAAGAAAAACAGACTAAGACGATGATGAATGATGGATGAAAATGTTATATGTAATTAAAAGAATAAAATGTTTAATTCCCAAGTTTCTTTAACAAAGAGAATAAAAAAAGATACTGTACAACTATGGTTTGATAGATAATGTTCCTTTAAAGTGGACTACATGCAGGAAAATTAGGCAGGTTTGTATGAGAGACATGGACAAGTTTTAAATAGTCATGAATATGTTAATCGATGACCTATTTTGCTTCCCATTTTAAGTCTAGAGATGAGCAGATTAAGGGTATGCTAGAGGATGCAACTGTAACTTTTAAGAGAAGAGAAAATGAGAAATAGCATTCCTCTAGGAATATTGCAAGAGCTCAATGAGAGCTGGACAACTCTTACAGATCAGCTGTACAGAGATCTCATTGGTGCCATCAAATATATGAGCATCACAAAATCGAGATTTTTTTTTTTTTTTTTGCCAGACAGCCAAGGAGTAGAAGAAAGATTTTTTCAGCCATTGGAGTTAGTTGAGAGACCAGGAAAAAAATTCACTGGCAAGGTCATTCTTTGGTCACAAAATGTCCTGACCATTAGTGATTTTTACACTCATAGGTTACATTTGGAGCATAGTTTTTCAGGGAAGAGTTGTCATTTTGGTTTTCAAAGCTTTGTATGTCAAAAGGAGGACAACAACACACTCAAAACTGCTGGGGGCAGTGGCATCTCCTAACTTTCTGTTTTTTTTTTTTTTTTTAATGTTGATAATATTTACCTGAGTAAAAGTCTAATGAATCGGTCTCCATCCACATTCAGACAGGTGTTAATGGACACTTAGTATTTAACAACACAGATGAGCTTAAATTTCTTAAAATGATCAGGGAGAATCTAGTTTTTAATTCTGTGCTTCAGTTCAATAATAGCAAAATCATTCAAGCTTGTCTAGCTTTTCTAACTTTCCTACTTCAAAAATATTAGTATTTTCTAATGCATTTTCTAGTGCATTTTATGTTTTCCAAAAAACAAAGCAATCTAAACACACAGGTCTTTATTCAAGTATCGGTAATGAAATATGTAAGATGAAAAGCCAGTCTGCAGCAAATACAGCCAATTATTTTTTGTTTGTGGATACAAATACCAGACCTGAATACAACAGTGATATAACTATCTTTGACTCAGTAATAATTGTCTGTTATTTGTTAAACGATTCTGGTGATAGTAATACTTTCCAGTGGGTATCAAAGAGAATGACCCATGTGAAGAATAGACCACAACATGCATTTACTTTTTCTTGCCTTTGTAAGGATGCTTGTATCCATACTGCTAATGAAAAGTCCAACAAAATGCCTATCATATTTAAAAACGAATTCTCAGGAAGATCAGTTTATATTCACAGATCCTGAAAACAAGAATGTTTTGGTTCAGAGCAATAGTGCCAGGACAAACATCAGTCCCAACATATCATTCTTGCAGTTTCAAAGACATAAAGACAATAGAGACAAAGAATAAGCTGCTAGGCTTGATGTGACTTTTGGGAAAATCATGTACACCACAGCCAAGGTCACAGGTGCTACTGCTAATAGGAACTGCCTGTTGAACATAGTGTGTAGTCTTGGTGTGGTTTGATTTCACTTTTTTGTTGTTTTTTAGTAACCTGAATGCTGATTTTTGTACTGTTTTTATTGGAATGATAATTCTGGCACACACCAAACATAATTTTTTTTTTCCTTATGAGTGCAAATAATACAGTAGTATCTGGTAGATATCAGCTATTTAAGAGCATAGTGGCACCTTCAGAGAGAATGCTGCCAGCATTGATTCAGACTATTTTTAACATAGCATGATGTTTTCAGGCAATTTTCCTGATACCCCTCCCCCAATCCTTTTTGTTTTATGTAAACCTGAGGAAAATAAAGAATTCATTTGAGTAAGGATAAGGGAAATGCTATCTGACTAAAGAGTATCCACTTGTTTTGATGTTTGTAGTGAAATGTCTTAAAGAGGCTTAGTTGTTAGAGGAGGCAGCTTAGGAGAAAAAGAATCTTGGGTGCTTGTTCTTCCATCTGAAAGATAAATGCTGCATAAAAATTCTTAAAACCTATAACTATTGAATAATATTTAATTTTTCCTTGTCTAAATTTATTTCTATTCTAAGAACAGAGTACACCAAGGCCCTGAATCTGTTTGTAATAGATTGTGCTAAAAGTCTATTAAGGATATGTAAAAGATAAGAAAGAAGGGATTAAGTACAACACAACTCATGATAAAGCTTTATGGGAGAAAGGTTTTTCTGGAGGCTAGAAGGTGATATCCCAAAGCAGCCATGCTTTGAAAGAATGTGACTTTATGGAAAGGTGTAGAGACAGAGAAGATTTCAAAGAGTAGATAGAGTCATTTTGCAAACTACTTATCACTTCTAGAGAGAGAACACTATGATGGTAGATGATTCTGACAAAGACATGTTATGGTTCTGTCTGCCTATCTATTTTATATTGCTTTCGACTGCTCACTCGCAGTAAATTTCAAGAAGCATTTTCAGCGTAAATTGCATAAACTAGCACCTAAATTCAGCTGTCAGTACCTCATGTAGCATGATCTCCTTGACACCAAAATTAGTATTTCCTCTATATGTCACCATGTGTGTGACTTTAGTGCACCTACTCTCCGTGTTCATATGCAAAGAAATATGGTATAGGTGGACAGCATGATCTGCTGCCTTGCAAACAGTGCTCTTTTTCTACTCATATGCCTTCAAAATCTGTCTCTGCCTTTGGGATTGTGCATCCTGCAGTGACCTAGAAAAGAGGACTCTTCTTGACTTCCTTCCCTCCTCCATAATTATCCTGCCTGCTTTACAGTACGTTATGCGAAGAAGGCCTAAATATTAAATCTCCTATTAAAGCTAATGGCAAATTAGAATTTTCCATGCTATGTTTTCCTCTACTCCTTAGAAGATATGTGGCTAATCCAGAACACAAAAAAGACTGGAAAATTTGCAATAAGGGCATTTTTTTCACTCTGGAAAGGCAGTAGCACAAGATTGAAAGATGGGTGGGTAGTTTTTATTTCAGTTATCTTTTCCTTTCAGTTATTTTTTCATGTTAGTCTGTGTTTTTCCTTTGATCTACTCATGATTTACTTATTTTTTCATATTATTAATTCTAGATTTAGTTTTCACTCTTCCAGCCCCTTCCCACCTCCCATGCCCCCTGTGACAGCCCTATATCAGACATCTGGATCTTACATTATCTGAGAAGGATAGATTCAAAACAAGTAATACAGATTTGTTCAGACCCTGTCACAGTGAATTTTGAATCTCATAAACATGAAGACAAACAAGCATGCTGTATAGTGGCTAGAAGAATACTACAGACACGAGGGGAACAGAAGAGTTTTACTCCTATGGAGGAAAACCAAATGTTACCTTTGTACAACCTTGTAGGCCTCCTCTATTCTTCTCTGCTTATTCTTATATCTGTTGTTTGGTAACTTGCTGTCCAGTGAAGCAGTGCAAGATGAAAGGTATTATCTTGCTTTCATTGCAACAGGGCTTTGCACTGAGAGAAGAAAAAAAACTAAGGAACTGAGAAAACGGTTAGGAGTGGGCTGAGTATTGGTTGTGAAAGATATAATTTTGTTTGGGAAAGAGATCTGTGATGGCTGAGAATGAACTATATGGTAAAAGGCTAATCTATTTATTTATCTATTTATCTTTTACTATATGGTAAAAGGCTATCTCTCTATTTCAGTTTAGCTGAGTATAGGAAAATTGCTCATATCTCCCATAAATTACACTGTTTCTCTAGTTAATGTACAACTGCATAGTGCTTGCATATTAAGTAACATTTATAAAAAATTCATAAAGTCTAAAGCATTCAAAATCCAATATCAGGCAATGTGATGTTAGTCTTGCACAAAAATTGAACCCTACTTTCATTCATCCGAGAACTTGCAGGCACTTAACAAGGCAGTTGTAGAGTTCATGCTTAATAGTCTGCTTCCATGCTCATTGGCTGCAGTATAGATTATATGAGTTCAATGAACAGTTCTTTATGTGGGCTATCTCAAATTCTCTTTTATCTGGATTTATTATGTCTGGCGGTGGTGTGCATAAGCCCAAGCTGTAAAATATGACTGCTGTACTTTTGAGACATTTCTCTCTTTTCGTAGTTTCTGGAAGTTCTCCAGGCTGACTGAGGAGATCAGGAAAGTGTTTAGCTGTGTCTGTTTAGCAGTTCCTTCTGTATCTTTGAAAGCCGGAAATGGGTCACAAACCTGTAAACTCTTGTAGAAAGTAACAGGTTTCTTGAATTGACACCAGGGTTTCATTGAAATTGTGTCTATTTTGTCTTCCACAGTGATGAGCTTGTCTACATTTTCAATTCTTTGTTAGAAATTGTTTCTGGACTGGAAATGAAAAAAATATGGTGTCCTTCTGGTAGATGAACAGATTTAGCTCTCTATTTTTGAAAAATAAAAATCAGTTTTATTTCTATTTTCTATGGAATTGAAAATTAAATTTGTAGGTCTTCAGTTTATGTAAGTAAACTTTGCAGTATGCAATTAAAAGATCAGTAACATTTGAGGTACTTAAGAACAATAGTATTTGCATTTCTTGGTTGCTTGTGACAATATTAGCAAATATTAAGTAGTTTACAAAATCCAGGTCATCAGCACAGAATATTTAAAACAAGTAGGAGGAATCTGGCTTTGATATTTTCATTTCAGTTATTACCTTCTTACATGTATTTTGCAGTGTTATCTCTACTTAGGTGAGAGCCTTGTTCTGCTAGATGGTATACAAATACACAGAACCTGATAGTTTCTGACTAAAAGAGCTTCACCACAAAGTAAGTTAACACTTACAGGTTTTGAAAACAAAGTGAGGCTAATTGATCTGACAGGAGTAAATGGTATTTTTTTGTGGCAGAGAAAGATTGCTTTAAGGTAATGGAAACAACATTTAAGACATTACCACAAAAGTAGGCAATCTCCCTGCCTTAAGAGATCTCAGATGTTCCCACAGGTGTATGTACTTGTAATTTGAAGAACTCAATCAATATGCAAAGACTGCTGAAAACAGTGTGGTGTAAAGTTCACAACAGTTTCCAGTCTTAAGTTTATAAGAAATTGTTGTACTTCCTCTATTTGTTGTACTTTATAACACACTTATTGAATAAGGAAAGTTCTACAGCTTTCTAATATTGCTATATAAGTAGAGATTAAATTCCTCCAGAGCAAAGAATTATGTAAATAGTATTTATATTTCCACAATATACAGGAATAAGTGATAGATTTATAAGGAGGATCACTGTGGATTGCTCTTCCATAAATATCCTTTGGTTGTAGATGTATACAAAAACCACAAACTTATTTGGTGTTACCAGGACTGGCTTATTCCCCAGAAGGCTGTGCTGCCATTCAGTCGGATCTCAACCGGCTTGAGAGTTGAGCAGAGAGAAACCTCATGAGGTTCAACAAGAACAAGTGCAGAGTCCTCCATCTCGGAGGAACAACCCCATGCACCAGTACAGGCTGGGGAATGACCTGCTAGAGAGCAGCTCTGCAGAGTCCTGACTGATAATTACCTAACCATGAGCCAGCAATGTGCCCTCATGGCCAAGAAGGCCAATGGCATCCTGGGCTGCATCAAGAAGAGTGTGGCCAGCAGGTCAAGAGAAGTTCTTCTCCCTCTCCTCTCTGCCCTGGTGAGGCCTCATCTGGAATCCTGTGTCCAGTTCTGAGCTCCTCAACTCAAGAGGGACAGAGAGCTTCTGGAGAGAGACCAGTGCAGGGCCACCAAGGCGATCAGGGGACTGGATTTCATGCAATGAAAAACTGTAGGAACTGGGGCTGGTTAGTCTAGAGAAGAGGAGACTGAGAGGAGACGTGATCTAGGTTGACCTGCTTCTGCAGGGGGGCTGGACTAGATGATCTCTAAAGGTCCCTTCCAACCCTACCATTCTTTGACTATTTTTTGTAGGTATTCTGAAACAAGTGGCACAACAGAAATGGTCAAATGTCATACGTGATTATAATGTTACTAATGACAATATACAGCTAAACCATAGCGCAAATATCAATTATGGAATTTAAGCCAATGAATCTGGAAATAATTGTCCTAAAATTCTTCTTTACTTTCAGTGACTGTGTCTTTTTTGCTAAAGCTGAAGAAGAATGTGACAATAAATAACTTAGTCAAAAATGTTGTCATGCTTGTGGGCTGAGACAAATACAGTTAAAACAATGTTATCATAGTGTCACATTTATTTGTAAGGCACATCTATATCAATTAGCCTCTACACCCAAACTTCTTCAGGAAGAGTGCTACAGTTATTTTTCTCTAAGTGTTCTTCAAAGAACAAAAAAAAAGAAAATGAGCATAATTCTCTGCCATTGAAGACAGAGATTATATACACATTATTAAATGGTGAGCACAGCTTGCTGGAGAAATTTCCTCATATATGGATGTAGAAAAAGTTTTAGAACTTTTAAAATTCAGTTACATTATTTTAGAACTTTCCTTTTTTCTCCCATCCTCCATTTTTAGAAGTTATCAGTATCTGATTTTAAATTCACTTACTGCAGTTAACACTGCACCTTGTGTTTCACTGGCCCCTAACTGTGCTGAATCTGCACCAGCTTCTTGTTAATCACTGACATTAGCTGGTGCTTCTGGAAGAAACCACTCAGCAGAACGTAGAAAGCACTCTGTTCCTGCAGCCAAGGGACTCTGTGGACAAGCCAACTCTGTGGACAATTTGTCACCATATCTGCTAACTCTCCATATAAAATCACAGAAGTCCTGTGATGAAACAATAACTTTTATTAGTTTAATCTAAGAAGATCCAAGGTGTTTGCAGTGGGAAGGAAACTGCTTCTCCTACAGATTGAGTGTCCCTACTAGACCAGCAAATATTCTCTGTCATATACATAAACAGGTCTTCCATGGGATGAGATGTTGTGCTTACTGGAATGTAATGCTGGAGAAAATATACAGACAGCCCTGAGAAGCCTCTGACACCTTGCACATGAATTTAACTATGAGTTGCAGTTATCAAAAAATTCCCATGAGATGATTCTAAGGAAACGACAGAGAGCAAATCTGGGAGTAATTTAGGGTTTATAATAGCTACTAAGCAGAAGCAGGATGAAGAGAGAATATAAAATGAGTTTGATAAGTGAGAAATGGCGATAAGCTGCAGAAGTTGAGAAATGCAAAAAATTTAAGAATGGGAAAACAATGCAAGATTTTAACAAGTCAGAGAAATCGGGTTGTGAGCAGCACTCTGAAAATATTTCTAGTCGACAATCCATAGGCTGTATGAGCTTCTTCCATTCTTCATGTTGTGTTTAATTACACCTACATCCTCAAAGAAATCCCATTTGTTGATTCTCTTTTTAATATGTTTTCTCACCCTTGTCTCATAGCAGCAACATGTAGAGGCATTTGAAATATCTCTCTTTGTGGTTGATTCTACATGTACTGCTTTAAATTTCACTGAGACCATGGTTGTCCAAAAATATCTCAATCTGCTTATTTTATGAACTAAAATGTAGTTTAATTTTGTAATAAAGAACAGAGTACTTAGCACTGTGTTATGCAAGTACCTCTTGAGAGATGCCTGGATCATCCTGGAGCTTATTTGTGGGAGGGATATGCTATCATGCTGCTTCTCCTTTGGTTATTCCCAACTATGTAGAACTTCAGGCTCAACTGTCAAAACGAAGCCTTTGATATTTCTGTCACAAGATATCCTATCTGTAATGCTCCACAGCAAGTGCTAAGAGTCAATGAAATAGGAATTGTTGGCACTAGGATCTTTTAATGTGGGTATTAAGAGGGTTTTTGTTTGTTTGTTTTGTTTTTTTTCCCCCCCTCTGGCTTCCTAGATTAGACTCTGGATTTGAATGAAACTGAAGATACTTATTAAAAAGAGACCTCATATAAATTGAGAATTTAATGAAAAATCTAGATTGTAGAACATGTCTTATTAGATCAGGTATTAATCAATATTTTTTAGGACTGTTTCTGGAAATCGATGTTTAGGTTACACATTTTCTTGGTGAAAGGTTACTTTTTTTCCTTTTTTCAGTCATATGTTTTCTTGTACAATATGATAGGTCTGTGTACTGTTTTCTCTCTACAATTCAGTACCTGCCATTTCTCACCAGTCTGTTTTGAGTAAATGAGAATGCCATGTTTGTCTGTAGTCCATGTTGTATTTTGATACTTTAAAAAAGAACTACATCACTCCTTCCCTTCCTTATACTCCCAGTCTTTTGTGGGAAGAGAACTGGACAGGTATTTCTTTTCTAGAGATATAGCTTGCAACTCTGTCTCTTCAAAAGTACTATGATGCAGGCAGTATCTTTCTCAGAAATATAAGAAACATAGTGTTTCAAGTTGTTACAGTGAATCACTCTTAGGAGTAGTGTTTTTGGCAATTTTTCTGGTAGAGTAATAAAAGATAGTATTTGTCCATTTGTGTCTTGGTTTTAAGAACTGCTTTTGAACTGAAATGGTTTAAAAAAATAAAAAGGGATCTGCCCTTAAAGAACACCCTCCCCAATGCAATCAAAACTAAACCACCAAGCAGTGGAACAAGGGAGTATGAGTTTTCAAAATATATCAGGTTTGGCATACGAAGATTAAAATCTATTACCTTCTTATCATCCTAGCAATCCATAGGAAATGACCTGTTGTTAGATAGTATTTCAGATCACTTACAGTCCAGGAGGTTCCTTCAGTGTGTTGATGATAAGGATGATAAGGATTTTGTGCGATAGGAACAGAATATCAAGCAGCATCACAATCCTGGATTTTAGCAGAGCCAACTTTGGCCTTTTCAAGCAATTGCTAGGAGACATCTTGTGAGACAGGATATTAGAGGATAAAGGGGCCCAAGATAGTTGGTTTCTATTCAAGGATCACTTTTTCCAGGCTCAGGATCAAAGCATCCCAGCTGGTAGGAAATCAAGAAAGGGACAAGGAGACCCTCATGGTTAAACAGGGAAATGTTGGGCAAACTCAAGTGGAAGTCTGTGGGGTCCACATGGTCTCCTCCATCTTGTACCACTCCTTCACCTCTTCAAATTCCCATTCTTAAATAGTAGTCACAGAGATGCCAGATTGGCCCAGCTGGGCTGGAGGTGGGGAAAAGTCCCAGAACTCTTTACTGGGTCTGCACTGAAGCCCCCTCCCCCTGTTACCAAGCAAAAAATGCTCCTTGCTAAACCATGACATTCCAACCCTTGCCTATGCAAATCACTTATCAAAGAAAACATCAAGGAATTCTGAACCATCTTCACAAACCACCACACAATAACTTAGATCAAACAGAATCAAACACTTCCCTGTCAAAATAAATATATGAAATACATGTAATGCATAAATACAATGCACATATTCAACATCAACAGCAGAAGGACAACTCCTTTTGAATCCACCTCTAGACACAACATAGTCCCAGTCATCTGTTTTGTTCATTACCACTCCCAATTAACTATCCTTATCTCAAATTGCAGTCTCCAGTACCTCCAGCCCCACGTTGGGCACCAGTTAATGTCATGGTTTTGTCCAGACAGGGAAAAAGACCTGGGGGTCCTGGTGGACAGCTGGATGAGCATGAGCCAGCAACATGCCCTTGTGGCCAAGAAGGCCACTGGCATCCTGGGGGGTATTAGAAGGGATGTGGGCAGTAGGCTGAGAGAGGTTCTCCTCTTCCTCTACTCTGCCCCTGTGAGACCACATCTAGAATCTTGTGTCCAGTTCTGGGCCCCTCAGTTCAAGAAGAAGAGGGAGCTGCTGGAGAGAGTTCAACGCAGGGCCACATAGATGATAGAGTGGAGCATCTCCCTTATGATGAAAGGCTGAGGGAATGGGAGGTGATCTCATTAATGTTTACAAATGTGTAAAGGATAGGTGTCAGGAAGATGGAGCCAGGCTGTTTCAGTGATGTCCAATGATAGGACAAGAGGCAGTGGATATAAGCTGGAACATAAGAGGTTCCAAAGAAATACAAGAAAGAAGTTCTTCACTGTGGGGGTGACGGAGCATGGGAACAGGCTGCCTAGGTGGGTTGTTGAGTCTCCTTCTCTGGAGACATTCAAAACCCACCTGGATAAATTCCTGTGTGACCTACTCTAGGTGGTCCTACTCTGGCAGAGGGGTTGGACTAGATGACCTTTCGAGGTCCCTTCTAGCCCTTGAGATTCTGTGATTATGTGTAACAGTATGTCCCATCTCTGGATTCTGTGATCACTGGCTTCATATCTCCTTTAATTTCCAGCCTGTTGCTAAAAATGTTGTTAGGGCTTCCTAGTAATATTTATATTGCCCTTCTTATATGGTGGTTTCACTCCAAACTAATTTGTAGGAAATTTCAAGAAATGTTTCTGTGCTGTGATAATGTGAATTTAATCCTTCTTTGTAGCTTAGCTCTTACTATTTCCCTTCAAAATAACAAATTAATTGTTGCCAGTGAAATATGATGCAATTTGACTCCCTGCTTTTGATGATATAAACTAGAGTTAACTGTTCAGGAAATAAATCTTGCACAGCACTCTGTTGCAGTTCTACAAAATTTATGCTATTGGTTGAGAGAACTGCTGGAAATGTTGTACTCAAGGCTCTCCACAATGTAATTGAGGATGTCAGGAGAAATCATTACAAAATACGTGATTGCCCAGATTTATATGTTACAATAGACAGCTTTAAAGCATGCAATATGTACAAACGGCGAAGCACTCAGGTATGGTAGAACAGCTATGGAACGTGGCCAAGTGAGTTATACATTTGTACTAGCTACATATATTTTAAATATAAAGGAATGATTACCAATGTCAGGTGCTTTATATGACTCACATTAATTTTGAGGAGAGGATAAAACCCAAGAACTCTTCTGTGTATTAGGTTTTAAGACAAGATGCAGAGGACTCAATGAAATAGGCAGGAAAGACACACAGTTCTTTACCCTGAATTTTGAAAGTAGGTTTTTTTGTTGCTTATGGATATAAAACCTGAATTCCCATGACAGATCTTGAAGCAATATATTTCCAATATTCTGATCACTGTCTTAAAAAAAATAAGTTGTTGATAACTGCACTTATTCTCTCTCTGTTCTGTGGTATTGTTGCAAAACTTTATGGAATAATCTTGAGATTTGAGTAATGATTATAATTTCTCTGTGCAGTTTATTTATTAAGCAGAAAAACATATATTTTTATACTTTTCAGAAACAGATTTGCTGTTTTGGAAGTATGATAAGGAAAAATGGCTGAAGAGTGAAGAAAAAACTACAGAGTACTAAAACAAGATTCACATAGTACTACAGTGAAGAACTTGATAATGTTCTGCAGAAACTCATAAGCTCAGATGTGTTGAACCTGAAATTTTAAGGAATGCACGTCATTTTGATACTAATTTATATTTGAAATAAATATGAAAAACTTGGAATTCACATGTCCATATTTGATAAAATTTTCTTTTGATATAATACTTTTGTGATAACACCACTCTCACAGTAATAAATGAAAGGCTTTACACACCTTTTTGCATTATTTATGTGAAAGGTATTGATTTACCTCATTAGTATACCTCATGTAGTCAGGAGCTACTGCTTATCACAGTGCTTTATGTTGCCATTAACAGAAATAAGGAGAAGTGGGTTTATGATTGTCTTATTTACTTAAGACTTGCTAATTTGATAGAATTCTTTAATTTCTACAGATAAAAAGAGCACTATGGGTGAAATAGTATTGCTGTCTGTTTGCAAAGCTTGCTTTTAACTTTTTATCTTTGTGTGAAAATCTAGTTCATAAGGAATAACGCTAAACAGTTGAGAAAGGAAAGCTGTATAAAGATTGTAAACACAGTATATCTTTATGTTTCATTTTGGCATATTTTCCTCTGACCATGAACAGCTCTATAAACAGAGATTAATTGAAAAGACAGACGTTCATTTGTGCTAAGGTAACATACAGGCTCAAAAACATGTCCCTTTGTGCTTACTGAAGGACTGTTAGTAGGCTTAGCTGCCCATGATATTGTTGCATGATTTACTTCTAAGTCTTCATGAGGAAAGAGCTAGGAGTGAAAAATGTACTGTCTTAGGTAACAGAGATGGTCCTTCTGTCAGTAGTATTATTTCTTATAAACACTGGAATAAGAGAATAGACGCAGGTGAATTCTATCATGTCTGCAATGTTACTTTAAACACACTCACAGTTTTCTACTCTTTAATACTTGTGTTGATGTAAAACACCAGTGCTTCCATTTTGTTGCTTGATCCTGGTCATCTTAAGGATAATAATTTCAGTTAGTGTCAGTGCAAAGAGACATTGCAAAGCTATCATTCTGAGGGATGTTCATCAAGGGAGGAACATGACATTTCTGGGAGACAGTGAGGGCCCTCATGAAGTGTTAAGATTATTTAGGTGGCTGTGCTGCAGAGAAATGTACGT
Organism: Urocolius indicus; assembly: GCA_013401255.1. Taxonomy (NCBI): domain Eukaryota; kingdom Metazoa; phylum Chordata; class Aves; order Coliiformes; family Coliidae; genus Urocolius; species Urocolius indicus. The sequence continues at coordinate 222,707 of WBNH01003743.1, forward strand.
TAACTTGAAATATGGGAAATATTTCTAATAAAGAGTTCCAGTTTATTTGATCAGGGAGAAAGCCTAGATAAAGAAAACCCCTGGGTGTTTTTAAAATGTTCCTTAATGCTTTTTATACTCCTCAAGATGCAGTGAAGGTCAATGCAGTAGGAAATGTCTCCACTGATTTAGATAAATGATACCTCTTTGCAGTGTATTCCATTTCCCCTTTTATCCACTTGAAGAGCTACCATAAGACTTTACCTTAAGCTGTCAGGCAATGTGCAAATTTTTCATAACCCCTGGTGAAGTTATTAGGTTGGCATATCTCTTGCCCTTTAGGGCAAGCACTTCCGCTAAGGGGTTTTCATTTGTTGTTGTTATCATGGTGATTGAATTAGAAATATTTATTTCTACTAGTAATTAATTTCTCTTGTATTTTATTAACCTATAAACCAGAATGATATTGAAGTTAATTTGACTTTAATATAAAAATGAAAATGAAAGTATTTCTTCTTTCATTTTTTATTTGTATGCTGCTATGGTTGCTCTGTAACCATTCCTGATTATTACTGCAGGGTTTATAACGCACACCAGAATACTGAGACTGAATAACAAGACAACGTACATATTGTAAGGAGATTTAATGGTATCTACTAACAGCAAAATGCATTTTAGGAAATCCCAATGGTGAAACGGTGGCCCTGTGAACTCAACGGGAGTTCTGAAGCTTACATCACTTTTAATCCAAGTACAGAAACTTCTATAGAAAGCAATCTTGTTTAACAGTTAGACAAAATACATATGCATATATATATGTACACGTATATATTTATATCTAGATTGTTACAGGTCCTCAAGGGCAAAGACATGCAGATATTGTATCACGACTTTCATTTTCTTACAAGAGTATTACAGGACCCTTTCATCCACTTCAACAGTAATGTAGTAGTTGTAGTACTAGAAATTGCTACACCTTCCATATATACCAGCAAATATTTTTGTTTGTAATAGACAAATGCAGACTTGTCAGGTCTCATGCTGTGAGTTTAATACTTATGTGTTTGCTACCTTCTTTCTAGTTACAGATTAATTGCTTTGATTTGTACTGTTCCTGTGCTTTCTTGTCTGCTTTATGCAGACAGAACAGGAACTAGAGGGAAGCTGTGGTACTGCACACAGCTGAGCACTTAGTCTCGCAGGGAAGCTGTATCCTTTAAGGATAAGCAGACAGCAGTTTACTGTCACAGTTTCTTATGTTGAAGAGAATAGACCTAAATTTGTATGTCAGTTAGAAATTAGGGATTGCTGTGATGGGAATGTTTGAAAAAGAGATCGGTGCAGTTTCAATGTTTAGATGTGTCCCTCTACTGGATTTACAATATGCATTGCCATCAATGAGTTCTTAACCTTTGTCAGTAATTACCACTACATGCACAAAATAATCAGTCTTTAACAGATCCTAATCCAACTGTAAGTATGTAATACCAATGAAGTGACACCATTTTGATTAGCACTGGTGAAAGCTCAAAGTATCAAGTCCTAGGAACTCATTGATGAAGGAAATCCCAACTTCATGCTCTGTTGGTGTTCTATGCTACTTGGACCCTTTCTCAATAGGAAAAGGAGTGATCTCACCTGACTGTGCCATCTTATTTTTATAACTATTACTTCTAGTTTCCCTTATTCTTTTGATTTTAATGTGATCAGAAGAAATATAGGAAAAAAAAATCATATTCAGAAGTGTCCTGTAAGATCAGTGTTTGTATTCGAAGTGGAGATTTTTCATAGACATGGATTTTTGTCATGTTGAGAACCCAGAAAAGTTGTTTTTAATGAAAAAGTTAGAGCTCCAAAACAGCTTAGATCTTGCTGTTATTATTTAATTCTTTATCTTTGCCTTTGATGGCCACTGAAAGCAAGGTGAGTTGCTATACTTTGCTAGTCTCTGCTGTCTTTACTTGGGGCATGTAAGTTATAGGCCTTCCTACAGTTTCCACGGATCATTCCCAACAAAGTACACTTGAATTTTTATGTTGTGAAGTTACCCATAGCAAAGATTTAGTTAACTCAAGCTCATAAATAAAACATACCACAATAAACATCCTAATCTTTAGGTTAATTCTTCAGAGTGTTTTCCATGGTAATAGAGATTTTGTCCTTCTCAAATGACATCAAATTGCATTTCAACCTTAGATTTGACTTCATATCAGCCAGAAAGTAAAGCCTGATGAATTTACAACTAGCTCACAGTACTAATTCACCTTTGGGAACATATCGAGCTGCTACTATAATCAGTTTGAAACTGTCGAAAAACAGCTGTAGTGCAGAAAAATTCTGAGACAAATAACTGGTTGAAAGTCATCAATAAGAGGTAGAAATTCTCAGAGTACTGCCATCGTTTCAAAGAACAAGGATGAATCTGGATCTTGGCACTTTTTTGCTTTGATATGAGCTTTCTTGTGGTCCAAATTGTGGTGGTGTGGAACTGTTCCTTGAGATTGCATTTCTAATGCACAGTTTAAAGCTCAGTAATAGATTGCAAAAAGTTTTCCTTTCTCCTGAGAGAATAATTTCAGTTTGAATTTGTATTGCTGGATGAAATCATTATTAACACCTTAAGAGGAGATATCATAATGTTGATGTTTATGAATTCCAGAATTAATTAACCATCCCTTAAGAATTCCAGGGCAAGACAGCATTTCCCTCTGTTGCTATTCTTTTTCCCAAAACAGAATGTTACTACAATTCTCCTACATAGACTTGACTTTTTTTTTCTTTCTGTAATCATTTCTGTGCACATTAGTGAAATGAAAATGCATGCATATATGAATGAATTTATATGTGCCATTGGGGAAAGGTTTAGCTGCACTTGTCAAGGACAATATAGGACTGGAAAGGAGGATTAGCATGTAGTGGGATCATAATTCTTTGAAGATAAATTGGGATTTCAGAATAATAACACCTGCAGTGATGAAAAAGTATGATTTCTCATAAATTTTGTTCCTATGTACCATGTGTCTCCAGTCCTGTTGCCCAAGAGCATGTTAGGTGTTCCATAAACAACAATCTCAGATATCAGCTACAAATTAAGTGTTGTGGTACTTTTGTATATTGTTAGGCAATCTAGATTTGGATATGTTATTCTGAAGCATCCTGACATTATCTATTTTCTAGTCATTGCCAATTGCTACGATAGTCATAGATAAATTAGGTGGAGAAAATAGATACTTTTTAGCAAAAATGAGAGAGTATTTATGAGAAACTGCATTGCTTGAAGTCTAGAGTGAACAATATATCAAGTTGCCACAGGAATGTTTTTATTTATTTTTCAGGTGTTTTAGCATTGGCCTTTTTGCTACTATATTAAATAGAAGGAAATATTTCTACCGAAGTGCCTGCTGTATATTTAAAAGAAAATAAGACAGTTGTGGGTTTTAGTATTGCCAGAATGTGAGTCTTAAAATGGTAAAGTTATAGTAAACCAACTTCTATTTAACTGTTGCTGTCCTTTTAATATTCTATAAAGAACATTAAAAATCCAGAATTAAGTGAACACTCATTTTGAAAACTAAGCAGTGAAAAATTAGAAAAGATTTTTAAAAAAAGTTATTGTACAGATTATATACCCTTGAATAGAACAAGATTTAAAAAGCAGATAGAAAAAATAATTTTATGGCCTTTTATTTAAACAGTGTTTGTAGATCATGTTTAGTGGACTACATGATAATATGAAATTAATATTGTTTCTGAAGCTTTGTTCTTGCTACTGCCCTTTAACATTTCTGCAAAGTATTTACCAAATAAATGTGTCAGACTACTATATGCTTATTATTATTTCCAGCCTTTGTCAGTACCTAATGTTTGTGTGTATGCTGAAGGATTACATATACAATAATAATCCTCAGAAAACTAAGTTTTATTCTACCATTTGTGTATATTTGAGAATTCTCATGAGTTTTATCCCACTGCGTTTTCTTTTCTTGTTGCTTATTTATTATTTATAGAAGACTATATTGATAAATGTGCAAGGTAATGGATATTTTTTCAGAATAATTTTCAATATTTTCTTTGCAAAAGATGAATGTTAAGGATGGATTTGTAACTTGTCACATTTGGGCTTTCCTCTTGTATTATCATATATCAGTTATATTTTTACTTGGTTTTATTTTGAGAGAGGCAAGTGACAAACCACTGAAGGAATGTGAGAAAGTGCATGAACTTTTCAAAGAGACAAAATTAAAAAGAGAGGTCAAAGTGGGGGACTACTAGCCCTGAAATTGTCCCTTTAAGTAATATAATGAGATTCCAGTGGATATCTGTGCCCTTTGTGTTTCCTTTAAAAAAGTAGCAAGTTCCAGTCTATTTGTAAATGCATTAACTGCATTTCCTTCTGTCTTCAAAGGTTACAGATTTGGAAGAGAAGATGAAAGCCATTGTAAGAGATTGTTTGAGAATTTCAGTCCCATCTTTGCCCTTGTTTTTCACACTCCACAGGGAGCGTGGTGGTAGAATGCACAGTGGGATACCTGCTTTAAAGGCCTCATTTTACCTTTAAAAGCTATGCTGCTGACAGTGCATTTTTAAAAAGGTCTTAAACTTGAACTGGCAAAAAGGTCTGTATAATAAATACAAAGACTTTGATGTTTTTTGTTTTCTTTCTCTCTGAAATTTTCAATGGGGTGGAAAAGTCCTGTCAATAAGTTCGGTGGACTTGAATGAGTCTTGCACCCAGCAGATTATTAGCATTGATCACTTTGGCACAATATACATGTCTAAGTATGGCTTTAAGAAAACAGAAATGTTTTATTAGAAGCACAATTCTTCCTTCTCATTCTTTTTCTTCTTCTGCAACTATATACATTCAGATGTAATTACATACAGTAAGCAAAGGTAAAGCAAACTCTACAGTGCAAAAAAATCGATGGAGTTTGTAGGGGTTGACATTTTGCAGATAATCAACATTCAATTCCAGTTTTGTTTTCTTACTCTATTTCTAGTACCTATATATCTCAACTGAATTTTGATGGTTCAAATTAATTTTCTTTATCAAAACTAGCCTGGAATCTACAATGATAGTAGTTCTATTTATTTGCCTTTTCTGTTGAAGTGTTTTCCAATGCAACTCTGACTAATACTAATTTGATAGATCTATACTAAGTATCCATCTATATCAAATATGATACACAATGTTTAAGTTTTCATTTTGAACAGATCTTGACTGCTGCTTCTGATTTTTCTAACTTGTGATAGTACATTGACTAAAAGATAAAAATAGTAAAAATATCCTAATAGAAGGTACTCTTCTTGAATTCATCTGTTTTTCATTCTTCACAACTGATATCTGTGCTGTTCATATCAAAGCAGTACAGGCTGTTACCTCTGACAAAAGACTGATATACATGTTTGTTCCCTTGGTATATTTAGCTTAGGAAGAAGCTACAGAGTTAGTCTAGGTCTTGATAAGTTTGAGGTCTGAATTGTGATGGGTGTTATCAGCCCCTGCTAAACTCTTCAGGAACTAGGAAGTGCTCCTCTTCTCACTAGCTTCATATCCATGACTGTTATTGACACAATTATTGTCTAAAATTAACTTTGTAAAACAGTAGAGAGGTTTTTTGGTTTGGTTTTCTTTTTTCCTGCTTTTTCTTTTTTTTCCCCATTCTGCCTCACTTCCCCTAGATAGAAGCCACGTATGACTGACAGACTCTTGAGTATAAGATCTTGTGGAAAGCAGTTTTTAGTGGGGAATCCAACGAACAGTCTGGGTATTTCCAGTGCATACGAGAAGCAATTCAAGACTGGTAAATTTTGTTGGAATGTGATTAGGGCTAAATTAATCGCATCTACTTGAGGTACCTAATTTCATATACCTCATCCTTTCCTTGTACGTAGTAGAGAGAGTGGCACCTCTGAAAAACTTTATAACAACTAAGATTTGGAATTACCTTAGATATCTCACCCGCTCACCCATGCTTCCTGCTGTAACTTTCTTTACATTACTGTGGATGGCAAAAAAAAATGATCTTCAAATGGTAGCTCCACATACAGCCACTGTCACTTTAAAATATTTGAAAAATACTGCAGAATGTTTTAGAATACAATACTCACATTTTTTAGTAAATTTAAAGTAAAAAATAATTCTATTTAAAATAGAAAATATGTGATACCTGCTTGTAACGATTTATTTCATTATGGAAATAAATAACCATTACCAGTAAATGTTTAATTAGTTACTTTTATTTTTAAAAGATGAGAATGGATATAACAGCAGATAAAGAAAATATTTGATATAGACAGCTGCAGGGTTTTTTAAAGCAAGCTCTGAAATTGTGACCAAAATGTACATAGCACCAAATACTTTATCATTTGTCCCAAATAAGTTGTTGAATGTAATTATCATTGATCTATTCTGCCTATATAACAACAGCTCATTTGCCAAGTCCCCACAGTTTCAATGAAATAATTCACTACAGATTGTATATTGAGTAGTGTACAGGTTCAAGTCCTGACCTCTGGATTTGACGTGTTCTTGAACCATTCTCTCTGTGTCATGTAACATGTTCTGGAGCTGCTCCTTCATTTGTGCACACTGAAGTGTTTTTAAATAGGCAAGTGTATTTTAACAAAATACTATTTATCAAATAATATAGCCTGTATTATTTTTGGACAAGTTTGTATTTGCTCATGAAAATGTATTAAAAGATTAACAGTGTCATCATAGGGCCTACAACACACTCAAACATAAATGTCTGTATTTATCTGTAAGATTTCATTACTATTTAATGGTTGAAAGTAATTTATATGCTACCTCACCTGGCTTTTGACCAGAGTCATTGTAACAGGTGCTGTGAAAGAGTAAGCAAACCTTATATGTAGAAAATCATCCTTCTTTGCTCCCTCTTCTCCTTAAGAAATCCTTAGGTGGAACTTGAAATGTTTGACACAGGCTACTAGTAAAAGAATGATCTCCTGCAATTTTCTGGATCACACATCGAATTTTAACCTCTGATGTTCAAGGTTGTTCAAATCTGGGATGGGCTATATTTCTCATAACTAGCATTTCTCCAACATAGCAGACAACCATGAGCATACAACACAAGAAGGATTAGATGTCAGATATTCCTGATGATTTGAATTTTCACTTTCAATTGGATGGTGGGCAGAGGAAATCCAACAAGAAAATATTAGGGAAGCCCAGGGAACATGTGAGGTGTATTAGAGCACACTGGAGACCAAAAATTGGCTATTATCTTCTGAGCTACTGGTTCTTACCTTTGTATCCAGGTCTCCAGGGTGAAAGGTTAATAATGATTTAAATTCCCTGTCTATTCTTCTGAAAGCTTCAGAGGTTGAGGCTGTTGAGGAGTGATGATGACAGTCTTTTCTAATGTTTAAAATACTGTGAAATTGGAATTAGATTCTATGGTTGACAGTTTGAAACTGATGCAGATTTGTACATTCATTGCTTTCTCTCTCAGCTGTCTGCCCAAACCACCGTAAAGTCTTCCTTCAGTAAGCAGCTGTAATCACAGAGGGATTAAATAAGTAACTTCTGTGCTTTTTGTTCCTAATCTCTGGTTCCTCCCCTTCCTTGTGTCTTTTTGGTTTATAAATGGGAAGACTTTGTTAATTCTTGATTTAGTGAATTTTGTGTGTTAGAGAGAATTAACCTCTTTGTCTCCAGAATCCTGGATGCAGAAGTGGATGATCTCAGCTCTTGGGATTTTTGGGCATTTTTTGGTGGAGAAGGGGAGAATGAAGGCTTAACGCAGAGGCATTGCTGTAGAAACAGGTGTACACTTTGCATTAACTCATCTCTTCCAGAGCACCATGTATTGAATTCACTAACTGCATCTGACTCCTTCTAATTCTATACTGTTATTTTCTATTTTCAGTTTCCAGTACAGTGTGATGGTACTGGTTTCTGGACATCTCAATGGAGACAAACTGTTTGCACCCCTTCACAAGCTCTATTAGGTCCATCCACAGCATTCTTGCTGTGATCTTACAATGTGAATTTAGATTGCACATATGGCAACATACTGGATTTAGTATTGACTTCAATTAGACCTGTATTAGCCTGGGGAACGTGGGCAAAGTACTCCTTAATTAAAATAAAGTAAGTGTAATCCCCAAGCAAGCAAGGAGTCTCACCTTATACTGCTCTCATAAACATGCACTGAGTATTTGATACTGTCTTAAATCAGAGAGGGCTGAGGAAGATTAAAGGAATTACTGGTCTCAGTTTTATGGATATGAAAAATTACAAAATAATTCCAGTATTAGCAAGTTTTACTTAAAGCTTTTAATAAAGAACTGAGATTTTTTCCAAAGTAATTTCCTCTATTTTCACATATGTTATTATAAAAGAAAGTACTGGGTTTTATGCATCTATTGGATTGTGCATACTGGTTTTGAATTAGTACCACATACTTGATACTCTGTATAGGTTGTATGGCTTAGAGGTATCATTTGTAAAGCACCAAACATGTCATTTGTAGGCTCAGGTTTCAGTATAAAGGTGAAGATTTGCTTTAATATGGCATGAGTGATTCACAGAGATAACTATTTTCATTAGAAAGGTTAAATAAAATGTCAGATATTACTGAGAGACTTCAGTTACTACTTGAGTGTTCTGGCACTGTAAGTAGTACAGGGACTGAGCTTTCTGAATAACAATAATTTCAGTCCATAAATTATATAATCCTAACGGCCCACAAAGTGCATGGAAAATACTGTTTGCAAAGATGTGAGTAATTGTTTCTAAGCTGCTGTGAAATTTGTTCATTAGAATTAGAGAATTTTTGTTTTCATTTGCAGTCTTAAGGTAAAAAAAAAGATTTACATTGAAATAAAATTAATTCAATGTTAATGATTATGTTAGTTTGGACTTTTCAGGCTTACAATTATTTTTAAATGAAGTTTTTATGCAGTTCACAGAGACAAATAATATCAGAGTCAGGAATCACCACAGAGAATAAAATAGATGTTGGCAACATTGAAGGAAGTGGGAGGAATTACTTATTTTTTCTTAAGTCTTAATTATCTAAAACTAAGTGACTAAATCAACTATTGGAAAAAAAATGTGAAAGTGTATTAAAGTAAGAATTTTAATAGCATGACCATTTTAAGATGGTGAGAGAGCTCAGTGCCAAATCCTGCTTGTTTTAGTCTTGCAGAGTACCCATTGACTGGCAGACACTAGAGGATTTTTCTAAGTAGGGTTTTGCTTAGAGCTCTATGAATAATGAAGTTTACATTAGAGAGGAATAGCTCTCACACTAAATTTTAGGTAGGGACATTTCCTGTGGTTTGGAAAAAGCATATCTTTTTTATTCTTTCAGACCCATGCATATTGAGAAATAGTTCTCTAAATTAGAAATTATTAGATACAGATTAAGGGATCAGTTTTAAAGTCTTTCTCTAAAAACAAGGAGAGACTGAATATAATGTCTTATCTGTTATCTCATCTTTCACATTTTTTTTGTAACAGTTTATGGTAAAATAACTTTATGTCAGGACCATAGTAAAAAATAGAATTCATTCTTTTTTATTTGAAGTCATATGAATCCTTATTTTGCTGTTTGGAACATAGTTTCAACGAAGATAACATCTGAAATGGTTCTGGCCCAATTGGATTTATTTACACATTTTTGTTACTATGGGAATGAATGTTGTGTCTCTGACTCTTATTTACCTACTAAGCTTATTAAATTAGTAAGACAGGGGATTTTTTCTTACTAAGTAAATTTTTGCAGCAATTAAGTCAGAAATCAAACAGACAAAATGGAAGAATGTACTTTAAATGACAGAATAAAAGAGAAAGTATATGGAGAAGTAAAAGATTATAGATGTTCTGTTGTGAAAACTCACTATATTTTTATTGGCCTTGAATTGCATTAGTTGGTTGTGTCAAATCTATACAGCAGTTTGTTCATCTGATTAATATGAAATGCAGAATTCGTTCTTCCTTCCTTTTTTATTGCTTTACATTCATATACTTCACTGTAAAATAACTGGGCTGAGATCTCTTTTGAATTGCTTCCTTTGAGTTTGTATGTTGTGCATTATTTTGAGGCTTTTGGATGATGTTCTTCTGTAATTGTAGTAACAGTAAAAACAATATTGTCTGTAGCATGAACTGGATTCATGAGCTATTGTTATGCCTAGTGGAACCTGTGAAGTAGCTGATTCGTATCTCTTCTGGACATGGGGCCCTTTCTAAGACATTGTAGCACAATGGCTGCTATTAAAGAAAGAGAGAAAGAGAGAGAAAGTTGTTTGTAATGTATCAGTTACTACTCTCAGAGTGCATGGAAGCATAATTCTAAAATTTTTGAGAAAAACAGTAGCAGACAGAGTAGCTACTTGAGAGCTGAAGGGTGGTTGTCACAAAAAGTTTCTTTGGCAAAATATTTTTCTTGTCCTCAATTTGAATTGTTTTTATCCTGCTCTTCGTCAAGCAATTTGTAATACAGTTTCCACACTAAATGTAGGAGGCTTAACGGACACTATTGTCTGTGTGTTTGTTGTATAAATTATGGAGAAAGAAGTTGTCATTTTCTTTGTCATTTTAGATAGAGGTTTTTTTTTCTGTAAAGATGTTATTTATTTAAGTCCTCACTATTGAAAGTATGAAATTTCTTGTTTGTTCGGTGGAGATTGGTTGTCTTTCAGAAATGTTTGCTTCACTTGTAACATTCTTTTGGTTCACCATGGTTTAAATGCACAATAAGAAGACAAGATAACATCAAATTTCTTGTTTTTTTTTTTTTTACTAATTTCTGATTCATTAAATATTTTAAAATATTATCTATGAATATTCAAAAAATAGAAATGAACCTGTGTTTTTTGTTGTGCTTAGCTAACTGCTAAGATAGAGATTTGAAGTACCGTGAATTCAGGTTTTCTGTGTTTATTTCTAAAATGTTGTGGTTTTCTAGAGATTTATCTTGCTCATTTTAAGATGTCTGGCTAACATGATAATGATAACTGGTAGAGATTGAGATTGAAATGGTATTTGTAGCATCTGTATCAGTAAAAGTGATCATGGATGAAAAAAACATGTCATGTCTTTTTTTGTCTAAGATAGAACTACTGTAATTCTGGAAAGTCTTTGAGACTTTTGGGGCATGAGTTGTATACAAATCCTATCTGATTAATCATTGTGTCAAAAAATGGAAACAATGGATTCTAATATCATTCTCACCCTGAATGGCAATAGTGAAAATAGAGAAAGTTTTTCCAAAATATATTCAGCTGAATTACATTAGGAGTGCTTATAACAGAAGCTCTCTCTCTGTAATCTCGCATGATTAAGATTTAAACAAGAAAAACTGATGAGGATGGTTTCGTCTCTTCCGATAATCTTGCAAGTATAGTAATGCTAAAGAAGTTTCAGATTCAGAAGAATTTCTACTGACAATATAAACCAGTTTAAAAAGCTATTCTTATGCGAAACAAGCCTTATGAGTCTTCTAAACATGTTCATATATCACAGTATATTATCACGCCTTCTTAATTGCTATGAAAGGTATAGAGCAGTGACTGTATATACTTTTTGAGTCATACTAACTTTGAGACTAGCACTCTTGATGAGAGCTATATTTACAATATATTTTATGATCTACTATCAATTATTTGTTCTGACATGTATTCCACTTGCTTTTAACTGTCACATTTTTTGCCTCACTGGACTCACTTGAAGTACTTTGTCAGCAGGATGTTCAGATACATTTGGTAAAATATTATTATAGAAATAGCTGCTTGTATTCTACTGAGAATAAACAAAGTTTCATTCAGACATTTGATTTATGGAACTTTATACATAATCTTAAAAAGACAGCATATACCTAATCTTTTCAGGCAGTGTCATAAAATACCATTCTGACATGTCAGATATAGCAAACTTATCCTGCATAATGCACCTAAAAGTATGTAATCATCTGATCTCAATGTAAATTTTAATGTCTAATGTGTCTTAATGTGCCTTAAAATTCTCATACTTCCACCTTCTCAAAGGTAGCATTGATCATCTTTTTCTGAATTTCTTGTTCCTTGTATTACCCATAGACAGCATAAGATTATTTGTTTATTTTTGGGAAAAAATGCAGTGCCACTGACGGATTTTGGCTCTACATAATTTTAAGACCCCATGCCAATTCTCTCAACTGAGCAAAAGAGGAGACAAATTATTTATAAAAGTGTTTCAACTTAACTTTGCTCACATATTAATTACGAAATGTATGAATTATATTATTTCTTTATTGAACAAGGGAATTGGAATTTGTACTGCTATTTTATTCATTTTTCCATTTTTTTGGTCTCAATCTTTCTTGAGTTTGGGCCATCTAGTCAAATGGTGCTTTCTGGAATAATTATATTACATGGGTAACATCTAGAGGACAGTGGGAACTCAGACATGGATAAAATGAGCTGCATGACAAAAAATGAAATAACAAAGCACAGGTTGCTGTAAATTTGCATGACATGATTATGCAAAAATTGCAAATCAATAAAACAATAATTTTAAAGTAAGCCTTCATGGAAATTGAGTGAAAAAAGGACTACAGTTTTCACCTGTGAATTGTTCCCTCCTATTCAGTAATCACTGTGTCATTTCACAAGTAGAGCCACTAGATGCATGTTTGAAATAACACTAGTGTATTTACCACCTTTAAGATATGTGATCACTTTTAGGACACATGTTATTTTATTAAGAATATGTGACAGAGTTATTCCAGGGATGTATTCTACTTGCAGCTTAAACCTGAAGATTTTTCTTGCCCTTAATTTTGGGATGGTTTGTTTTGAAGATTAGTAACTGCATCCTCAACCGCTGAGATCTGTGGAGCTAAGCTGATTTTTTCTGCTGTTGATACAGCAACAAGATGCAGTATGAGGATCTATTCATAAGCGGAAATAGGTCAGATTGTCAATGAAAAAACTATACTAGTATCCTAGTCTTTGGAAATCATCTGGGTACTGCAAAGGGAGTTATTATGTCTGTATCTGCATACATGGAGGTCCAGTCGCTTGTGAGAAAAGGAAACCAGACTCTTAGTGGCATAAATCATCTCTCATAGAAACTATACTGTGCTTGTATTGAGTAGGCATTTAGCACAATGAGGCTGTTAATAAAATATATGACTTCCTAGATATGAACTGAAGTGTAGAATAAAATGAAGAAAGTAAACAAACAAATATTTGACAATGAACAGTTCAGTGGATAGAAAAATATTGAGAAATACTTAAATATCAGACTGACTATTACTGCTGTGGCAGACAGGGCATGCTCTGGTGTGTGAGACCTTCATATGTGACTTGGAAGAAATTTTGATGTTGTAAACTGACAAGGGAGGAAAAAATGGAAGCAGTTCCACAGCATAAAAATTAAAATATATTCCAGATTAAATAGACTTGCAACACTAGAATGCACCAAGTGATTAAAATAATTAAAGGAAAGCAATTGAGATATAAAGACGGAGATGAATGCTCTTAGTGAGAGCAGTGTAGCATTCATTCTCTTAGTGAAAGATGCATAGCAGCCTTTGTCCTCAGAGATAAGAACATAGTGCCAAATCTCCAGTGAGAGCTGCCTAGCAACTAACCTGTCTAGTGAGGGCAATGCAGAAGTTAATCTCTTTAGTAAGCAAGTGTAGCTATTAATTTAATTAGTAAAAGCAGTGTACTGTGAATCAGTATGGTAAAACAGCAATTTTTTAATGAAGATTTAAAAAAATCTAACCTTGAATGATCACATGAGGAATTGCTTGCCTATTACAGTGGGACAGCCTAAACCTTATTAAAAGTAAAGTTCACAATACTATGTCCTAAAACAGGATCCCCTGAGAGTCTTTGAGAATAAAAAAAAAAAAATACCAGCTTTTCTAACTCTAAGGAAGAAGGCTAACTAACTCTAAGGCTAGAGGTCTCAACAGCCCCCCTGTGCGTTTCTCACCACCTTTTTCTGACTTCTGTTCTAAGCAGATGACTATGACTCCTGAGAGTAGTGATAGAAGTAACCACTCTGGAATAGGGACTATCTATAAGAAGTTCCCTGTGGTACGTGGAGAACTCCATGTACTAGTCAGATATACTTCAGATATAGAAGGTGTTTTCAGGAAATCCACTTATTCAGTTTTTGTGATCAAAGTGAAGGCTTTTTCTTCTAAGTCCAAGAAAGAACAGAATAATATTTGGCAAATATATACTAAAATTTAGGCTACTAGAAATACTATTAAATATTAAAACCAGTTTTCAGTCCCTGATAACTATACTACTGGATATCAGGTAATTCAACATTTCAGCTGTGACTTAGAGATGTGAGATTTTTGCCAAATAGCCTTAAGGTGTTTTTCTCACAAAAAAAAATACCATGAAAGACCCGCTGTTGGTGCAGGCTTGTGTATGCTAAAAGCAAAACTTTATTCTTCATAAATAGTTTTGCAAGTTCTCCTGCAAATCTTGGAGGAGATGAGAAGGTGATGTATCAAATAGTTGCTGTGAAATCTCCTGAGATGCCACCTCGATTGGGTGACAAAAAATTTAAATTGTAACATGGAACACGTGTATTGTGTTGCATGCAGGTATAGAATTTATTTATTCTATGGAAGTATTACTTAACAGTGCTTTAGAAGAGAGTAATTTGTTCACTTAATTTCATTTTTTAAATGGAAACAAGTGAAAACCAATATTCTGGCCTTAATAAAGCAATGTAGATAATTTTTTTTCTTAATTAATGTCTGTCTGTATCAGCAGGCAGTGAAAACTTATGCAACAGCACTAGCTGTTTGTGTGCTTGGTGCTTTGACAGTAATAGGCAATGACCATTAAAACAGCACTGGCTTCCTCAAAGACCAAAAAATGTACATGAAGAGGATTTTAGTTTAGATGTTGTCCATCTGCCTGCTAACAACCTTACATCTCATCTTTATATGTGGCATACTGAATCAGATATGAATTGAAGTTTCTAAATACTCAGCAAAAGTTACTCAAAAATCCCGAAAGATGATGATTAGTGCAGATCTTTCCAGTCCTCTATCTTTCCCCTGCTGGCCCTGCACTTAGTGTGAATTATTGCAATGAATATGCTGTGGATTCCTACCAGTGAGCAAGCAGACACGAGCTTTACAGAACAGGTGACTTGAAATGGCATTTTGAATTAAGAGAGGATTGTGTTTCACTGCTACATTTATATTTTAGCTGGTGAGGTTTCAGTAAAAGCTAGTAGCAAGAAATACTGTTTTGCACTTTAATATTTTATTGCCTACAAATATATTTTTGAATTATTATAATAACTTTATTCACATGGTAAATCATCTAAAGAGGTTGTGAGGCATATTCAATATTTATAAAGGTAATAATCCTTGATTACTGAATGCAAAGCAGACCCCAAAATGCTTTGGATGCCATTCTGCCTTCAGTGAAGCCTGTGCTGAAGTGGTCTCATTGTAATGGCTGGCATTTAATTCTGTATGTTCTTAGTTGTTTAGGAAAATTGTGTGTGCTTGATTTTGCTTGTTTGTTTTTCTTCCCTCACTAAGATTTCATACTTGAAAGTATTCAGTCATGTAGAATATACTGAATCGGAGTTTGATGCATTGAAGGAAAGTTTTGACTTCATTGTGCACAGCTTAAAGATGAGAATGATAACTCTATATATAGACCTTCTATAATAACTTATACATTAAAAAAATCCTTAATATTAGCATAAAGCATGTTAGTATTTATGTAAGTTACTCAGCTAACATTGACTGTGCTTTAGTACTAAAGGGTGTTAAACTGTACATCCCAATCTTTTGACAGAACATTAATCCAGCTTCTTTTTGTTAAAGCTGTAACCGTAGTTAATATGAGGAGTCTAAGATAGAGTTTTGAAGACTTGTGATACTGAAAGGTAAATGCAAACCTTCCTATTTAGTATATTTTTTCCTTTTTTTAATCATTTTTTAGTATCTCAAATGTTGAACCATGTTTTAATACACCTGACCATTCTGATGCTGGTAAAGCTGCTTCATCACTGATGCTTTTTTACACCAGATTTCAATATGCTACTTTTGTTGGGTTTTGTTTTAAGAGTACAGCTATATTACCTGTTATTTTGCACCATAGTTTGAATTTATTTTCACCATCTCTGCAAACATGACACTACCTTTAAAGTGAATAGATAGATGGAAGATGGGAGCTCCCATTTCAAACCTAAACAAATTGTAATCATTCGTGATAGCCCTGCTGCAGTTTAGAGGTTTGTTACTATTTCCATTACAATCTCCTATTCCTAGCAATGTTTTTGCTCAGAGGTGAAGCATGTCATAAAAGACACATCAAAGGAAATTTTTTTATTTTGAGTTTAGAAACACAAAACTCAAATGTATTTCAAGCAAAGAAAGGTAAGGAAAGTTTTCAGCCTTCATCCACTTTTATACACTTCTGAAACTTGTAACTATCTCTTTTATAGTGTTGAACAACTCAAGGGGCGAGGGAAATGGAAAAAGAGTAACAAGAGGATATAGAACAATCATTTCATGATTATATTTTTTTAGTAAGACTTCTGGGAAATGGGAAAAATCTGTATTACCAGATAACAAATCTCCACAGGAGACACCTAAAGAGTGTCTATGCAACCATACAGAGAGGGAGTATGCAGTTCCCTAGTTACTAAAAGATAGTTAACAGTTCGTGTGTAAAAACACAAGTGCATCATTTTATATATTCCCATTTTTAGGACACTTTTGCAAATGTGCCTCTTGCTGATGCTTAACTTGATTAAGAACTGCAGGAAGCCAGAAGAAATGTATCTGCTTTAACAGCTGCAAACGCAGGAATCTATTAATCAATCCAGGCTGCCTTTGCTCTGCCTTTACATCACCAGCTTCCACCATTTTATTACAAGTCTCAGACCACTAGGTGCCAACTTCTTCAGTCCCTATGTCTTGAAATCACATATTAAAAATAACTCACACCATACTAAGAGTCACTAAAATCATGCTCATCCAGATGTATTTGCAAAATAGATCTTACTGCTGTTCTTGGTTTATATCCACCAACAAGAAAATATTTGTCTTTCATTGAGGAAAAAAAAAATAGGAGAAAGAAAGCCCAGCAGTGGAAGCACATATTACATGATATTGAAATATGAAACTTAAATGAATCCTTGTCCAGCAAGGTCTGGAACTGGGAATCGTTACTCTTCACACCTTAAAGTTACATTTTTAAGAAATAAGACAAAAATTACTGATATGTCCTCAAACTAAGCCCAACCCTTAAATTACTGTTGGAAAAAAAAAAATCAATCTGAACGTTCTTCTTTGGTAATGACTGAAAGAAAAGGCAAGTGTTACTATCAAATTTCGACCTTGAGATTTTACCTGATTGTAGTTTCGGACCAACTGGGAGATGTCAATGTTACAAAATTACATTAAAGCTGCTGTAGAATATTTATATATTGATATAATTTATGCCATCAGCTTCACAGTAAAAAAGTTTAACCTCCTGCTTTAAAGAATGAGCATCAAATTATCTCTTTTATCCTTGAAAGAAGTTATTTTATTATTGCAATGAACATCTTCAATTTTTTAGGTATGCTGAGGTGGAAAAGTCAAACTTTGTGAGAGTGAAAAATTAAATGTGAAATTGGTCTAAATATACTGTGTGACAGGTAAGTTTTAAGAGTTTGAGAGTATTTAATGCAGCTGGGATACTCAAAGCCCTGTAAAACCTCTGAGGCCATTTCAGTACGGAAGACCTTACCTGATGAGTTGCAAGATTTTCCTGACTGGCCTTCCTTTTGAATTTTCCTTAAGATTCTGTGATTCTCTGTGTTTATGTGGTTACTTTAATAAAATAAGGCTGATTGTAAGGAGCAAATTGATTAATGGAAGCATAAAATCACAGCTTTTTCTCCTTGACATTTTGTTCACAGATACATGATAACATTTACCATTTTTCTTGGAGAGTTGCTTATCTCAGGACTGACAGTATCTGTCAAGACTTGAGCATATTGTGTTTTCAGTCTTCAGTTTGGATCCTGAAGAGTTAGAAATGGAGTATACAGCTGTAAGAAGACACTGCACTACTACTAAAATACTTGGATTTGCAGAAAGAATGATTTATTTTAAAATCACATTTTATGAGATTTTCTATGTTTTCATGAAACAAATGTGTTAATTGATTTCTGGGCAAGCATTTTATTGCTGAACTTGAGCAGTGTTGTCTGGCATCACGTAGATTTTTCCCATGGAGAGTAACAGGGACACGCACTGTGCTTTCACTCTTCTGTTGGCAAACTAGGAGCACAGAGGTAGGGCAGAGCAAACAGGTTACCTGAGTCAGCATGGCACTAAAATCTCACCCTCGGGAACATTCAGAGGGAACTCCAGCTGGAGCAGACATTCCCCTATGCACACGTGCTCACAAAGGAAGGTGGAATCTGGCACCAATGCTGAACAACAAAGACCTTCTTGTCACAATATTTCCTCTTACTGTAAACTTATTGTTTACCTAAGTTCTCTTGAAACTTCAGGAAAGTAGTGTTGTTGATCAATGCTTAACTAAACAGAAATTAGGTCTTTTGCTCTCACTTTTATCTGTACTAAAAATGTCTTTTTACTTTCTGTGAGGGATATTCCCAGTTCCAAGAGATTGATTTAAGGGTCATATTAAATAAAGGGATTTGGGACCTGATCAATGAAACACCTAAGCTAAGACTTCAGTGAGGAATGTGAATTGTTTTGACAGGTTGTAAATATTGAAATTGATATGAGCTCAGAGACTTTAGTTTTTTGTTAACTGGAGAAAAATTGTCAATGTAGAAACAGATGAGAAATTGAGTTGGAAGTAGAAAATGTTGTCAAGTTTAGTTTTCTATGACTCACCAAATGCATTTATCACTGTAAATGAAAAAACGAACTGGAATTATCAGGAGAGAAGGACTACTATGTAACAAAATGGCACAGTAGTTATTATAAATGGGAAGAGAGAGAAGAGAGTGTCCAAGAAATATGAGTTATTCTGGAATAAAATAAGACAGTAATTTTTTATTATTAAAACAGGAATATTTTGAGATAAAACATATAGAATAAAGACCATGGACAGAACTCCCAAGTCAATGGCAATGTCACAGTCTTCGAAAGTGATGAGGATTCCCAGTATTACTTTTCTGTAGTATGAAGGATCAAGAAAGAATTTATTACATCCACTATTTGGATTAATTCCTCCAAAAGATCTGCTCTTTCTGAGCCAGGGGAGATACTTAGACAGCATTTTGCTCATTAAACAAAAGAAAACTTCTAATGTTTAAGTAACGCGTTGCCAGAATGGAGATGTGCTTTGTGTAGATCAGGATCTGTCTTGAGCCCGATTCCGTTCAATGTTTTATTAATGACTCTTGTGTTGGTATTGAAAATGTTTTTCTTCTGTTTGCTCATGGTGCCAAGCCTGGTAGAACGTCAGTTGTTTCTGAGATTAGAACAAGATAATTTGTTTTGACAGGTGTTTTTATTTTTTTACCCCCTTTTAAATTGGATTCTGCTGACAAATGCTATGCTTAGATAAGAACAACAAAGCAATAATTCCTCAGAATACAGGGTTTAAAGTGAATTACAGACAGAGTCTGCATCACCAGTATTACATTATTGAAGGAACAGAAAACATCATATTTACATATATAAACAAAGCTATCTAGATTACACTGCTTTCATCACTTAGTCCTGAGGAGGTTATCCTGTTAGGTATTTTGTCTATTTTGGGCAGACATACTGACACACCTCTAAAACCAAATCTGAAAAAGATAGCTATGCACTGGTATAGATTGTCCAATGACATGAAGGAATCACTGGTTTTGAAGATTTTTAAACAGTTATTAGTCATATATCTCTCACAAATATGCAAGGAAATTTATGTCTGCTGTCAGGCAAAGTGTGAACTATGTGACTTACAACTTTTTTCCAGAAATATTGCCTGAGATTTACTTGAAGTTAGGTTGTTCTCCACAAAATCCAAAGGCTTTCTACAGTTTTTTCCTTGTTGAACTCTCTTTTTCTGTCTCCTTCTGATAATTATTATGCTTTTATCTTAGTGCCACTGGTAATTATTCTTGTGTCTTCTGTTATTTTCATGCTATTGATTCAAAGAGTCTGAGTTATCTGTTACTCTGTTCACAGCTTCTGCATAGGAATTACCTTTATGGAACTTGTTTGACTCTTATTGTAGGCCATGTACTGTAGTGTAATCAACTCAATCTATTGCAGGAAAAAAAAATGATACCTTTTGAATTTTTCTATCAAATATTTTGTGGAGGAATTTCTGTCTGATAGAGGACACGACTTGGTAACAATGAACAACCCATGCTTTGAGACCTGCTAACAATGAACAGCATATGCTTTGACACCTGTAAACAGTGAACAATCCATGCTTTGAAGCTTAGAGTGCAGCTCATCTTTGAATTGTCCTTGGCAAAGAAGAAGAAAAGATAGTCTACGTGACAGCAAGCTCGAGCAAGAAGAAAGTTGAAACAACATGTGTAAACCATAGACTGTTTGCCAAGTATTGTGTAAAATACTGCTGATCTTTACAAGAAATTAAGCTAACTTTGTATTGCTTATAAAAGCCTGATGCTCATAAAGAGGAGAGTTATGACCTAACCATATTGGTGTCTGTCATTTCTCCATGGTGCTCTCTCCGACAATGTTTGTCTGATGCATATCTTCATTCTGGTCTAAGGTCTTGATTATGGGGCAGATCTGTTTCTGGGTAACAAAAATCCAGCTGCCATCTATAAGATGAGATATTTGTATATGTTTTGGTAGTTTTCATAAGGGAATATTTGCAATGTTTTGATTGACCTGACTGCAAAATGTATTTCTTGAGGAGAGATTCTCACTAGTCTCTGTTAAGACAAAGGATCACTATTAGTATATCTTATTTCTTGTGAAGACGCATATTTTCTGGTAGGAGGAATTAGAGCATCCATCATTTTTCCCTGCTGGTCTTTACATATTGCATTCACCTTCCTGAATATGAAACTAATAAGAAAGTATCTATTCCAGTTATGAGAAAAGGCTGGCAGATACTGAGTGAACCAGCTGATGATGCTTAGCTATTCAGAGGAGTAACAGCTCTTGAAAAGATGGTGAATTAAGCCTGGCTACAGCGCAACAGTTTTGAGAACAGATTTAGCCAAGAGGAAGGAAAGGATGAGTGTTCTTGACGATTTAATGAGGCAGATGGTTTATTGTTCTAAAACTGTAACTACTACAAATGGCCATGTTTTAATGTCATGTTTGAAATGAATGCACTACTTTTAAAGGCTGGACTGTAGTTCTTGTTAGTCAGTTGCTGTAGCAATATTTATGTTTATGTCAAATGACCGACAGCACTTTAATATATAGAATATCATTTACTTAAGAGAAATCAGTATATTCCACCAAAAACTTAAAAGTGCTTCATAAAAACTAACCTGCTTTGGTCATCACTTCCTTTGGTACTATTACGCGGTATGGTTAGTACCATGGATGTTGGTGCACCTACATTAGAAGAATAAAATTGGAGAATTTGTGTTCTAGAACTTAGTAGTCAATACACTTCAAAATGTTTTGGCTTCTGCATGGAATTCTTAGCAGAAGCTAGGCTAAAATCAACATCAAAGTAATTGTGTTTTGGTCTTTTAGATACTTGAAATTTTTTTGAGGTGTTTTCCTTACTAAATATGCTGATGAAAAAGAAACTCTAGTAGTCGTCATCTGCTTGTTCTAGGCTCTGTAACATTAACATTTGAAGTTTTATAGAAATTGCACATAATATGCTTTTTATGATGGGGCAGTATATTAGTGACTGAGAGTTTAATGTGCCGAATAGCGCAGTTTCATTTCAGACCTCATGAAGAGGCTTTAAATGAAAACAGTAAAAATAAAAAGGATGGTCAGAAGAGATTTTGATATGTTAAAAATCAAATTGTCAAGAAGGAAGACACAGAATTTATCAAAATTATGAGAAGCTACAAGGAGTTTAAGTCTGGTTTGGGATTTGGATTGCATCAGATGGGAAGATGGGAAAACATTTCTCCTTACTGAAGAAGGTTTCTTCAGATTCTGTAAACTAGGGAATTAAACTGTGGTTCCACAGACGATAACTCAATGAAGAAAGCTCAGTAATAGCTTCTTTCATAAAAACTTAATGACCTGCTTGTGAATGACCTCGACTACTTGAATGGACTATGGCAAATTTTTCTAAAATCTCACTTCTTAAGCTGCTGGGTTTTGTTTTTTCTTCAAATAAAAGAAACTGTCATATGTGACCTATCCTTGCAAAAAGAAATCAATGGTATGGAAAGGAAATATTTCCTTCTCCTTGGCAAATATATCTCTGACTCACAGTAGCTATACATCTATGGCAATGATAAATCTGAACACCTGATTTCATGAGAGACAGAGCATTTAAATTTTCTAGATTTCTTTAAAGTATGTTAGGAACTGCTTAAATTAATGATTTCTCTTTGAAATACACTTAATATAGCATAGTATCTACTATAGAAAAAATGTTTAAATTGTATGTACTACATTGCAAAGAGAAAACAAAATAGAAATTCAAGTAGCTGTCTAGACAGTTTTGAGGGGATTTGTGATCACTGATACGTTTAGAATCAACAGGAATATTTTACTGAAAATTAGGAAGTGTAGCTTTTAGGGTAAAATCTGCACAAATTATATTTTACACATTAAATACAGCATACGTATGTAGACATAATAGTATCTAGTAATACAAATGTTTACATTTGGGCCATGATTTCCATCCTGAAGACGCTCAGGAGAAAACAATTTCTGTATACAAAGATGACTAGATCCTCTGTATGGACTGTTGTTACAGCTTTAATTTCATCTATAGGTATGATTTTTATAGGTATTTTTAGTGAATAATATAGAGTCTGCCTTTGAACTACTGATCGTATCTGTTAAATGTAGGAAGGACAAGGCTTGGATTTTCTTGATTAAGAATGACAGGTTTCTTTCCTTTTCTTATGTGGTGCTTCTTGGAGGTCAGTTCCATTGTATTGAACAGGGAAAGTTGGCACAGTTGAACTTTCAGTTTTGAAGTAAAATAAAATATCAATATCAATATCTGGTATAAGAATCAACAATGCTGAGCGATACTGTACTTGGGCCTTTTAATACTGTTCTGATACCATTCAGAAGTTACAACTTAGAAACTATTGTGTGCAATACTTTACCTCTAACTGTACCAAGATGCACAACAGTAGTCATGGGATATTCCTCTAACCAGATTTTATATGCTCATGTACAAAAACAAGCTATCTTATTACAGATCTAAAGCATGAATTCTCCTTAAAAAATAATAAATAATAAACCAAATCATTTATTGTATTCAGAAAAATATTTCTTTGGCTATTATTTGGATATAATTGAATCCTATAGAGGACACACACAGACAATTGTGGCAAGGTAGAGAATTACATTTTAGTTAGTGAGACAAGGTCATGTTAAAGCCTACACAGTTCAGCAAAGGCTATTTTTAACTAATAATATTGTGCACACAGAGTTGTAAATGTATGTCAGTTAAATCATTATTTGATTACAAGTTCCAACTTTGTTAATGCAAAATACTTTACTGTGGCTCATGGAAGCTTTACGATATTACAATGGTAATACAGAACATCATGGTCCTTCAGGATTTTGTTAATTAACTAAAGCAAATGATACTCTTTATTTATTAAATATGTTTCTTATTTGCTCACATGTCCTGAAGGCAAAATGAAATCTTTACAACTAGAAAGCCAATTCTGTTACAGTTTTTTCTTAGTTTAAACTGCAGAATTCTTGATGAAGCATCATCAAGCATGTATGTAAAAAGAGAAAAAAAAATTTGAATAATTTCAGGGATATGTGTGAAAGCGTTTGATAGGATAATATGTCTATAACCAGGAAACATAACTGTGGTGATAGTCATAGCCTACTTGTATAGGTCCCATTTGCAAATAAATTATTTAATTAAGATGTGCCTATAAGATGATATTTCAATCATGTGTCATTTAAAAATTATTAACTTATGTGCCATCCTGACAAGTTAGACAACAAGACGAACGAGATTTCTTTTTTAAATTAACATCTTGACATCAGAGATACTGTCAAGTTTTAAGAAGTATGGTCCAAAACTTGACTTTAAAAGAAGCTTTACAAGCTGCAAATAACACCTAAAAATCATTTGTGATTAAAGTAGGGAGGAAAAGATTTGTGTATGAGTGCTGCATAAATACTTTGATGGCTGTTTTCTGTCCACAATATTTTGAAGAAATGGATGTTAGAGAATTATCTGTGGTAGGCTGTAATGCTCTTTGTCTGTAGTTGTCTATTGTGACTTGCTTTCTTGTATAATAAAAGTATTTAAGTCTGTAATGCTTTCCTGTTCTTAGAATCTCTATATCACTTTCAGATTAGTCATGTTTGGTCTTACTGCTTTCTTCTTGATCTTGTTCCTTGCCACAACCATCTTCTTTTCCAACAATATATATTGAGTGTTATGGTTTGTCTTTAATTATCAAGATGGATCATTTGAAAGAGGAAAACGGAAACATTAAAAATTAAGTCTGTTCTGGAAGGCAAAGAGGCCAGATGTATACATAAAACTGTTCAGGGCAAAGGAGAGGATTTTGTCTGCTGGAGCTGTAGGAAAGGCACTTGCAGTTATAACAGAATAATTTTGGACCCATGCCATGTAGACTTTGAATTGGACTAATAATGATGTTAGGATTGTTTCTTTTCATTTCTGACAGTAATGAAATTTTATACTGAATGGAAATCAGAAGAAATGAGAAACTCTATCCTTGATTAAGCATAACTGGGACTGTTGTGCTCTAAGTAGGAAGTCCTTCCAGCTTCTACTTTCTAATACTTTGACATTCTTGGAAGGTTGATAGCAGTTCTCTGTGTATTGTATCATCATTGTTTTTCCTTCATTGTTGAGAGTTCAGTCACAATCTATTATTCAAATATAATACTGTATTGAAAATTTGTCTGAAAAATCCTTAGGTGAAGATAAGATAATAAGAACAGGAAATTATGTGACAAATAAACAGCTTGGGTAGAGGAAGATCAGTTTCTGGAGAAGGGATTGAAGAAATGTTATATATGGATGAAGTCACAAAATCATTTTGCTCTGGCATTCTGAGAAGGTTAGATGAGTAAGAGCGAGATAACAACTGATGATAGACATATGAAAAGATTGAGAGTGTGCATGTTGACACGAAATCAGCAAATGGAAAATGTGATTGCTTTGGGGAACACGATTTAGATGCTAAGAAAATGTTAGAGGGGAATCGAATTAGAAGAGTGTTAGGTGTATTTGCTGAGGTCAGAGCTCAGTCAATTAGAAGAAACAANCCTCAAGGATAAGAGAGAGACCGAAAAAACAAAGGTTATTTTGGATATGCATTGTTTTATAAATCTCATTTTAAAGAATGAATATATGAAATAAACAGATGTTTTTGATGTATTTAAGTATATATGTTAGCAACTCTAATAAAATTGGAAGTATAGTGTCATTTAGTAACTGAAAAATTTTTGATAATTTGAAGAATTCCGGGTAGTCGAGTTTACTCATAATTTATTCTCCATTCATTTATGTCATGAAACTTAAGGCTTTTACTTCTTTAATCTAACAATACTTCAAAGATTTTTACTAAACTTTTGCTTCATTCTTTCAGGCCATACATATATACCTCATTTACTTTCTGTGAGTAACACTCTTCCTCTTCACTGCTCTTTGTTGTGGTCTCTAGCATGTCCTTAAAAAGGCAATACACTATTGGCTTGCTGAATAGTGCATTGGATACTGTTTTTTTGTGGTTGCTTCATATTCCACTGTCTGTAATAATTCTAATAAAATATTGTAATTTTCCCCACATAAAAAGTAGTAATTTTTCAAAAGAATGAGGTATTTTTAAAATAAATTAAATACTATAAAGTACTCTAGCCTTACAGCTTAGAAGCAGTAACTTTTTCCTCTCATTTGTTTTTTCATTTCATAAGCAATGTCTTCTCTCATTACTGAAGTTCAATTTAAACATAAGAAAAAGCTATTTTCTTATGAGGGTGATGGAGCACTGGAACAGGCTGCCCAGAGGGGTTGTGGAGTCTCCTTCTTTGGAGGGCTTCAAGACCACCTGGATACATTCTTATGAGACCTGATCTAGGTGGACCTGCTTCTGCAGGGAGGTTGGACTAGATGATCTCTAAAGGTCCCTTCCAAACCCTACCATTCTTTGATTGTATGATACCAGAACCAAAAGGTTAGATTTTTTAATTGGAAATTATTGTAATGAAACCAATTTCTAAAAGAGTCAAGCTCCCAAATAGAATAGTCATGGACTATAACTGATATTTTGTAAAAAAAAAAAAAAAAAAAAAAANATCAGAAGAAATGAGAAACTCTATCCTTGATTAAGCATAACTGAGACTGTTGTGCTCTAAGTAGGAAGTCCTTCCAGCTTCTACTTTCTAATACTTTGACATTCTTGGAAGGTTGATAGCAGTTCTCTGTGTATTGTATCATCATTGTTTTTTCCATTGCTTTCCTCCTTCATTGTTGAGAGTTCAGTCACAATCTATTATTCAAATATAATACTGTATTGAAAGTTTGTCTGAAAAATCCTTAGGTGAAGATAAGATAATAAGAACAGGAAATTATGTGACAAATAAACAGCTTGGGTAGAGGAAGATCAGTTTCTGGAGAAGGGATTGAAGAAATGTTATATATGGATGAAGTCACAAAATCATTTTGCTCTGGCATTCTGAGAAGGTTAGATGAGTAAGAGCGAGATAACAACTGATGATAGACATATGAAAAGATTGAGAGTGTGCATGTTGACACGAAATCAGCAAATGGAAAATGTGATTGCTTTGGGGAACACGATTTAGATGCTAAGAAAATGTTAGAGGGGAATCGAATTAGAAGAGTGTTAGGTGTATTTGCTGAGGTCAGAGCTCAGTCAATTAGAAGAAACAATAGCCAGAGAGAGTGGGGTTTATCAGATGAACCAGTGGGAGTCTGAATGCCAGGCAATGGATTTCTGAAGAACAAAGATTGGTTATGGGACTGTGGGAGGTAAAGGGATGATAGTGTAGAGAGAGGCAACAGAGATTAAAAGGAAATACTTTTCTACTCTCTATATAATTAGTTTATGGAAATGATTGCCATGAAATATCAAGAATGTAAAGAGCTTAATAGTATTAGATGTCTATACAGGTAATGAGAACTTGTGCAGTTACGTTAAATGGGATAAAATTAATTAGGGCTAAAACCCCTCATACTTCAAGGCATAAACCAAACAGTGATGATGTGTACTACAAAGAAACATCTTTAGAGATTACTTTGGTGGACTGAATTCTAAAGTCAAGCCTTAAAAGTTCCTTGATTAATGTAAATCCTAAAAGCTAGGCAGGCCAGAGAGATGCTTCAATGGTCACAACTAATGTCAGACTTACTGGGATCATCAGAAGTGGTAATGATGATGATTTGGAGTTGATAATGTTGCATTGTTAATCACTTTTTCACTATTCTGGGTGGTCTAACAGCTCTTTACTTCATCTAAAAGCAATGAATGTAATTTATAGACTTAATTTCAAGAGAAGAAAAACAAAAAAGCTCCTCAAGGATAAGAGAGAGACCGAAAAAACAAAGGTTATTTTGGATATGCATTGTTTTATAAATCTCATTTTAAAGAATGAATATATGAAATAAACAGATGTTTTTGATGTATTTAAGTATATATGTTAGCAACTCTAATAAAATTGGAAGTATAGTGTCATTTAGTAACTGAAAAATTTTTGATAATTTGAAGAATTCCGGGTAGTCGAGTTTACTCATAATTTATTCTCCATTCATTTATGTCATGAAACTTAAGGCTTTTACTTCTTTAATCTAACAATACTTCAAAGATTTTTACTAAACTTTTGCTTCATTCTTTCAGGCCATACATATATACCTCATTTACTTTCTGTGAGTAACACTCTTCCTCTTCACTGCTCTTTGTTGTGGTCTCTAGCATGTCCTTAAAAAGGCAATACACTATTGGCTTGCTGAATAGTGCATTGGATACTGTTTTTTTGTGGTTGCTTCATATTCCACTGTCTGTAATAATTCTAATAAAATATTGTAATTTTCCCCACATAAAAAGTAGTAATTTTTCAAAAGAATGAGGTATTTTTAAAATAAATTAAATACTATAAAGTACTCTAGCCTTACAGCTTAGAAGCAGTAACTTTTTCCTCTCATTTGTTTTTTCATTTCATAAGCAATGTCTTCTCTCATTACTGAAGTTCAATTTAAACATAAGAAAAAGCTATTTTCTTATGAGGGTGATGGAGCACTGGAACAGGCTGCCCAGAGGGGTTGTGGAGTCTCCTTCTTTGGAGGGCTTCAAGACCACCTGGATACATTCTTATGAGACCTGATCTAGGTGGACCTGCTTCTGCAGGGAGGTTGGACTAGATGATCTCTAAAGGTCCCTTCCAAACCCTACCATTCTTTGATTGTATGATACCAGAACCAAAAGGTTAGATTTTTTAATTGGAAATTATTGTAATGAAACCAATTTCTAAAAGAGTCAAGCTCCCAAATAGAATAGTCATGGACTATAACTGATATTTTGTAAAAAAAAAAAAAAAAAAAAAAAAGTATGGAAACTACTATGATAGTACTTGGAATATCCTTACATAAAAGCTTTTTTTTCAGAGGCTGCTTACAGCAATTTTATGTCTGTAAGTAAAAATAATAGCAACATAGGTGCTATGTAATATACATATAAATGTTTAAATTTTGTCAAGGTGAAGTAGAGAGGTCATTATGACACAATCTGACAAGCTAGGGAAGTAAAGTTCTACAAATGTAACAGTGACAACAGGTATATGCATGCCAGATATATGTATTGATGTATATATGTATGTGTATGTGTATTACAGATATGCACGTCCATTGCAGACTATTTTTCTTTAAACTACATGTGAAAAAGCACCTGTTCAAACCTAAACAGGAAAAATTTGTGGTTCGTATCACAGTATTTAAGTATGGTAATTCCTAATGTTTTCTGCTATAAACTTGCCATTCCTTATGTGGTACATGGAATGCTAGAATCATTACAGTTGGAAAAGACTTTTAAGATTGAGTCCAACTACTAACCTCACACTGGCAAGTCCATCACTAAAATAAACCATACTCCACAGCAATTTATCTTAGCATCTTTTTAATATCTCTAGGGACAGTAACTAGTAGTATTGTCTTCAGAAAGCACTACTTGTGATGGTCACATATCATTGTCAGGAAATCATCATTTCTGACTGCTACTTTAGGAAGAGGTTGTAAAATTTCTCTTTAGAGAAAAATATAGTCCAGAAATGCATACCCTAAGCTGTTTGGGACATGGCACAAACAGCCATGTTCCTACTGTAGATTCCTGTGATTCTGAATCCTTGACCTCAGCAAGTTTATTGCCAAGACCATTAATATGACTGTGTTTTATTGGTAGTTTCCATATTTCCTTTAAATATATTGTTGAGTTTTATTAAAAGTGTTTGAAACTGTACCTAGTTGCCATTGAAAGGAACAAGAGTATTGCTTTGGGTGTATTTTATTGGTTGAGTTGGAGAGGAAAGAAATTCCAGTTTTGAACCTTTAATTTACTCAAAAACCCTCTTATTGTTCTGTTCCAAATTTCACATTTTGATGCTATAAAGATGGACCCATTCTTTTTTTTTTTTAATATTTTATTTAAGCCATTACTGTAAAAAGCCCTGTTTTGTCTGCCAGTTTCCTTTAAGTCACTGATATGGATTTTTAAAATTGTATCTATGTCAGGATACATGTCTAACTTGCTGTTCCTGCTTAGAGTAAAAGTCTTCACAAAAAACTTTTAGCAAACTAAAATAATTTTGTTCTCACAGAAGAGTTCAGAATCTAGAAGGAAGAAGGGTTTTCCTTGTTCTACATTGTTCTGTCTCATGCAAAAGACTTGCCAATGTGGTAGATGATGATGGGATTTTAGAAAAGCTATTACTGGATTTAGCAGTAGAAGTCCTGTTTGAACTTGATAGGAATTTTTAACCTAAATTTCATAACTGCCTTTAAAATCCAAGAGCTTATTTTAAAAAAATTTATTTTCTAAACAGTTCTTGATGTGAACAGCACATGGTATTCCACACTCCTATAGGCTGAAATTCAAATTTCTAAACCCTAAAAGAAGATACATTCTAACTCATGTACACAATCACTTAAATAAAGTATATATTTCAGTAAATATTTATACATTTTATATAAAATATACACATATGTATACTTATATGTAATTTTTATATATATAATGTACAGTTATATATTCACTTTAAAAGTGGTTTTGAAAGTATGTCAACATCTTAGCTACCTTTTTGAGTCATGTTTAAGCATTGATTTAGGCCAAAGATGTCTTGTCTTTCACATTTATTTATTGATTAAGGATTTTCATTAGTATTCCAAAAACTTTCTGTGGATTTTCTGTTGTACTGAGGTTTTTATTGTTTCTAGTGTTCCTTCCCCTTTTGGAAATAACAAAATATAACTATTGCAGAATATATACAAGAAATTAAAATAATAATTATCAGGTCATATCTTTCATATTCATACCTGTGTATACAAATACTTTCATTAAGTGGGTTAGTCACTTCAGTTGTGTACATCCCATGGATTATATGAGGTTACATAAGATTTATCTTACTGTATCTTGATTTCTTTTGCTGAAGTGCTATCTAGGTAGAAACACCAGCTTACTCTCTTCAGGATCAGCTTCTAAGAACTAACTAAACATATTACAGAGTACACCACAGCAGAAAACACCAGAAAGAAGGGGGTGTGTTTTAGTTAATTAGAAATCAATTTCATATTTATTTATTTTATTTAAGTAACTTGGCTGCATTTCCTTTATCTCAGAGGAAGCCATTGTGATCTGATCTAGGAGGATCTGCTTGAGCAGGAGAGGTTGGACTAGATCTTCAGAAGTCCCTTCCAAAGCCTACCATTCTATTATTTTATCATTGTGCTGCCAAGATGACTTCCTGTTTGATTACTTAAGTCTTTCATGTAAACAAATTTATCTTCATAATTATATGAAGTTAATGGGGTAGGTTTTAGATTAGATTGCCAGATATTTTTCCTGATACTGATTTGTTTGTAGTACTTAATTTGATTATTCTACTTGAAGTTTTCATTTCCCTGACTATACTTTCTGTGTCACTTGAAAGTTCAAATAACAATTTCCATAAAGACCAAAAATAATCATACTCTTTTAGTAACATGCTTTTTAGTAATAATACCTTCCAGAAATGTTCATTTTCAGTTTCCATTCTTTAGCCCTCCAAATTTTTCCTGAAAGAAAAAGTTGGGTTACAAAAGTGAAACTC
The DNA here is from genome assembly GCA_013401255.1 of Urocolius indicus. Lineage (NCBI taxonomy): Eukaryota > Metazoa > Chordata > Aves > Coliiformes > Coliidae > Urocolius > Urocolius indicus. Next base: position 254,125 of record WBNH01003743.1, read on the forward strand.
TGTTAAGAATTAAGTAAGAAAGTGAGGATGCTGTGATAACATAGATTACAATCACTGGAACAACCTGCACTTATTAATGTAAGGGAGAGTACACAGCAACTTCTGCTTGATTTGTTCCAGAAAAACTTATTTTGTAGAAAGAAAATATGTGTAACAAAACTAATGCTACAAATAAATTGTCATATTGCATATTATTTTTTCAGCTTCTTAGACCATATGTAATAACTTCTTAGAGATGTGACATCCTATAATGAAACCAGTATTTGATGTAGAAATTTCCTAGTAACATGAGTCATTTATTCTTTCAGTTTTAGTATAGATGAACACAAAACAAAGTGTTGAAAATATTTTCAGATAACTTGAAAAAAATATCTCAGTATGGTGCACAAATTCTTCCTTATTTAAAAAGATCAGAACTTTAAAAAATGTTTAATTGCAGCCTGTGATTTGGTGCTTTTTCAGACAACAGTTAATATCCATGAATGGCCAAAGGTGCCTGAACTACTTTTGTGATTTCAAAAGGGTAACTTAAAAAGAAGCTCTTAAAGGTCAATATATTTTATTCCAAGGTCTAACTGGGTGGCACACAGTACAATGATTTATCTCTAAGTATCAAGGGGAAAGAGTGAGGGGTCACATCCTGCGTGCCTGATTCACAAATGTAGTTTTGTTGACTTCTGCAGAAGTGTTTGCAGGAGTCAGGAACATGGGAATTTGCCTCTTGCTTATGTACATTTTCCCTTCAATCTCTTATCTGCTATACCCCACATAACTGCTCTTTTCACATATACAAAACACAAATAGGTGCTGTCATGGTTAATTTTGTGTTGAAACTGATGCAGTGAAATTTCTAGTTTGAATGACCTAACTTTTACTTTGGTGGTATGCAAACAAGTGACTCTCTTACGGCACATGAATGAAACAAAAGTTTCTTCTTGGGACTTTCTGGCAGCAGATTTAGCTTGTTGCAGTTGTCAAGTGAGTTTGAGAGGTTTTTCTAATGGTAGCTTATCTGGGAGATGACAGGTTTTGTGTTCCTGCTTTTCTACCAAATACATGAATATACTTTTGGTGAATGACACAACTGAAAAGAATCTTGCCTTACTTAGCTAGTTTCAGGAAAATAATTTTATACATCATTCTCATCAAGCAAGATGGTCAATTCTTCAAAGAGAAATCATACCTCCTTTCAAGCCCTCATATGAAATTGTGCATCCTCTCCTGCAAAAAGGAAGGTTCAAATGTAGGTTCTTTCTGCTTGGAGAAAGCTTTCAGTGCCTGGAAGCTGTTAAAAAAATGGCAATTTCTCAGCTGTTTTCTATCCACCACTGCACAAGTCTATTACTTCCCCCCTCCAGTTTTTCTCCCATTTTCAGTTCCCTTCACAAGACTGAGTGTTGCACATTGGCTTCCATTTTGATCTGATTTTGCTCACCCTTTCACTCAGTGAATCAATCAAGTAATGTTCTCATCTGGGAATGCTAACATTCAGCTTTCCAAGGCAATGACTTGAGACACTGTGACAATTCTATTTAGCTTATGGTAAATATTTCAGCAAGGGAAAATAAAATCCCTTGCCTTGCAGCTTAATGAACTGTCACAGCAGATGCAACTGTATAAAATGGATTTGAAATCCTCTTTACTTCTCTTTAAATATTTGCACTTCTAGCTTTACATTGTTCACTGGTTGTTTAAAACTTCTTTGGATTTCAAGCACCTCTGGTAAGTATAAGGACATCTCAGTCAAAAATCTAAACAATATGGTGTAAAAGGCTTCAGGTTTTTTTTTTGAAGCTAACATAGAGTTTCAAGTGGCCAGTGGGACCTTTTAAATGCTATCTAATTACATGTTGCCTTAAGTGAGGCTACATAAAGCTCTTAGGGAGCTCTGTAGAAGAGTCACAGGGCATTTTTAAAAGGGAGCTACTAAAATGTTAATTATCTGAACATCAACATTTTTACTTGAGGTCATTTTTCAGTTTTAACTTCCCACTGCAAAGTACAATTCAAGCAATGACTGTTATGGTGCTAAATGGCAAGCTAAATCTCACGAGACATTAATGAAATAATACAGTTTTTGATAGAGATATTGTAACAAAAAATTAAGTTACATATTTTAATAGTTCTAACATGCATAAAAAATTGCAGTAAAACATTTTATGGTTTTCTGAGACAACAATTCATGAGGTGCTGAAGAAAGTGAAGAGTGGTACGTTGATGCAAATATAGTGGTAATGTTGAAGCAATAAGGAAAAGAGTTAAGTAAAAGTAAGATTATGTAAAAAGAGCGTGTAGGACTCTTGAAATTAAAAATATTCTGTGGTTTTGAAAAGCCTTAATGTTGTAAGAAGTTGTAGTGTACGGGGCAAAAAAGGAGTGTTGTGTTCATTTCTAAGTGGCTTGAGAATTGTTTGAAGAATTCTTTATAGACTACAAGTAACTATGAAAACAATTATATACAAAAATCCATTTGACTTTTAAAGTACAGAATGAATGCTGTAGAAAGACTGATTCTATGAAAAACAGAAAGGATAAACACTAACTACTGATGAAAAGATGCCCAGGGCCTTAATGTACTTCTCATTTAAACATCTTGGGGTATCGTAGTTAAAGATCTCATGTTTAAGTAGTTTCTTGAGAGCTGCCAGAAATGCTGATATAATGCTGCCTTTTTAAAGTTATCTAAGAATTTGAAATGCATACTTGTCTTTATATTTGTTTTAGCTGAAAATGGCAGGGACTTTGTTATTATAATGAAAAATGTTAAAAAAAGAGAAGAATTCAGAAAAGTGGGCTGATGTGACATTATGATTGTAAATAGTTAAAAGTTGAAAGTACTCTGGGAATTCACAGTGTGGAATAGGCAGTGAAAGCAGAAAACTATTCAGTTTGATGATTTTTGTTATAGCAGATATATATTCTGTCCATATGTCTACTGTCTGGAGTAAGATGAAAGAAGCAATGAGAAGCTTCATACAACAAGAAACAAAAATATTTGTTAGGATTAGTGACACCTATAACAAACAAAAAGGCCCATGAGAAAGGACCTTTTGAATGGTCAATAGTATTTGCATCACATCTGCTGCTTGCCTTGAACAAAAATTTTATAACCTTCATGTTCTACCATCATTCTGTCAAAATTTGGAGAAGAGAAAGACAGTGAGGTAGTTGTAGGAAATTTGCAGCTATTTCCAATCATGAAAGATGGCCTCAAAAAGACACTACAGAAAGATCTTTGAATATTCAGCAGATGGTGAACTGTAGGGGGAAGAAGACAGTGGCACCTTAGTAGCATACATAGGAACTGGTGATACAGGAAGACAATTTTGTATCTAATTCATGAGAGAAGAAAAAGTCATTGTAGGAAAACAGAGTTGAGAGGGTGCATGATTAATGAGGAAAATTTACTTTTTGTGTAGCATTTTGAGTGGATTTCCATGGTGTAAAAAGAGCAGATCAAGGCTGATGAGAAGATTGAAATACAAGATACAAGGCCAAGGTGTTAATTTCATCTGTTTGAACATACAAGAGAGCCTTCCTGTAGAAAATTTACATAGGAAGATGGAGTCCTCAGTGATGTGAGCACTAGAGAAAGATCCATTTTAAAGACACTGTCTGGGTTTGGGATTTGAATTACAGTCAAGACATTAATAGCATTAATAAAGTCTGAAAAAATGAAATAGAGTAGACAGGTGGAAATTAAGTTCTTTGATTTGTTCATGCTGACTGCAAACTGATAATTGGCAATCCACAAGGAAGTATCAGTACAAGACTCAAAGAAAAGAAACTTTGTTTGGTATAAAGGCAAAACTTTGTACAAATTATAAGTCAATGAAAACCTTTTTGGTTTTGTTGTTGATTTGTGTTCTCTTGATATAACAAAAATCTATAGACTTAATCATATAAGATGCGTTATAGGCAAATGCTGGCATACTCATGTTTTTGCAGATTCCCCAGTTTTTGAGAGGAAATTATTTTTTTCTTCCAGTGAGCATAGGGGAATGAGAGTGTTACTCAAGCTTCTTTGATACTATGCTTTGATTTTTAGCTTCTGCCAAATATTCAGTTGAGATCAGCAGCTGTCTGGAACATTTTCAAACACACTGATAGATGGGAACGATGGCTATATAAACCCAAAAAATAACGGTGAAATTTTTCCATAGAAAATACTGGCAGATAACTGAGTCTTCCCTGAAACTTGTTTTTTTTTTCCTGGATATCTACAGATTAATTTGGATGTGTCAATAAAGCTTTGCTACGTCTACTAGAAGTTTAAGTTCAACAAAAAGTCTCACAGGAGGTATTGGAATGTCACTGTGGAACCAAATTACTTATGAGCTTGAGGTAAATATGTGTGTTATGTTGATAACTTCATCAATGAGATTGAGTCATTTTATTATTCAAAGAAGTCAATATAAAAACCTCAAACCTCTACACCTGTATTCATAAATGCAGTTATTCTGATAAATTTGAAAACAGTAACCAGCTGTTGAATTGTCAAGACTGATGCCCTATACTGTCACTGTCTTCAGGTATATGTCACTGCTTATGATGTTATAGAGACAGTCAAAAAAAGATACAGCTTTCATCTCACATTGAACAAGTGAAAAATGAAAATTCTGATCTGACAGTTCTAGGCTTGCATCATATCTGTACCTTTTCTGATTTCTCCTATATGTATATTTAGATTCAGTTTCAATCATTTTGGGACAATTGCTATGACAAGGTTAGAAATGCAGATCTCTGATACAGGCAAGGTTTTTAACAAGAATATTGAGCAGCAGATGTGTAATGGTACCTAACTACTTGATAGTTACCTCTGTAATGGTGCTGCATTTGTATGACTGAGCTAATGCCTTATGTACAACGGTAACATTGCCATTTCCACATTTCCTAAGGACATGATATGACCTGAAGTTCTTAACCCTAAAGGTGTAATTGGATTTTTGCTTATTTTCAAAGGAAAGTGAGGTGAATTTTTCCTTTCATAAAATGTCTATATTCAAGAAGTGCAAAATGCAAATGAAACATCCTGAGAGGAAGCAGCAGAGTAAGCTTCTTGTCAGCAGGATGAGGCACATGCTGTCACCAGTGGTGAGGGGATAAAAAAAGGGATTGCACAGCCACACAGTTCACATATACTTCAGAGAAATTGTACACGACACCAATCTGACTCCAGAATTCCAGTGATATGAACATGATTTCACTCAGTGCTTGTAAACATCTTGATACAACATCAGCGCCATGCAGCTGCAAAACACTTTAAAATTATACTTGATGACAACCTAATGTACGTTAGACCTGAATAATGTTATACCCTGACATAGAGATATAGTAGTAGATTTATCTGTATTTGGACATCTGTTATAGAATGTAAACCACTGGTGACTTGAGTACCAGCTCTGCACCTCTTCTCTTGGTGTTTCTTCAGGAAAAAGAAATAATTGTTCCCATGTAAATCTGTTTTAGACTTTCTGAGCCACTGGACCACAAGACCTGCTTGTGTACTGTATAGTTAGTGGCATTACCTTCTAACATGTGCTTTGATTAATATTCCTAGTATACCAAATGGCCTTAACTTGTTACAGATTGTATCGATCAGCCAGACCAGGAACAGAATGCTGAATATTTGTGACAGTGGTATTAGATGCTATTGAATTATTTTCACTTTGTTTGCTTCATGATCTTAAAATCTGTGATTTAAAAAAATTGAAGTGTATGGCTAAAATCCTCACATTAAAAAGCGTACATTTTATTATAATTCAGCTGACAGTTAAAGGATGCAATGATTTATTAAAGCATTTTATATTTCGTATAACAACCTGAAGGATATTTTTATACTGAAACCGGGTCAAATACAGAGAACTTGCTCAGGTTTTGATCCAAAACCCATTCAATGTTTGCTCTATTGACTATTTTTGATTCATCTTTCAACTAGGGCAAAGAGAATAGTTGTAATTTATAGTAAGTTAATAATCTATTTCTTTGTTCTAATGTTGCAATATTTCAGGCCATTTACTTAATTTTTTTTAAAGTAATTTCACCTATTAAACATAAAATTAAAAGATAACTAATTAATGAAATACTTTAACATTTGACTTCAGAAGTTTTTAAGATTTAAGGCTATTTTTAGTACATACTTTGCGGAATGTAAATCCAGAGGCATGAGTTGTTCTGGCATTTATCCATATAAATGAACAAATTGCAGTTTTACACTGGCAAAATACTTGAGCATGAAGTTAAGCAGAACAGGCACATAATTGAGTGGGACTGGTTTTATGCTTCAAATCTGAAAGGCCTTGCAGATTTATGTTGCTGTGCTTGATGAAACCCCCTTTGATTCCAGATAGCTGTCCAAAGTATATTCAAATAATGTAATATGTATAAGATCATGTACAGTTATGAAATTATGAGAACAGTAAGCTGTGAAGTATGTCACCATAGATATTTTGTATGGCAAAATTTTATGATGGTTCAATAGGAGAGTAGAAAAGTTCATAGAAGATAAGTTCTTTTAGCATTAGAACATCCATTGAAACCTTTTATATGAGTAATCTGTCTCTCAAATGTTTGGAAGGTGTTAAAATGGACTAGATGATTGCCAAAGGTCCCTTCCAACCTCTACCATTCTGTGATTCTGTGAAATGCTGGTTTTATTTTCAATATTATGGGATTCAATAACTGAAATGCAGTTATGTAATAATATGGACAGTAGTAACAGATTAATGATTTGGAATGATATTTATGTATTTATTTTTGGTAACTTTGAAGTTTTAATACCTTCAGACTTTATATTGATTCTGCAGTTTGAGGATATGCAATTCAGTACAAGATGCAAGACAGTATGCAAGTGTGCTCATAACCAGCTCATAAATATATAAAAAATGGAATGGATAGAAGAGTACATGTTTTTATCAATGCAATTGGCAGTTTGTACATTTAACACTAAAAAAAAAAAAAAGGCTTTTGTTCAGTTTCTGTTGCACTCTAAGAGATTCTAGACCTAAGTATATTATTTTGGGGTAACTCAAACAATTTTGTCTTCCTCTTCCAGCTTAACTCCTATCTGTTCTCCATGTCTGAACTGCTGATATACTTAGTGTTAAGGTGGGACTGCAAGAGAATCCAGATCACTTTCCTGAACTGAAGTTATGTTACTGTGACTGGAGAGTCTTCCCAGTTTTCACACATGTAGCTACTTCTCACCTTAGTTTCTTCGAAAGTTCACCTTGACATTTATCACTGGAAGCTCTGTGTGCACTTGTTCAGGTTTGCAAAGCTAAAAATGACAGTCTAATTTTTCTATTTGAGATCAGGCAGCTATATTGACAATATAGTACAGAAAGTTTCCTTCAATAACTTTCCACTTGGCCATTAATGTGCGAAGAGAAGCTCTCCAGAGCTGAGACCTCAAATATATTTTATTTTCTTCTGAAAATGAAAGAAATCTGCTTAACATGTCAAAAGATGGCCACAAAGGTAACAGGAGTCTCTCTTGCAGAATTCTGGGGTGGCGTTAGAAGCAGAACTTAGAATAACTGTCACAAGAGCTAGTGCCAGCAATATTTTCGTTCTATTTGGCATAACCAGCAGATTGCAGTGCTCAGCTCGAGATTTTGTATGCTTTACTAGGAACAGCTTCTGATCTTCCTAGAGCTCATGTGTTACCTTTTTATAATGACTTGTTCCTGTATGTAAAAAAATTAAAATAAAAAAATATTTAAATTAATGCATGATTCTAACCTTGCCTCTGATTGGAATTTTAATACAAAGGTGTGGACAATTACAACACTATTACCCATCCTATCACTTATATAATCTCATACTGTTGGTCAAAAATAGAATGATTTTGATTTAGATGAATTTCTTATTACACTAATTTATAGCACAGGGAGCATCACTCAGTATGGCCTGACACAGCTCTGCAAATTGTTTCGTACAGCATCACTTTCTTTTGGATCAGATATCTGTTTTTGATTTACATATAGGGTACCTCATCTAAATTTATTGTACTGGAGACAAGTGAGTCAGACATTATCATAGCATGCCTCTGCCTACTGGTTTAAAGGGAACATAAATTAATTTGACATTATTAATCTTTCCTTGAGAGACTAAACATAACTTCATTCCAGTAAAAATGTTACAAGCAGTTTGTTGCATCAGATTGACTTACTATTTTGTGGATACATCATTCAATACATTTCATTGCACACAATGGCCCTCTTGTCATTGTTCTGATCTAGATTTGAATGTATTGTTATCAGGTTAGAGACAATATCTTAAAGAAAAAAAAATTTAAAAATTGTGTCCTTAATCATAGTCCCAGACATCTCAGCTCAGAGATTTCTTTTGTTTCCAGTTATGTTGTCACCAAATTATTCTGAGGCCTCTTCTTGCAGCATATATTTCTGCTCCTCCCCCGCTGGCTAAAGTTGAACTGTATTGAACTTCCAGGCTACTTATGGAAGCTACCTTCTTCCTAATCAGCTCTTGTACAATTTACTTGTCCTTTAAACTAAGAACGTTTGTTTTTCAATCATTTCTTCCAGCATGCCTACATCCTCTTCAAGTCTGCTCAGTTCTTCCTCCTTTCTTTATCTGTACAACTGAGGAATGAGCAGTGTTTCTTTTTACATCTTTACCCTTCCTCTCTTTGGTGCAAGAAATCCAAAAACTACTAGTAAGGTTTGCCTCTTAATAAGCGTTCCACTAACAAATGTGTTTGAAATGACTTTCCCTGACATGAAAATTCGGCTTTAACAAAGCTCTTCCCAGGAGGTCTATTAATCCAACAGTAATCCGATAGACAGAAAAAGAAAAATAATACCCTGTACCTGGAACATTTTCATTCTTCAAGTAACCTAGAGCTTTATTAGTATAAATTGTATTTTTTTAAACTTTTAATTAAATGCTGTTTATTATAAGACTATGTTATACAATATAATTTGCTCAATGTCAAGTAGTTTTGCAACATGCAGTGGTCAGATGAGATCGAAATGCTTCAGAGGTGCAGTCAGCTACTCAAAGCTCACAAACTTAGGAAATGTCTTTTTGCAGGGTCAATGCCTAAGCTGTGTCTATCTAACAAAATTTATACAAAATATTTTCCTTCTGAATTCACACAGGCAACTGGACCTTTTTACTTTGAATATTCAATGATATTCTGCTAATGACCTGACATTTTGTTAGTCTAGCATTTCATTTTTCAACTGAGACGGATGAGACATCTACTTAATAGATTCAGTAAATATTTTAAAATTTCTGTTCCTTCTTGTACTGTAGATTATATGTTCTGTTATTCTCATTGCATTTTTTTTACATTACTTTTCAGCGTTTCTCTTTCAAAATTACCTCAACCTTTTGCATGACTAATGTGGATACACTTTTTATATTGTTCTTTGGAGAATAACTACTTTCACTGTAATTTAAAGTATAATATCAGTTGTGGATAGATTTGTTAGCTGTTTAAAAGAATCCCTCCAAACTTTATGTATGTTGCAACAAACAAAAAGAGAATTTTCAATATTTTTTAAATATACTTTAGAATGTTCTTCTTGTTGAGTTTTATTGAGAAATGGAGCGATAATTTAAGTAAGTGCATTGTTCAATTAACATAACTTTCACCAAATCCCAATAACTGTATAAAACAAAATGGTAGATAAGTCTAGGCAGAAGTAAAGATGTTTTGCTATAGCAACAAAATTCTAAGGACACAAGCAAAACAGATCTGGAAATAATATTTTTTTTCTCCCCTGTAGTAGGAAAAGATTATTTTCCCCCTTATAAGCTTGCTTTATCTTCTAGTTGGTAGTCTGATATTAGACAGGTAGATTGTCTGTCAGTGATTTTAGACACTTGCAAAATATTTCATTCTTTTTCATATCTTGGATTTATGTATTCAGCTTTGATTTCCATTACACGGGCATAAATTTGCCTAAAGAATATTTGTGATTTTTTTTTTTTTATATCCTATCTCTGTTTATAAAAGCTCTTACAAAAGCTTGCTTTTTTAAGAAAATAACAGCAGAAATTCAATTCGGTATTGAAAAGCTCATGGACTGAAATTCTGGCTAATTTAAGGTACAACTTGCATTTACCATAAAAACAAAACATTGGATAGCAATGCCTGCTGTAAATGTTTTACTGATGTCTCTTTTGGATAGATAAATCAAAGATTCTTAAGCAGCAAAGCCATGAATGAGTTATATAGGTCATCTAAGTGAGTACCCTTGTAACAATATAGTTATACTTTAAGAATATGCTAGAAATATTAGGAGAGGTGGGTTTTGAACGTGTCACAGACTCTAAGTGGGCCATACAACATTGATGTCCAAGCATACATAGCTCCAAGATATCAGATCTTATCAAGTCTTATTGAGAATTTCTGAAATGGAGCTATGTATGCTTGGACATCCATGTGATACCTGTTCTGTTCTGTGGAATAGAACATCTATTATCTCATAGGTATGAGTCTGTACATGTACCATTTTCCCAGAAATAAGCATTATTCTGTCTATTTATGCGTTTTTCCTCACTATTATGCTGGAAAATGAGGTTGTTCTCTGATTTTGTTTCAGATTTGAAAAAAAAAAGCATGAAGAAAGATAACACAGATTATAAAGGATAAGCTTTAGCATACACTTTACTTTGGACTGTATAAACTAGACTGTCACCTTGGGTGAAAATTTTACAGGGGTTGGGTCCTTCAGCTACTATTCCATGACAATTCCTTGAACTGAACTCGGGGAGGTCCACAGAAGCTGCAAACAGTTTTAGATAGCAGTCTGCTTGTCCATCATCTTGAAACCTTTCTTACACTTGTCCTTTAGTTCTTAAATTTCAAGTTGTGATGACTAAAACCTAAATGATCACATCATATAAGCAAGAAAATGTAATCTGGTATATTTATCAGACTGAAATTTCAGTTTGGAAAGAAGGAAGGTTGTCTTATTGAGAATAGAAGAGACATTTTCAAGTGCTCGCCTTCTGGAGTTGTTTATTTAACAGTCTGAGTTTGATGCAGTTGTTTTCAATGTGTAAGAATTTGCATCTTTCTGTAAAGCATTATCAACTAATGTTAAATACATTATAATGACCAAGTGAAATCAGTGCTCTGCTTCTGTACTGTCATCACTGCATGAATAGTACACCTAAAGGTTAACTTTCCTATGTATATTCCAATGGTGTTTGTAATTAGGACTAATGTGTTTTTGAGGTAGCAAAGTATTTTTACAGGTTTTTGAAGTTGGAAAATTAAAACTATGGAGAAAAATTTATGCAAGTCACTGAAATATACATGGAAGAATGCATGAGAACGCTTCCTTGGCGTACACTATTTTGGAGGTACGTAAATGAAGAAAAATAGCTCCAAAATTTTTTATTGATTACACCATATAGGAAAAAAATAACTGTTGCTGAGTTATCTGAGAGCAGGGTCAGACTCTTAAATTGTTTCACTGAAATAATTTTGTGATTCAGTTAAAAAGCTATGGACAAAACTGAAAATCCCTACTCTGATTTCCAAAGTGCCAATACAACAATTGCTGCTTGATTTCGCACTTAACGCTGCATTTTCTCTATTACATCAATGCAGGAAAGAAATCAGAAATCTCACTCAAGAACAGCTATTCCATGAGATAGTTCTTATCATAAAAGGCTGATCTTCTCCATCCTCCTGCCATCTCCCATGTTATTGATTTGCCTGCTGCTTTCTTGTTATTCTTGGCTATAGAGGATCACACATTATAGCTTAAAGCAGAAGCCTGAATTGGCTCAGGACCAATTTTAAAACTGAGAATGTGAAGGTGGGTTAAAATTGTCAACCTCCTGTTTCCTGCCTTAGCCCATAATCCCTTACCTTCTCCACAAGCTATTAAACTTGTTAACCAGACAGAATTTCCAAGTCTCTTAAGCTTTAATTTGTTACTGTATAAATTATAGGAATTTAAATTATCTAAGGGATGGTTTAGGTCTGAAAGCTCTTTTGTTACCTACATGTAATAAATTTGACAAACCTCTATTATTCTATCAAAAAACTCACAATTTAAATTACTCTGCACACAATGTAATGCTTTCCTGAGTTCTTAATGAAGATTTGGTTTATGAGACAATATTCTATTATTGCCTGGTTTCTAGCTTTTTTGTATGCTTAATACATTTGACAGCTCAAGAAGCAGCAATTGATTTACATGGAAAATGCTTCCTTGTAGTGAATCAGAGAATACTCACAGCCTTATATAGAAGTGTGTTGGACGATTGATAATGTTTCAGTAGTAGTGTTTTTGAAATGAGTATTTAAGCAACTATTATTAGGATAGAAAGAGTCTTGCTTTTATTTCATAATATCTATCCTTTCTGCATATGGTAGATGGAGTCAGTTTTGACATCAAATAGGTTGAACAATGAAGTCATGATACCTTAATTGAAACACAATTATGGCAATATATGAACAGAGGGAAAGCTGTAATGCCCCCTGCACAGCAAGCACCATTTTGTTTGACTAAGTGCACTGTCTATTTCATCAGGAGTACATTGAGTCAAGATAAATTACATTCTAGTGGGATAAATACACCTGTGAGAACTTTGAGCCACTGAGATTTGGAAGTCTGGGCTAGCTCACTTAACATGAGACTAGGTATTATCTATGAGTTGCTCTGCATTCTTTGTCTGCCATCTGCTTGAAGTGCATGTATATTTATTTTGTAAGGTCTTTTTTGTCCCCTTACAAGCAGCTTAATGAACAGCTTCAGTTTAATCTTTGAATCTATGCTCTTCAGAGGAAAGCAAATGAAAAATCTCACAGGTTTTATTATAGTTTAAGTTTTTGTATGCATTTATTTTTCTGATACTGACATTTTGGTACCTTTTAAACATATGTACACTGGAAGGTCAAAGCAAGTGCAAGAATGGTGTGACACATTCACTCGCTTCCTGCATTAGCCGTTAGAATATCCATATTCACAGTTACATGGAAAGGTCAGCTGAATCAATCATACCTTTAAACATAGCTTTCAAATGTATATCCTCAAAAACATTGCTTGGTGACATTTTATTAACAACCTGAATCTTCACTTGACCACAGCATAGAAGTAAAAATAAATATTTACGAAATGGTGAAAGCAGAGTCTGTATTGGAATGAGAGCCAGACACTGATAGCTTTTTGTAGCATCTTCATGTATTTGATAAGGAGTTAACGGTCAAGCATTCCGCTTTACCATCAGCTAAGGGCTGTAGGGGTTAACAATCATGCATTCCGCTTTACCATTAGCTAAGGACTGTAAATTATGGCTTGTTTAGAATGTTTTCTTTTCTTCTTTGCTCCTGGTGAAGGCTCAAGGGCTTAACAACCTGTCCTGCACAACGTATATCTGATCAAGGTGGTCCTTGACTATCATGTCTTGTCCAGTGCTTGAGTGCTTGTTCTATTCCAATTAATTAAAACTGGTTAGTACTAGTGTTGCAGGTGTGGAAGAATGCCAGTACTGCCAGCTCAGCAAAATCGACTGAGGGGTGAAAAGTGCAACCTGAGGAAGACTTGTAGCCTTCCTCCAAACGACCNTGGAGACTACTTTTAATTTTTCTTTCTGTATTGATGCTGGTTGGGAAGATGCTGCTGTCTTGTATACTCAGACATTTCTGACTTATTGCTTTCCCTGGAAGTAAAACTCCCAAACAATCTAAACAAAAATTTTAAAAGTTTGCAATATGTTGGTGTGAGATTTTGTTGTAGTTCCTGAGAGGTGAAGTGAGACTTCAGAGAAAGTAATTTTATCAAGTAAAACCAGTGGAAAAAAAGCTGTGATTTACGAAAGAGGAATTGTATATATAAGCTTGTGTCCAAAGGTAGAAGTTTCAAAAGATCTGTAAATAAAATAAGAATTCAATATCCTTTATATAAATTTGTTTTAAGAGACATCTTTCTGTTTGTCACTGCTCTCAGCAATGTTTCCTCTTGGAACGAAGTTCACCTCAGTGACAAAATCCAGGGTAGGTCTTTCTACAATAATTGGGGCTTGTGCAAATCTTCTGTGGGGGCTTAGTGGCTTGCACTGTTACTCATCAACTTTCTATAAACTGATCTTGCACATAGCAAGTCCCATATTTGGGACAGGCTAGGTCAAGGCAGTGCAGGGTCTGGCATAACATTTAAATAGTCTGGAGGTTTCAGTATGCCTTTCAAAGTATTACTAAGGAATTAAGATATATGTTAATATGAGCTATAGGAGGAGAATATCTTCTCAATAGCTCCCTTTTTGTAGGAAGTAGAGGTCATTTGCTTATTATTCTTACCTTCTTTAGCCTTTCAGAAATTAGGTGAGCCTTCACAGTGAATTTCATTGTTGTTCCACAGTAAACATAAGGCATTGTTATGTTTATTGATTACAAATTGTTTCATAAACAATGGTAGGAAGGAGAATGCCTAGTTTTACATTGTCATATTATTTAACTGAGTAAAAAGCACATTAAAAATTTGTTGTAAAGTCAACTTTATTATACAGAAAAAAATTAAAATTCTTAAATCAAATTTAATTATTGCAATTATTTAAAATCATGTAACAGAATAGTTCAAGTGTATATATTTCATCTATATATTTAAAAGAAATATAACCAAAGGGGAAGTATTTTCTGTATATCAAAGGTCAATCAGTAGACTGTGTAAATTTAGATGTATGTATTTTACAGCCCAGAGAAACATAGTAAAGAAAAATAGGCTATCAAATTTCAAATGTCAGAATGCAAGAAACTTGTGGAAATTTTATTCAGCCCTTCAATGAATGTGCATATGGAAAGGTTTTCTTTTTTTCCACACAGAACCACTGCTTTTTACGCTTTGTGTGTGTGTATATATATAGTTTGTATATGCACTTATACACAGATATGTAGTGGTCATCATGGGGTTAATTGTTCAACATTGCTTGTACTGGATCATATGATACATAACCCTAAATCTTATTTACTTTGGCATCCAAACCCTGCAGACTACAAAATTGCTAATTTCCTTGTGTGCCTCTTTGTTATATGCTTTAGTAATATTGAACTGCTTCACAAACCTTAAGGAATTTGTTTTCACAGAAATCTTAAGAGTTTCCTTATTTCCTCTATCCATTTCTAATCCAACACAAAATTTAGAGTAGAAAATTTTCACTAATGTTGAGTGTCAAGCTTGGTCCAATTTTCTGCCAGTTTTTGTAGTACTTACGCATATATAGTACTTATATATATAGATAAGCACTATATATAGATACTCTATATATAGTAATATATATATACACATACTATATATAAGTGCTTAATTACTTATGAATATATAGTACTTCTTGAAATTGAAGCTCATTTTCTGTTGAATAGTCAGCATGTCAATTTTATAGACTCTTGAGCTGCAAATCACTGGATTCTGGGGATTTTTTTCATGACATGCTTGGTTTATTCTTATACTTTATCTGAAGCATTGGCTATTGGTCAGTATCATTGTCACTGAAGGTAAGGTTCAGTATGATACCTGATTTGGTATCATTCTTTTTCCCAAAGGACGAAACTGACTCATTCACAGTACTTGGCCATTTTCTGAAAGAGAATAGCACATTTTGGCTGGGGATTAAAGAGAGGTGAGAAGGAGTGGAAAAAAGAATGCAGCATATATGCAAGTTACGCAAGGCAGCAATCAAATTGTAGCATTTGTGCCTAAAGGTTTTGAGCAATGTTGCACAGTACACGTTTACATTATTTCCTACCTTTTAGAGCAATCTCTTTTTAATCTTAACCTTTAACACAATTATTTTGTGTCGAATTTCCTACTTGTTTGAGTAAACAGTAAAAAAAGAATGATTCTATCATGTGGAACCACACTGGTCTCCACATGGGACTTTGAATTATATTGCACTGCATGATCTAACTCAGCAAGCTGATAAGCTGTTATTTTTTTGGGGTGGACTAGCTACTATAGACAGAGGCCACAGGATTTCGAGCTAAACTACTTGCTGACAGCAGAAAAATATTAAAACTTGTATCTATGCGTTGTGTAGATATGTCGGGCTTTTGTCATGCGCTTATAGATAGAGGACATCTCAATTGAAAAAACAGTACTATACAAAATCAATGCTATAATTATTGTTTCTGTTAGAAGGTTGAGACTTGTTGCATGTCAATACTTCATTACCAGCTTTAATATTCATGGCAAAAAATTTTTTGGATTTATTTGGTTTACAACTTCATATGATTTTTTTTTTTTCTGAAAGAAAATATAAAATAATTCTGATATTATTTATAGGTGAAACTATGATTGAAGGAATTGTAAATAATAAGGTACATAACTCTCACTGAGCAAATGCAAAACCGTACATTGAGGAACAAACAATGCAGATAACTTGTAAAGAACATGGCATTGCATTCCAGAAAGCAAAGAATCATAGAATTGTTTAGGTTGGAAAAGACCTTTACAATCATTGAGTATAATCATTAACCCAGTACTGCCATGTTCACCACTAAACCATGTCCATTAGCACCACACCTACATGCCTTTTAAATATCTCCAGTGATTGCAATAATCCAATTAAATGTAATAATCAAATTTATTGAGCTTTAAATAGGGCAGATTTACATAACTTGTATGACTTATGTGATCTAAGATACATTTAGTGAAAAAGGAAGAAACAGTGACCAGCCATGATGGTTGCCCATGAGTGCTCAATCCTAAGTCATACTGTTTATTTAAATTAACATTTTGACATTCACAGCTGCTAACTTCTGGCAGTCAGGTCTTATCAATGTCTGGACTGTAAAAAAGATGATACTGGTGTAAATAAATGTAGTGCTATGTGTGCACTGTTATTGTTATTTTGAGCTTAGAAGTACTGCGCTTATACACTTTGCCGGCATCACATTAACTTCACTTCCCGTTTCTAGGACTATTTTCTGGAAGTTTGTGTAAGCTATTCAAAGTTGTCTTCTGCTACCCTAAGAATTTGATCAGAATCTTAAAGAATGAAGCCAAAATACTTTCACCCTCAGGGAAACCATTTTGCTTTCTGGGCAGCTACATGGAGTCTGTTAGAATTACCACTATTTCGAGTAATTGGATGATTATCTGCCCATTTCTAGTATGGTATCTGTGACCTACACTGACATTGAATTTTAGTGCTGGACAATGATACACATAGGAGTTGCTAAAAACAAATCTAGCCCAAAAGAGCAGTTAATGTGGTTGTTATTCTGGAGGAAATTTGAGTTGGGTGAATTTGTAAAAGTATAGCAATGGGACCACACAAATATAATGGTTAAAGCCATGGAAACTTGAAGATCACTAGAAAATTATGGTTGAAACGTGCACAGTTGCTGAATGTCTAGGATTGTCTAACACACCTCTATAATGTCACCTCCAACACAGTCACAGAATCATGTGGGTTAGAAGTGACTTTCTGAAGTCAGCTAGTCCAATCTCCAGCTCAAAGCAGATCCAGATACAGCAGTTTGTGTGTGGCAATGTGCTATGGGGCTTTGAATACCACAAGATTGGAGATTCCACAAATTCTCTGGGAAATTTGTTCCTCTGTTTCGTTTTTCATTAAGAAAAATAGTCATAACTATTTGAACTTTCTAGAAGCTAATATTATCTAATTAGCTTTTATGTTAAAATTATAAATGAAAGAATAACAAAACTGTAAACATCTGCAGTCCAAAGTCCTGAAGGCACTAAAAGAAGTTTTCTAAACAGTACCCACAGTCTGATTATCAGATTGCTTACCCAGAAAGCTTATAATTGAGACACTGGACTTTTTTTTTGGTCTATGATCTGTCAGTCATTCACGGGGTGAGATTCTGTGGATTGTTTTCAAGGAAATTGCAAATTAGGAAAAGCAGAAGTTAATATATGTACTGTAACATTGTATATATGAGAAAAAAATGTTGAAAGGGTCTGTATCTTTACTGGAAAATTTGGTAGACTGCAGATTTTTAGAAGCAGAATATGTTGAACTATGAACAGACAGGGAAGATTTGTGGTTGATGTTAATTGTTTTAGAAGCTTTAATGACTTTAGACAATTTTAATTATCTGAAAATTTTCCATGAAGGTGTATTGATGACCTTAATATTTTTTTTTTCTTCTCAAAGCATGGAACATTTCTTTAAAAAGGTAAATATTTCTGATGATCTTATGTCTCTGTTTCTTCTTAGAAGAACCACTCAATAGAAAATCTTTAAAAAGTAGGAAGATGTTTTCAGACAACAGGTAAAGAAGCTTTGACAATGAGGGATGCTTGGAATTTATTCATACGAATTTCCATTCTGTTTTAAAATTAGTAGATATAGGACATTAAGAACATTCTAGCGTATCTTTCTTAAGATATTAAACATTCCCAGGTCTTGTACAATTAGTTAGATATGTAATTTATGAGTATGCCATCCTCATAGAAAAGAGAGTTTATGGAAAATTACATAAAATAGTGTTTATTCTTACTTGTTGTAAGCCTCTCTTAAGCAATCAAACCACAACATAGACAAACAAACCCCATTCAGAGGATTCAGTCTGAAATGCTTTAAAATATTGTAGATTTACCAATTATTAGAGTAAAATTCTGAGTATAACACCACTTTGTTTTGTCTTTAAACTTTAGCGGGTATAATGTTAGATGCTCTACTTAAATGTTATATATGATTTTCTCTTATAAAATATATAACTTTTATTTTGCTTTCTTTCATTTATTCATAGTATGCTTACACTTAATACTTAACATTGGGAAACAATGATAATATACATTGAAAACTACTTTGATCTTTGTCCTCCCTATTCAATTATTTTTTGATTTGATGTCCTGCTATTTATTTGCTTGTTTACATAGCCTAGGAAGATAAAAGATAGAATCAACACTTCAGAATCTCCTATCAGATTTTACTGAAGCATTTATCAGGGGTTCTTGTTTTCTCTCAGGTCCTTTGTTCTGTTTAGTGTTGCTAGTCCTCCCTTCCTGTACTTACCAGTATATTTTTCATCAGAAATAGTGTATTTATCTCCTTTGACATTAAAACATAAGATTTCTGGATTAAAATGAGAATAATCACTCTTACTACTACTTCTGTCACGTGTTGTTACTGCCTCTAGGTTTGAAGTTGCTATAAAAAGCAGAGGATACATTTCATAATGCACCTGTTTAATGCTGGATTCTGCACCTAAATCAAATATTTCAAAACACTTCTGTTAGTGCTGATGTTTAACTGTGTTTAGGGAGAATTTATAGTGAACGATATCTTCTCTCTGTTTCATGGTCCAAGCTCAACTCTGCTTCATGCGTGAACCCAAATACCTTTTATAACAAATAAACAAACAAATTAATGTCTGTTATTTTAAAGATGGTTAGATGGGTGTACAAAATCCAAACCAAAGTAAGATGTACTGGAAACCATGAAGCTGAATGAGAGATAGTTGGTAATATCCACACAAGGTTAATCTTGGTCTTTGAATGCATACCTCGTGAGTAATTGTGTTAACTCAGCCTTTTCACTGAGTTGACTGCCAAGGAAAAGAACATCTCATGCATTCAAGGTGTAAGTCCATATCTGTATTTGCAGCATATTTTTTGAAAATGAATTTTCATCCTGGCAGGTGAAACTAACACTGAAGCAAGGGAACATTAATGTTTCATGAACAAGTATGTAGTGCGGCACTGCTGGTATGGTCATAATAAGGTGAGGCAATATTTTCTTTTTTTAAACATTTGAACTTACTAACATTCTCCAACCTATCACTGTTTCATGTTCTTCCACTTCTAAGAAATAGACCTGAACAGCATTCACACATCTCTATCGAAACAAAGAGCCTGATTCCAATTTATTAGAACAGAATGAATATAGCCTTTAACTTCTCTAAAGAGATACCATTGTTAATTAAATCCAAGTCTTTTCCATACACAACGCTAACAGTTCTAGCACCGTATCCATTCTCCAAACAGTATAAGACATTGATGGATAAACTCAATTAAATGGTTAGCATTATAGAAGTAATATGGAGAGCTGAAGTGATCTTTACCAATCCACCTTTAAAAATTACAATAAATATTTCAAAATGAAATGTTCATAAATTATGCTGAGGATACCCGTTAGTGAGATTAGATGGAAACTCAATTCAATTATTCTAAGTAAGTTTGCTTTTCATTAGGCAATGACGTTTGTTTTCTCTGCAATTGTTATAGTGTCTTACAGATAGATTAAAAAGAGAAGACAACTAGTACAAAAAACACTTCTACTTTGTCTATAGCTAACAATGAAGTGGGTTCCCTTCTGTGATTCAACATTTTCTTGTAGTTCATCTCTTTCAAAATAACAAATATTTTGTACAATATGGACAGTATCTAAATGTAATTACTGTTAGAGTACACGAACTTCTATAGCAAATCAGTAGGACTTAAAAAGACATATATACTGCTCTAATTAGCTGAATTACTTCCTCCAAATTTTAAAACTCTGCTTGGGGATTGACATATTGATTGATATTTGAAAAAATATGTAATTTAGCAAAGAAAAAAAAAAGAACAGAACAATTCCTTAGTTAAATCTTTATTTACTAGTAAAGAGGATGTCAGTGTCCTTGTCATGTCTGCTTGCACAGAGGGTGACAATTTCCACTATATCCTTTTCATGAAATTTTCCTTCATAGAAGAGCTTAAGAACTAGTTCAACCACCTATGCAGGAGTTTTCTCTACATAGAGGAAACTGGTAGGTAAAAGATTGGTTAGTAAGGACATTTGCATTCTACCAGTCTCCTGAAACTAGATCTGTTTTTCTGGACTACAGAGATCCAGGTACAATGCAATGTACACCTTAGATTGTCCTATATTATTATGCTATGTATTAGACAGCTGAGAAACAACAAAGGAAGTGTCAAATCACAGGGCATTTCTTTTTTCTTGCTGAAGTGTATGACTTCTGACCTTATTGATTGATTTATAGTTTAAAGTTTATTACTTTATTTTTATTTATTCTCCTTCTACGACAAAAGGACCTGCTTAGTGGACGTGATCTTTCTGGACTTTAATAAAGCCTTCTACACAGTCTCCCATAGCATCCTCCTGGAGAAATTGGCTCGCCATGACTTGGCTGGACCTACTCTGAGATGAGTGAAAAATCAGGCTGGATGACCAGGCCCAGAGAGTTATAGTAAGTGGAGTTAAATCCAGTTGGTGACTGATCACCAGTGATGTTCCCCAGGGCTTGCTGTTGGGGCCCGTTTTGTTTAACATCTTTATCAATGGTTTGGATGGGAGAATTGAGTGTATTCTCAGTAAATGTGCAGATAACACCAAGCTGGGCAGGTGTGTAGACCATCTTGAGGACAGGAAGCCTCTTCAGAGAGACCTGGACAGGCTGGGTAGATGGGCCAAGGCCACTTGCACAAGACCAAGTGTTGAGTCCTTCACTTGGGCCACAA
>WBNH01003744.1:30369-75904 GCA_013401255.1 Urocolius indicus
CCAGCAGCATCAGTGTGCTGGAAACAAACCCTCTTCCCACCACTTCCCTGTAAGGAGGAGGGATGAGGATGCTGTGATCAGGAAGCAGAGGGGCATCAGGAGCCTGCTGGGGTTTGCTGGTGCCGACAGCTCAGTAGCTCACTCAGGGCAAGGGCTGGGCCTTGGCTACTTTGTTCCAGGCCTTGGCTGGCTCATTCCAACAACTCAGACCACTGGGGAAAGCCTGGGCTGCTGATGCTGGGGGTAGGAGTCACTGTCCCCTCTGCTCATAACACCCACACCGTGTCCTACCACACCAGAGAGGAGCAGAGCTGTGCAGATTTGACCCAACAACTGCCCTAGAGAACCACATTGTGTCTGTATCCACCTCCTGCCCGGGCACAGGGCACATCAACCCCCTGTGACACCCCCAACCCAGACAGCAGCTGCTGGGTAGTGGGGGTCAAGCACTAAGGTTGTGATCAATGCCACTCTGGAGAGGTTGAGCTGCTGCTTCATCCCTAGAAAAGAGGCCCTCAGGGCCTTCAGGCTGGGGCTAGGTTTTGGTTTGGGAAGACCCTGACACCTCATGGCCCAGGAGAGGGGATTCCCTCATCCTGCCAGCCAGGGAGCACAGGGTGTGGGATGGGGGTGGCACTGCTCACAGGCATCCTTGGCCCAGCAGGGCTGGGTGGCTGTGGGCAAGGAGGACAGAGAAGCTTTGAGTGTGCTCCACAAGCCCTTGGCCAAATGTCTCTGTGCAGGGCAGAGCCCAATGCCCCTGGAGCCTGGCATTCCCCCTCTGCCATGGGACATGCCCAGCACAGCAGCGAGTGCAGGCTGCGGATCTATCAGACATGAGCTGGATGGAAAGGCCAAAGCCAGGGCTGGTCACCCTTCAGGCTCATGCTGGGGCCACATTCTAACATCTCACAGCAGCCAAGGGAGCAGCTGAGGGGATGCCAGGCTGTGAACAAAAGGACCTGGGCAGCTGGGGCAGATGCCATGAGGAGCTCAGCAGTTGGATGAGGGGCTGTACTTTCCCCAGCCAGAGGCAGAGGTGCTGGTCTGGCTCAACTTGCTCCTGACCCATTTGGTTCCTCTTGCCAGGGCTGACCTGGAGAAAACCCCCAGGTTCCTGCTCAATTCAGAGTTGGAACAGCTCAGCCTGCAGCTTCTGCACCAACCCCTGAGCACCTCTGGCTCCTGCCCAGGGACTTTGCCTCTTTCCTCTCACTCTGCCTCTACAGCAACTGAAAACCACAGCCAGGGAGCCTCAGGGCTACCTGAGAGGAGCGACCTAAAGGCTGGAGAAGCCTTGAGTCCCAGGAGGAAGAGCAGGCACTGACCTGTCTGTCTGTGCAGGAGAAGGTTTCGGGTTCTGGCCCCTCTGTCGCTCTTGCTTGGGTGAGGAGAGTCTCCCCGTCGCCTTCTTGTCACGGGAGCCTGTCAGGAGAAGACAAGGTGAGATGTTTTTGCTCATTGCCAGGCTCCAGGTGGCTGCCCTGCCTCCCACATCACCCTGGCAGCAGAACCATGCTCTGGCTCAGAGCAGCCAGGCCTGGCCTGCAAAAGGCCAAGTCCAGCAGCAGCCAAGGAAGGAACCTGCTGTTGTGCACCCCGTCTTCAGGGAGAGCAAAAAACCAGTCAAGGCTGTGCCCTGTGGTCACACAGCCTGAGGGGGAGTCAGGCCAGCCTCCTCCTCACCCTCCAGCTGCTGGATGAAGGCTCCTCCACTGAGCTTTTTAGGCTGTTAGGCTGAGTCAGTGCTCTATTACCCGCTGGCAGGCCATGAGGTCTGTGCACAATGGGGTAACCTGAGCTGGCTCCATGATGGCCAGTTAATGGGGTGCACTGGGCCAGTGCAGCTCTGCCCCTTTTGGAGCCAACTCACAGGCATCATCCCATGTTCATGCAGCACAGACTGACCTGCTGTGCCTTGCCTCAACAAAGCTGCTGGGGGACACTCAGTGAGGTGTGGAGCTCACTGGGGGCTTGCAGCAGCACTATCCAGCTTTGCTGTGGGGGTAGTGCCCAGCCCTGGAGGGATCTCAAAGCCAGGGGTTAGTGGTGGGCTGGGCAGGGTGAGGGGAGGGCTGGGACTGCAGCAGCTTCCAGGGCTTTTCCAACCCAAGTGACTGTGTGATTCTATGTGAGACTTGGGGCACAAACCCCAGCCAGCTTTGTGCAGGGATGCTGCAGAGTGGGCTGCGTGCCTGAGGGTGCCACTGGCACAAACCCCACTCTTGCCCCAGGGAAGTGAACCTGAGCTGCCCTCAGGGCTTGTGTCCCATTTGCCACTGCTTAGAAATGCTTTATAACCTACAGCCAACAAAGGACATGCTTACAGCTACCTCAGTGAGTCTATAAACCCAGCCTGCTGTGCCGAGGCAGCCTCTCGCTTGTCTGCAGCTCCCTTGTGAACTACATCCCAGTGAACTTCAACCTCACCCAGTCCCTTCCACGCTGCCTTTGCAGGAGTTGAATGCAACCAGGCTATTAGCACAAGACATTTTCCCCCCCCTACTACTCCTCTGGCTGGCACCCAGAGTCAACAAGATACACCTACAGCTGAGACAACAGGGAAAACAACATCACGTGGCAGCGCTGGCTCCCACGTCAAAACCCGGCACCTCTGGCTCACAGCTTCCCCCCCCCCCCCAACCTTTGTGTTTTTCAGCACAGCTTGAAGTGGCATTTAGGTCCCTGTCTATCCAAGTTTGGTTTTCCAAGGTGCTCATGCATGCTGAGGATTCGGACAGAGAAGATTTGGAAAGCCTGTGCCTTTCTAAACACACGGGGTAGGTGAGACTGTGTCACCCACGAGTGGGGAAACGGGCGACCTGGCTGTGCTCCCTTCCTAAACACTGCTACCAGCTTCTCCCTCGGGAGGGCTGAGATCCAAAAGCACAAGAGCCCAGGATCCAGTGAGGGAAAAGCCTACAGCTTCCACAGCCACATCCAAAGCCATCCCAGGAGAGGAGGCGGCTGCTGTGGGCTCAACGTGACCAACACGTCACGGCTTCAAAGCAAAGGCTCAGGGAGGAGCTTTTCTTTTGCCTTTAGTTCTCGGGGTATTTGCAGCGGAGTTCTACAGACACAGTGGAGCCAAAGTTCCTTGCCATTGTGCATCACAAGACAGCTAAGGCAAGGCTGGGTTTGACCTACCCAGGGCTGACCTCACCTGTCTTTACTTCACAAACCGGAGCGTCTCACCTCCACCGTTCATCCGCCCGCGTTATCTGCCGGCAGATCACACACTCCGAGGCTCTGGGAGGATGTGTGCCTGCTGCAATTAACCTCTCCAACGAGTGGACTCTTGTAAGCAGAGGCTTTCACAGGAATATTTGTTGCTGGAACATTGCCTTGAGGGGACAGAGCAGGAGCCCAGCCAGGCTCGGGAGTCCCCCGAGATGCTGATGTCTCACCTCTGTCAGGTGACAGGTTGGCCCGTTTGGCTGGAGGAGAGGTCGGCCTGTCTTTGTCTGCTGGCTCATATCTCTTCCTGCTTCCTTTGTCACCTGCCTGAAATGGAATGAAAACAAGACAAATGGAGCTGAGCAACCAATTCCTGCCCTAGGAACTTGGTCCTGCCTTAGCAGGGGGGTTGGACTTGATGATCTCTATGAAGTCCCTTCTAGATTATGCTATGCTGTGACTCCCCTCGGGGAAGGGAGCAGACAAAGGTATTTCCTGCAACAAGTGCCCATGATACACATCATTGGTCCCACAGAACTCCCCCTACACTGTACCAACCAAGCAGCATGCTCTGGCACTGGGGCTTACAGCTGCTTTCTTCTCCTTATCATCAGAAAGAGGAAAACAGCAGCATTTTGACGTTGTTTCACCCCAGCACCAGGGAGAGCAAATGCCAGGGAGGCACGTGGAGCTGTGCCTTCTTCCAGCAGCAGCTCTGTGCTATGGCAAGCTCCTCCCCACAGAGCATGCCTCACAGCCTCCACGAAAGCACTTCACAGCACAGGGAAGTAAAGAAAAGTGTGGCCTCAGACTGCAATGGGGAATTTGGGCTCTCAGGGGGGAAAAAAAAAGGCATTAAATGCTTCAAAAACAAGAACCCACCCACCTGAGTGAGGCCAACACCCTGCCCTGGCTCACAACCCCACGAGGCTCAGCTCTCCCATGTGATCTGGATGCTGAGGGCACCCAAGTAGGGCATCAGGCTCAGGTGTCAAGGGGAAAGAGGCAGGTTGCCCGTGGCCAGCAGCCCGTGGGAGCTGAGGCAAGAGCCACTTTTACCTCCTGACTCAGTTAGTGACACGTCAGCAGCTGGCAGGGGGCGGGTAGTGGGAGGGAGCTGGGGAGTGTGGGGAGCATGCCTTCCCTGGGCAAGGCCTCCACTGCACATGCGGCTGCAGCCTTCGAGAAAGCAGCAGGTAAGAGCCCTTGAAGCTGCCAGCAGGAATGTGCCCCAGGGCAGCCGCCAACACAGTCCCAAACTCAAGCCACTGCAGGGTGTGTGTGCTGCCAGACTGGTTCTGGTTGGCCTCCTTCAATCCCAGCTGCAGACTTACCTGGCTGAGCTCACCCTGACAGCCTGGAGCTCCCCCTTCCCCC
This sequence comes from Urocolius indicus, assembly GCA_013401255.1. Taxonomy (NCBI): domain Eukaryota; kingdom Metazoa; phylum Chordata; class Aves; order Coliiformes; family Coliidae; genus Urocolius; species Urocolius indicus. The sequence continues at coordinate 34,924 of WBNH01003744.1, forward strand.
CAGCAGCGAGGGAATCACCCCCCACCCCACCTCTCACCTTATTCAAGAGAGTCAGTTTGATCTCTTTGTGGGCGCTGAAGCCGCCCTGCTGAGACTGGGGGGCTGAGGGTTGCTGGGTCTGGAGGAGCTGCTGTGATTTGCTCCCCTGGGTGGGCTTGGCTGATTTCAGGAGCTGAGTGGGCACATCCCGTTTCCTCTTCTCCTCTTTAGCACTATCTTCTTTTTTTGACTTTCCTGTTGAAATCAGAGGGCAGATGCAGTGACTTGGCAGCCCATTGCTTTCCCCTGCCCTTCCCTTTGGAGGGTAGGCTGACAGCATGCTGCTCCAGGGATTGAAGAAGCCCACACCAGTGGGGCACAGCACGTGACCCCCAAGGGTAAGAGACTCAGGAAACCAGAGTTTCCACAGAGAGGATGCTTAATGTGAAAGATCAAGAACAGAAAGCTTCTTGCTGACAACTCTGCCCTGGCCTAAGCAGAGGAAGAGCAACGTGACACTCATCATTTGGCATCATCTTGCAAGGGTGAAAGGACAAGGTTAGAGAGGGGGTATCAGGCAGAAGCCCCAGGCAGCAAAAGGCACCTCTACAGCCAGAGACACATGGACAGGAGGATGTGAGTGTGTATTTGGCTCCAGAGCCTGTCTCCCTGCACAGTCTCACCCTCCTCCAGTGATGCCTCTGGGCTCCCTGAGCCTACAGCAGCCACAACAATCAGCCCCTGCCCAACAACCTTCCCAGAGCCCGTAGCACCACTAAACGAGCTCCACACAGATCTCTGCTTCCATCCCTTCCCCTCCATCCTTTTCCCAGGACCCCTTAAAGAAGAAAATGCCAAACCAGGTACCTCTACCTTTCTTCTGCTGCGCTGGGGTGGGGGATCTGGAGCTGGCAGAGGAGACGGGGCTGGCCAAGTCCGCGTACATGTCCTCGGAGTCGGCGCTGCGCACTGAGCTGCTGCTGGACGAGGCACTGGACACAGAGGAGACGCTGCTCACGCTCAGGGACCTGGGGAGAGCCAAACCCTGTTAGAGCCAGAGATGCCACGGGGCAGATGTCTTTGTGTCAGTTCCCTCCACGTGGCTGGGACGGTAGAAAGCTGCTACGGCGGCTGAGAAGTGGGGAAGAGGCAAAGGCTGTGTCTCCTGAGGCACAGATGGGCAGGAAACATCCCCAAACGAGTGAGGTGTGAGTCTAGAACATCCTGTTTATGAATAAACAGGATTAAGGCAACATGTCCACAGGTCACTGCTTCCCAAGTTAAACAACAAGTGAAAGCAGGGCGTGCGCTGCGGGGTACGGGGCAGCGCTAGGGCTCGGGTCAAGCTGTCTGTTGTGTGGCACACGTTTATTGATGGAGGCTTTGAGTCCTGCAGCCCACAACTCCTGCCCAGCTCCCCAGGGTACAGGAGAGTCCAGTTGCCTGTTTTGAGGATGCAAAGAGGGATAATGACAGGGAAGATGCCTGGAAGATGACTATCTTCTAATAGTGCCTCACGGTGGCAATCACCTAATGGATTCCTGCCATTAAAAAAAAAGGTCAGACAGTCATTACAGTCGTTTCAGGAAGACTTTCTACTTAGAAAGGCAGTAGACAAAAAAAAACCCACAGGAGTACCCACGAGGCTTCCCTGCAGGGGCACATCGCTCCATGGAAGCAGCTCCCAGAACCTCAGCTGGCTGGGAGCTGGCTGGTACTGCAGCCCTCTGGCTGCAGGAGGATCCAGGCAGCCTCTGCAGCAGGTTCTGCAGGGGACATGCTGACTTCTGCTTTCCTGCAGCTGCCCTGCAAGTAGGGCTCCAGCCCGCTTGCTGGAAGCCAACCCACATCTGACCCCACGGGCTGAGGCAGCTTCAGCACAGACCAGCCCTGGAACCAGCTGCAAAGTCTCTGCTGCTGGCATCCTGACAGACATGGGTTTTAAGAGGCTGCACAGACTGTTGCAACGGTGATTGGATGAGCCAGAAACTCCTTCTCCAGGAAAGCTCCTGGCTATGAGGTTGTGACAGCAAAGCCAGGCTGGGTACAGACTGTGCTTCCCATGCTTCCTTCTTTCCAGCAAGCACGGCCCCGCTGCCACAAGGCACAGCAACACCTCTGTGAAGCTTTGCCCATCTTCCCAAGCCCCTCGGGGCTGGAGGCAGGAGCCAGAGGCAGCGTGGCCCAGTGCTGCCTGAGCCTCTTGCATCACCCCCTGCCTGATCTGATGAACGTGACAAGCACGTAGTAAACAGCTTTGTATTTCCGTAAAAATCAGGTGGATGTTGGAGCTGGGAGTTTCAGAGCTCAGGTGTGTGAGGTGCTGCTGCCCACAGCCAAGTGCTGCCTTAATCCACGAGTTTGACACTACTGCTCTGCTCTGAAACCTTTACCACAGGGAAGTGTTGTGTTTCAGAGCTGCCTGTGAGGTTTCAGGGGCTCCCGAGTGAGAAGAGGTGAGAAAAAGCAAACCTCAAGTGCAGGACTTGGAAGAGGTTTGTTTTGTGGCTCTTTACTGGAGGGAGGTGTCTGTTTACAAATCCCACAGCCTAACAGCCATATAACTATTCACTTGGGGTTAAACACAAAGGGAACTGGCTGTGCAACTTTGCCAGTAAAGAGAAATTATCAGCAGCTGGGTCTTTTGGGCATTTTCTGACAGAGCTCTCCTGACAGGCTCAGCACCTTCCCTGAGGACAGGCAGCAGCCAGAGGGAGAGGTTCAGGAGAGCCAAGCTCTGTAGCCCAAAACTGGTAACTTGTAAAGAAATGAGGATGTGGGATGAGCCTGGCCATAGGACATGGCTCAGTCACAACTGAGAGAAAAGTGAGCAGTGAAAAGGGCAGAAGCCGTACCTGGATTTCCTGGATCCAGATGGGGAGTGGGAGACTGAGGCAGACGACGACCTGGAATGAGATCTGGAGAGAGACCGAGACAAGGACCTGGAGCGAGAGCTGGAGCCACTGTAGCTGCTGGCGCTGCCGCTGATGCTGCCGCTGATGGTCCGCCTGCAAGACACCAAAGCACAGCCTCACCTCGCTGCCTTCCCTGGGAAACAGGGACCCAGGAAACTGCCTAAGGGCTGTCTGAGCATGAAGCTGCTGTCCTGTGTTTGTGTAAGAGATTGGTGCTTTGCAAAGGGCACTGGTGCAGATGTTTCTCTCCCCATCACGTTCCCAGGCTGGAGGAAGCAGCTGTTTTCTGAATGGGAGATGTTCTGTGTTAGACTGAATCGTGCTAAAGGAAACCAGGCAAAAGGCACCTTCATCTTGTACTGATACCTGCAGGAGCAAATGCTGCCTACACTGTGGGACTGCTTTGTATTTCAGGCTTTACACATACCCCTTTCTTTGTGGTTTAAGCCCCACACAGCCCCTCGCCCACCCTCCCTCCGGTGGGATGGGGAGGAGAATCAGGACAGAAAGCAAACCCTGTGGGCTGGGATAAGGATACTTCACTAACTGCAATAGAATAGAATAATGAAAAGATCTGTAGTGCTGCTTGTAACAGCAATGAAAAGGAATATGACAAGGAGAGAAACAAAACCCAAGAGAAGACAAGTGATGGCCAACGCAGTCACTCACCGCCCCTGATCGATGCCCCAGCAGCAATCTGCCTCTCCCCACCAGCTCCCCCCAGTTTATATACTGGGCATGATGCCTTGCACTATGGCACATCCCATCTGGTTAGCTGGGGCCAGTTGTGCTGGCCATGCCCCCCTCCTCGTTGGCAGAGCATGGGAAACTGAACAAGGTCTTCACTTAGGATAAGCACCACTTAGCAACAACTACACCATCAGCGTGTTATCAGCTTTCTTCTCACACTAGATCCAAAACACAACACCGTATCAGCTGCTAGGAAGGAAAAGAAACTCTATCCTAGACAAAACCAGGACACTAACATACCAGTTGGAACATAAATAGAGCTGCTTTGTCCTTTGCACAGCGGGGAGAGGTGTAGGGCTGGGAGGGAGGGGGGTTGTGTAAGTACAAGCATGAAAATATCCCCCAAATGCCAAGATTGGAATAAAGAAATAAGGGAAGGTGGCTAAAAGCAGCTCAGATTATTACTAACTAGTTAAAGGGAAATGGAAACTAGCACTGACAGAGTTTCTAGACAGAAGGAACTGTCATGATTATTGTTCAGCTCTGGAGACAACTGTTCAGCCCAGGGCTTTTCTTTAAAAGAGAAACAGGAGATTTAATCCCATGTGAAGCTCAGAACTGACTTGGGATGTTTCTGAGAACCCCAACGTGAAACAGACTTACAGCCATCTTCAAAACACACTGATAAAAGCAGGAGTCAATGAGCCAAAACCCCCACATATGCCTCAATGCAGACACAATATACTCTCCCTGCCCTTGTGTGCTCGTAAAACAGCCATTCCTAGTAAATACATTTCTTAGATGCCAAGCTTCTGCTTCCAGACACCACACACACGGGTACTGCCCTGCAACTGCAAAGCTTCTAACGGAAGATGGATGCACAATGAGTTTCAGCTATGCATAGCTGAAACTAGGCGTTCATTCAGTGTCATTCTTGACTCCTCTTTTGCAGCCCAGTAAGCCTTCTTTCCATTTAATCATCAAAATCCACCCTTTTCTCCTTTCTGTTCACTTCCTCTTGGCCAACCTGTCCCTTCCTCCTTTGCATCTAAAATCTGAATGTCTTCTTCAAACCCTTTGCCATGTGTTTTTTTTTTAACAAAGGGTCTCATCTCATGCCTAAACTAAAACCCCCAAAACACCCCCCCCATCCCCCAGTATCACAGACTAGAGCTGACAAACGGATTTAGATACAGACAAACACTCCTTGTTTGGAAACCATCAGAAGCCTCTCTCCTTTCAAATTGCACAAGGAGGAGAAAGCCAATAAAAACAGTTGGAGGACAGGCAGAAAACACAGCTCTCAGATGTGCCTGGTTCTGCACTGCAGACCCATTTTCTACCTCCTTCATCCCTCAAACCAGCCTTCAAAGGCAGGAGCCACTTGCTCTGGCGAGTCCTTAACATTCACCCCCAACTCCTTCCCTCTCTTCCCAACTCCTTTTTAAAAGGAGAAATGGATTTCTCCTTTAATATTGAGTAGCCCTTTGGAGTAGTTAATCCTGAGAGGAACCCAGGAGGTGCTCTGTCTCCCAGGAGCTCCTGCCTCCTTCCAGGAGCTCCTGCCTCTCTCCAGCCCCCAGCCTCCTCACCTCCTGGGTGGAGTCCTGGTCTGACGCTCCTTCCTCCTCGCCTCTCGATTATCCCCTGCTTTGGCTGCCTCTGCTGCAGTTGTTGTGATTTTAGTGAGTGGCTGAGGGACTGGGAGGGCAGATAGTTTCTTCACAGATTTATCACTACAAAAGATGCAAAGTTTCAAGTGATTGATCACACCCAGCAGCCAGAGACATTCTCCAAAGCAACGAGGTGCATTGATGGCTGTTGCTGACCGAGTTTGACATCGATACGGTTGCTGGAGCTACACACATGTGGCTGTTTCACCAAAACACCCTCAAACAACACAGATTCCACTGAAGGGATCTGTTTCCCGTGTTCTAAAACAAGTCACCTTTTCTGAGAGAATTTATTAGACAACAGTTTTGGAGACACTTGACTTGTAAACTAACTGATGAAGCAGCCTGTGTGGAATCACCCGTTTGGTACTGGGCACTTTGATCCAACATGCTAACACCCACTTCAGCTCTGCCAGCCAGGCTTCAGAACCACAATGCACACAGTTTTTGCACAAATGCTCTTTCTCTTCACACAGCTCAGCAGGGTGCAGAGGAGCCTGTGTGTGTGAAAGCCCCTGGGACCCACAGATGAGCCTCACCATGGCAGCAGGACCGCTACGTGATGGTCTGGGCACTTGACCCTGATACATAAGACAGGAATGGCTTTGGCTCTTCACCTCCTCATTTCTGGGCTCAGAGCACTCCAACCTCTGCTCAACATCCCCAGCATTGATGTCACATTTACTATGAACTGTGGAGGAGGCAGCTGTCTGCACACTAAAATAGAGATTGCTAATCCCTCCTGTTGTGCTTCAGAATAGCTGCATTCATGCCCTGAAGAACATGGGATTAAGTGCACGCAATGTCAGGCAGCCAGACAATCCCCCTGCTCCTGCAGGCTGCTGGGGTATGTTTCCAAACCAGCACTGCAATGTGCACTAGAAGGGTGTAAAGATATCGTTGCTGCAGGCAAACAGTGTCCTTAAAGGGCTGAACCCTCGGAGTTGAGAAGCCAACCCGCCTCTGCTGCCCCCTCAAAAGCAGGTCAATGAGGTACCAGAAGTGTGGCAAAGGGCACTGTCCCATATTCTGGAGAATTTGGGGGGGGATTCCCACGGTGGAAATTATTTGCAGGTCACTTTAAGAGAGGTGACATCACTCTGGTGTTGTGTCACCCTCCAACCTATCCATTATTTATTATGTATTACAGGAGTTTGTGAAACAGCAACCTGAAGCGTTTCAAAGAGCAGGAGCACTGCCATCATCTGCCAGAGGCACTTTCATACCTACAGTGCTGCTCTCATTAACAGCAGATGAGGCTGAACCATTTCTTTTATCTTAAAGCTGAGCAGTAACTGAAGCCCCAGCAGAGGAATGAATGCAACTTTTCTTCCAGCTCCTGTAGAAACCTTTTTGCACACAGAGGCTGCTGCAATTGTGTCTCCTGGATGTGTTGAGACACTGGTTTGTGCGTGATGGGGAGGGTCTCGATGTGCTGCTGCTGTAGTGGTGGACTTGGTAGTGTTTGCTTAACGGTTTGGTTCTACCTGAAGGGTCTTTTCCAGTCCAAACGATTCCTGTGGGTCTGTCTAACACTGAAGGATACCTGTACAGCTCAACTTGGGTTTCACAAGTGAAAGTGTCATCATTTAATTAAACCTGCCAAGCTATTCATCGCTTTATGTGGGTCACATTTTACATCTTCCATTCCTTCCTTTAAACTGCCACCCAGGTCAGAAGGATCTGACTCAAGGATTAAGCTCCTTGATGGAGCCTCTCCTGCACGGGTTACCAAAGGGGAGAAGGAAGCCTTACCCTTTACCAGCAGGTGCTAACAAGTCCCCTTTAGCCTTGGCGAGCGGCTTGTGTGGAGACGGTGTTGGAGAAGGAGAGGGTGAGGATGAGAAGGACCGTGATCTAGGAAAGAAGGACACGTCACTCAGCTCAGCCTCTGGGGCTGCAGAAGGCTTTGGGTGCATTCAGACACCACTCCTCTCCTTTGGCTAGCAACTGCATCCCAGGAACAAGTCCTTGTGGGTCTGAGCTTATCCTAGTTTTATATTTGGGTACATTTGCTCAACAAAAGCAACTTCTGTCACCAGAGCAGTGGTAAAAGTAGGAAACCAAAGGAAGAAACAGGGCTGGCTGCAAGAGAGACACTCTCAGGTGTTCCACACCAGTACCTGAGGGCACCTCAGTGTTCTCAGGGAGAAGAGGCCTACAGGAAGGTGAGTGGGATTATGACTTGAGTTCAGTGTGATTTGTTTCAACCTGCTTTAAGTAAGTGCTAATGCAATCCACAACCCTTTAAACAGCACAAAACCCCCCTAAAATCCACCTGACTGGATACCTGTCATTTCTGGAACGCAGGAAGGAAAAAAACCCCAGATCAAGCAGAGTATATCAAAGCCAGCAGATCAAAGGGCAAGAGGTGTTTCCTAAGCCCAGGGCTGACCAAACCTCTTACACAAGCTGCTGTTAAAAGTGATTCACCCCACTGCCAAGACTGGAAGTACCCTTCCTGCAGCCTTCAGAGAATCAGACACCTCAGTGATGGGCTTTCTGAGGGACAGATAGGGACTCAGGTGTTCCCAACCCTCCTGCCTTCAGAGAGAGACGTGGTAATGCCAGTGTCACCTGTGCCTGGCACTGTCCTGTAAGGCACAGAGCCCGAGATGGGTTGGGTGGGAGAAGGTCAGCCTGTTCCCTTAAAAAGACCTAAGTGCTTGTGTCAAGATCAGCTTCCCCTTGGGCCTTTCCTGGGAGAGGCCACCTCTCCAAAAGTGTCATTGCACTCTCCCATCAACTGTGTGATCCACTCTCAGTGTCTGGGTGATTTCAGCTCTGCCTATATCCAGGGAGCCAGTTCTCCTACTATGCATATTCCAGACCTGGGAAACTGTCTGCAGGGGCAAGGAAGTGGCAGAGTAATAACCATGCCTCTGTTTAATCAGCATGGCACACTGCATTTCTACTTTGAAGTGCCACGACTATCACAAGACACAACTGCAGGGACTGCTTTAATACAGAAAGCTGATTTGCCTCTTTAAATAGAAATTCCAGAGCAGCAGAAGAGAGATGCCAGTAACTTCTTCCAGCCATCAAATGCAAATGATGGAAACTTCCATCTCAGCCAGGTTCCTCCAACCTCCCAGCTACCACAGGCATGGGAAACAGCCCAGCCACAACTGGCACAGTGCTCGTGGGTGGGGGATAGAGGGGAGAGGAGGGGGTGGCTGACATATCTGTTTCACTCAACCACCAGCTGCTTGCAGTCTATGGGATTGGCCTCCTTCAGGGAAGTGGTTTGAGTGTTTTATTTAAAAGGAAAGAGCCAGCCCTTGAAAGCAGCAGCAAAAGTAGCTGTTATTGCTCTCAAATCCAAGGAGCCATTACCTTGACCTGCTGCCTGAGAACGAGCTGTGTCTTGAAGAACGACTGGAGTAAGAGCTGTAAGAAGATGATCTGGAACGAGAGCGTGAGGAACCTGACCCAGAGTATGTGGATGAACGAGAAGAGGACCTGAAAGAAAACACAGTCAAATTCAGTGACTCTGGAAGAGTCTCCTGAGACCAAGGTCTTGGTTGCAGTACTCTCTTTCCAAGTTCTCAAGCACTGCTCCAAAAGTTCCCTACCTTCTCCTGGATGGTGTCTCAGGGCTACAGCCTCTCCTCAGCCCCACCTTGTCTTTTAGAGACCATCCCATTTCTGCTGCCTGCTTTGTGCCTTTGACAGGCTTCCCCCTTCTCCTTCAGCTAATGACTTTCCATCCCTTTCTGAGAACCCCTTCCACACAGTTTTACGACCTTGTTCACCAGACAACCTCCTGATAGGCTGGGTCACACAGGTATGAGAGAACAGAGAAATCTCAGGTGCAGTGATCCCAGCAAGAAAGGATATCTACTTCAGGAGGGCTTTGGTTTATAGATCCCTATCTCCAATGCAGTGTGTTCCTCATTCCTCTCTGATACTTTCCCTCTCTCTTTTCAGGAGCTTCAAGTTCAAGCATTTAAAGAAAATGGATCCAGCTTCTGCCTCGACCATCCTCGGATTCAAGGTGCTTCTTTCTTTCTCAGAGGTGGTTTTTCCCCTTGTACCCATTGGTTTCCCAACTCCACTGCAGCCCTCTAAGGCTCTGTCAAGCCTCCACAACCCCAGTTTTCCCCAGCAGCATCAGCACACTCTTCCTGGAGCAGCCTCACCTCATGCCCTCAGCACTCCGGGAGTGAAGAGGCTCCAATTTTTACAGCTTCTAACTCCCTCTGCTCCTCTTAAGGTCAGTCTTCATCTAGGTGAGCTCCTAGCCCTCTGGATAGCTTCCAAGCTAATTTCCCTGAAGAGTGTCTTTTCCAAGGGCCTGTCTTTCCTTACTCTTCATCACCTCCCATCCCCCTGTGGTTACACAACCCCTCTGGCTTCCACCTCACTACCTACATGCCGGTGTGTCCGCAGCTGCTACTGAGCAGCGAGGCTTGGAACCGCCTTCCCAAAGGTCTCAACACCTTTCACAGAGTCACATCACCTTCCCTGACACGCTCCCAGGTTCCAGGTGTCTCTCTGCCTTCACCCACCTTGAAGAGCCAGAAGCAGAAGCTGAAGAGGCGGAGGTTTTGCGGCGCCGGCGCGCGCGGCTGGGCGACACGGACAAGCCCAGCTTCTTCTTGGGGGACTTGGATCGGCGCCAGGGATCCTTCCATTCATCTGCCCTCTTCGACTGAGTGGTGGTAATTGTGGTGGTCTCCTTCTCCTTCTTTGGTGGCTCAGGCTGACGGCTGGAAAACACAGAAGAGTTCAGTAGCTGAGATTATGGTTGGTTTTATTTAACACAGAGTGAGGGCAACAGAACCACGGGGCCACGAGAGCTCACAAGTTCATCCTTTATACCAGTACCAGGCTCCTCACCTCCCCTGCAAGACATTCAGCATCATCCTGGAGTAGTGAAGTGTTACAACAGCTGTCACCTTAGAAATGTGTAACTGCAAGCCCGTGAGAACAGCAGGACCTGTGAAACTCTCCCTTGCCCTGACCGAGCGGTGAAGTGCCAGCTGGTTTCAGCTCCAGCTCTCCAAGGAACACAAACAAGCACAAGAAAGAAGGGAAAGAATAGAGAAACCTGGTTGTTCTTATATCAGGTAGCTAGAGCTGGAGGGACTCAAAGCTGGCAGGCAGCCCCCAGGGCAACGAGAAGACTAAACAGTGCAAGACTAAGGGCAGACTTTGTGCAACTGAAACTCCTTCCCCACTCAGCAAACAGCTGGAAACAACCAGCAGGCACTAAGAGATTCAGTCTGAATCCTTCTCCTACAGCTCCCTTATCAGAACATCACTGTGGGACTGTGTCACAAGCCTTGCCACAGCCAAGACACCTTGATCTGCTTACAAAGGGGACAGTTACCTCACCAGCTGAGCATAAAGGAGTTCATAATGGCTGTTTTATCACCCTGTTATTCTCTAGGTGCTTGTAAACACCACCAAAGGTGCTCTCCAGTTGTTGATAACTATGGAGTTGTGACTAGTCAGGCTACACACCCTCTCTCTCACCCTTTCCCTCTTAAAGGCTCTACTTGTGTTTCCCCAGGTGTCTTTTGGTTCTTTGGGCTTCTGTTCTCCTCCACAACCCCTGCAAATGACTGAGGGCTAACTTTACAGCATCTGCACTAAATAGTTCCTTAAGTAGTCCAGGCTGAGTTTCTTCAGGCCTAGACTTTATTACCTCTCTTATCTGTGGGTGATGTAACTGGGGATTTTTTCCTCACCCTTACTCTAATCTGCACATGACTCTCCCCTTACCTGTTCATAACCTTCTCCCTCGGGTTTTAGGCAAAGCTTGGGCTTGCTTAAAGGTTTATGAAGTCCATCCTACTCCAATTACATGTACAACAATGCATATAGTCCTTTTCTCAAAATAATGAACCCTCTCTTCCTGGGACTGGGGGGGAGGAAAGGCACCTTCCATCCCTGGGTTCAGCCCCGTTAGTCACAAGGCTGAAGCAACCGCTCCCTACTCGGCTTTCTCTGCCTCTCGTGGTATGAAAAGCAACCTCCAGGTTTTCTAATAACTCTAAGGACTGAGTTTCTTGCCACAACACCTTTTCAACAGACAACAGGATAATTAAAGCTCTTTGTTAGCAGCCTGTTGTGCCCTTTGAAGGCTTCACTAGTCATTAAGAAGTCTCATCTGCTCCTTGCTTGGCAGTACCGAAACAGTCTCAACAGTGTCAAAACTCCCAACGGCCTCTCAGCTCTCCCCTAACTCCAGACCTAACAGACACTGACTTAAAACTTCTACATTTTGTCCCACATCTACCTCTGTAGTTGCAGACTGTTATGGTTGGAGAAACTCTTCTTTCACGTCTCACCTCTCCCACAAATCTCCTTCCAGCTTCAGAAGCGAGTGCTTAGGTATCAGCACAGAAAGCTGCCGACTGCCCAGTGGTGAGTCCCGAGCAGGGTTATGGCTCAGCATGATTCACCAGCATCTTCACTTGGCATCATCATCCTTTCCAGCACTGCTCCAGCATACACCATTTCACACAGCACATGTTATTTGTCGTGAGCTGGTCGAGTTTTCCATGTGAGAGCCACCACTATAACTGAGTCATTGTGGAGGAAGAGCATGAGTTCTGAATATGGGCTTGAGATAGACTGGGCCTGTTATTTACACTCTGGTGACACCAACTGTAGCTGGGGTCAAGCTCTCATTCCAGCAGATGGAGCACAAAGTTTTTCTGAAGCCATCTTGATGTCTGGAGTTCAAAGCAGCTAAGTGCAAAGCAGGAAGAAAAACAAGGTTGGGCAGAGCCTCCAGACTTTGCATCAAGCAGCAGAGGAGAACACCATGGGAGGTGTTCATAGCTCATGAATAATGCCAGACTACACGTGCAGGCTGCATGCTTTGGAAATCAGGGCTACTATTCTTTAGGTACAGCTGGGCTGAGAGGCAGTTCCACCTCAAGACCTGGATAAACCTGCTGAGAAGCTTTTCATCACCATGTCCAAGGTGACAAACGTGATAGCCAACAAGTAACAAATGACTTTGTCCCCTTCTCCAGGCTCAACTGTCTCCTGCAATGGTTCACAGAAAGAAAAATCTCCTACAGATTTATTCTCTCTCTCTCTCTCACCAAACCAACTTGCCCATATTCACATCCTGGGAGCTGGACCTCACGTGGGAACAACTTCCACTGAACTCCACAAGCTGGGTGTGAGCCAGGGGCAAAGATGACTAGGACAGCAAATCTCATTACTCGCACCTAGGAGCTGCTCAGATGCAATTCTCTCTTGACTAAGTCACTTTCTGGAGGAAAGGCTTTCTTTTTTTTCCCCAGGAAAACCACAACAGAAAGCCTCATTTCTAGATATGGCTTTGGCTTTTTGACTCAGCAACAAACACGTTGCGGTGCCATAGCCAAGAAAACAAGCTGATGCTCCCGTCAGGACATTTTCAAAGCCTTTCCTCAAGAGCTCTTTGTGTGCCCAACAGGTAGCATCACCCAATAAACTTGCTCAACTTCATACAAGGGACTGGTATCTGATGCTGCTTGGCTTGTCTCCTCCAGTGGAATTCAGGAGTCAGAACTGAAAGTAAGCTGCAGCAAGTGCCAAGATCCTCACCACCCTCCTCAGGCTGACACCTCAGTCGGAGACAAGGAGGAGCTTCACTATCAGATGCTGACAGCCCACGGAACAGTCGGGGCTTCAATCAGAGTTACTCCCGAGTACTGACACCATGTAGTCGCTGGGATGAAAGTGGAGGAAGCCACAAGGCTCAGAGAGGAAAGCCTGCTGAGGAGAGGCAGCAGGATGCCAGCTCAGCTTAAGGCAGGAAGGCTGCCCCAAACACAACAGCTGCTGCCAGGAGGGGTGAGAGATGCATTTGATCCAGAGAAAGGGAAGGCTTTCTCCCTTGTTTTCACTCTTAGGACTGAGCAATTTCCCTCTTTCTGCCTTGTGCTGGATCTGGTGCTTGTTGGAGCTCTCCATGGGCCAGCTCAGCTCCTCAACTCAACAGGGAGAGGGGGGGGGAAAGAAAAACAAACAGTAGTTTGCTGATGGGTCAGCGAGTCCAACGAGCCCACGGCAGGGCTGGAACAACTGCAGGAGCTGACCCACAGCGAACAGAGGAGGGAAGGAGAGAGGCAGAGGGGGTAAAAGAGACAAGACAGATGGGTCATTTCCTTGCAGAGCCCCGAGGAGCAGCACCCAGCATCAGCAGGGCAGCAGCAGGGGCTGCAGAGCTTCGCTGTTTCCGAAGCCCGTTTGAAGCTGCCTCATTTTCCAGAACGAACACGTTAATGCAGATGGGGCTGGAATGTAATTACAGCAATCAAGAGGAGAACTGAAGCTGAACGTGGCTTTGGCAGCGAGAGGAGGAACAAAGGCAGCTCCAGCTGGCAAAGCAAAGCACGGGGTAGGTCAGCCAGCTCCTGATCCGCACACGCTCCGGCTCCCAAATAAACCCCGTTGGAAGCACGTCACTGAACTCGACAAGAATTTGGAAGGAGGAGGAGGGGGGAAAGCGGAGAGGCACTGCTCAAGTTTTCCTCCTCATGTATTATGCAAATGATGCTGAAGCATTTCTAATCTTCAGAGGGGAAAATGAGCTCGTCAGGGAAAGCTCTTCCTTCCTTCCTTCCTTCCTCCCCCCCTCTCCCTGCGGGACGCGGCTCGCACAGGTAACGCAAACCTTATCACCCACAGCCACGGGTGACGTCAGCCTGGCTCCGGGGCTGCTGTTTTGGCTGGCACTTCCACAGCCATTTGCTGAAAGAGGAAAGTCCACCGATGATTTAAAGGCCTTTTTGGCTCTTGCAGGAAAGCAGCCGTTGCGTCAGCAGCATCGCCGCCGCTCTTCCTGCGCCGCCAGTGGAATTTTCCAGAGGGAGTGGGCTGGAGGGAGCCATGTGCCAAAGGCAACGGTGAAGGGAGTTGAGGCTGCTGTGCAATGAACTCCAGCAGCGTGCCACGCACACTGGAAGATTCATCTCATCTCAGCTCAAAGTCACTGGTGTGGCTGGAGAGGGACCGGCAGCTCCCGGCAGCCACCTACGTGCAGCCACGGTGGGAAACGCTGAGACCTGGAGCCTGTGCCCATTGATCTTGGGGAAATGTTAGCAAAGGATAAGCTGTTCTCAAGAGCTTTCAATCTCAAGCTGATTTATCAGGCACTTCAATAGAAATAAAAAAAAAAAACCCAACAAACCCAACCAGATTTCTTCAAAGCCTGATGGGGAGAGGCTTTGAAATTAAATAGTTGGAGATACAATCTGAACCTAGAGTATGAAATCATCACAGCAGGTAGATAAACATTATCTGAGAGGGGATCTACCCTAAGGGCTGAGGCATTTGACGCCTTGAGAGCCTCCTCTAAAGGAGAGGTACTTCAGTGCACAGTGATTCTGCCCCAGTCCTTGCAATGCTTTAATAAAACCCAGTGTGGGAGATCTCTTCAGTAATTCCATCTCTTGAAATGCCAAAGGAAAACACATTCCTTGAGATCCACATCTGAGCCGTTCCAATGCCCTTCATCTTGATGGAGGGTTACGAAACCCTGCTCCTCTTACCGTGGAAGCGACGGCAGAACCTCAAGAACCGTGAAGACTGAGGAAAACTCCCGTCGACAGGAATGCTTCGGGGAGAACTTGGGAGAAGTTTTGCTGACTGGGTTTGCAGAGCAGCATCTCTACCTTCCCAAGTGGACTGGGAGCACGAATGAGAGCAGAGATGCCCCTACATAGGGATGTAAGCAAGCTGTTGTAACGTTTTGTCACTGCAGCGTTGGCATGTAGAGCACTTGGCTCCAGTGTGAAGGATCACAGGGCACGTCCTGTACGTGGGGAGAAGGGAAATCCTCCTCTGAGCAGTGTGTGTGGGAGGAACAGAGGTCCAGCTCCAGCCATAAACCCTGTTTCAGCCTGGGAAATCTAATGGCCCATGGCCATTTGCTTTTCTTAACTCACTTGCACTCCAAGAAGACACCCTGGAAAAGTGCAGACACCTGGAAAGTACATCTGTGCCTCCAGACAGGGCTTGCTTTTCCCCCTCAGTAGCTTCCCATGGGTGTAAGACTAATACAGAGAGCTCCACAGTCTTATCAGTGACTGACTCAAACCCACAGAGAGCACATGGCTGTCTATCCTGCCTGCTCTTCCTTCTGCAGCAGGACAACAGGCACAAACAGAAGGCTTTAAGAAACACGTGACATTTCCACAGGGAAAACTAAGAGGAGACAAAATCCACCATCCTATGGCACCATCCTTATCCAACAAGCTGAGATGTAATTACTGAGCCCACTGAAACGCTCAAACTCCATTTGAGCAACAGCTGCTTTCCTACAGAGCCCCTACACTCATGGAGCAGATCCATCCAGAGGCATGAGGAGACCACCAGAAGCTGTTGGGAAAGATGATGAGAACCCAGGAACACTCAGAATCACAGATTCTTCCTCAACTCGAGTTCAGTTGCTTTGTGATCTCACACATACACACACAACCATGAATCACTCCATTTGCATTCCCTTACTTTTGCCACTCCTTTATCTAATCAGCCTCATTCCAACACTTTATGACTTGCAAGCCCTGGGTAACCTGCACTGGTTGATTTTTAGGCTGCAGGTTATCCAGTTCAGTGTTGTGCTCACCCCTGAGATTAACAAGCATCTATTACAAAGTCAACTTGAACCAGCCTGAAACAAAACAACGCAGGGGTGAGCTCCACCAAGGAAACACAGAACCTTTTGTCCTAGGGTCTGCAGCATTACCCTGCATCTCACAAGGGAGGGTTGACTGCCACCTCAACAGAGGCTGGGAAGCAGCATGACACTCCTTGCTGGAAGGGTTTCTAGAAAGGCTTTATCCTTTGTACAGAATAGTTGCCCTTTCTGTCATTGCTGTTAGGTTTTACAGTGTCTCTGCTTGCAGGTGTTATTTTGGTTGGTTAATGGCTGCATAAGTACACTCCATCAATAGCCTTTAGCCCAGCTGAAGAAATCTTCCTTCCAAAAAAAGACTGTTGTGTGTGCAATAACCACAGGACAGTTCAGCAGGACATTGTGTCTTCCTGACAGTTCCCAAGCTGCTGGCACCTCCTGTCCAGACTCTGGGACATCTGAGGACAACACCTCATACACAGCCCACCTCACAACACCTCCTCCTCACCTCACTTGGCACCAGCACCCCATGGATTGTGGGGTCTGTATCCTGCCCAGGGAAGGTGTGAAGGCTCCTCTGGAGGTCTTCAAAAGCCTCCTGGACACGTTCCTGTGTGACCTGATCTAGGTGGGACCTGCATCAGCAGGAGGGTTGGACTGGATGATGTCTAAAGGTCCCTTCCAATCCTACCACTCTGTGGGTCTATGAGCTCAGACCAAACTTGGACACACTTCCTTGAGAAGCAGAGATTGCAAATTCCTCACTAGAAGGTTCACTTTCCCATGCTGGTTCTCATCAGGGCCCACAATGTCCCCCCTCAACAGAGAAAATCCAGCTGGGAGATGAACCAATGCCCATCTCTTGGACCTGCAGCATGGGACTGTTTCATCCTCTTCCTCCCTGCTTGATGGACAACCAACTAGTGCTGCCCCAGCCAACGGGCCAGCAAGACTGAGCCTGTTGCTCTTCACAGAATTCCAGAGTGCTGGGAGCCCTGCAGAGCTGCTGCAGACCCAGACCCTGCTAAAACAGCTTCCCCTGGCTCAGGGGGCACAGGAACGTGTCCAGGTGGGGTTGGAAACCTCCTGAGCAGGAGCCTCCACACCCTCCCTGGGCAGCCTGGGCCAGGGCTCCCTCCCCTCAGCACCAAAGGGGTTTAAGTGGAATCTTTTGTGTTCCAGCTTGTGCCCATCACCCCTTGTCCTGGCACTGGCCACCACAGAACAAAGTGTCACCCCATCCTCCTGACACCCACCCTTAAGGTACTTGTAAGTGCTGCTGAGGTCCCCCTGAGCTCATCATTCCCTCCTCCAGGCTGAACAGCCCCAGGTCCCGCAGGCTCTCCTCATAAAAGAGATGTTCCAGTCCTTCCATCCTCTCTTGCCAGTGGGTCCAACAACCACTAACAGGTCCCACGACACTAACTGTGCTGCTTAACATGCTCCTGAAACAATCAGGTTTGCTGGGATGATGGTTGGATAAAGAGCTGTGCAACAATAGGAGGATTAAAGCAAATGACTACGTTGTGTGGATGGCCTTTGCCCACAGCTAAAGGCCAGCAGCTTGGTTAAGAACATTTTGCACTGCTTGAAGTCTCTTCAAGGCAAGGATCTCATGTCACTTCTTTATCCCTGAAATGCTTTGCACAACAGTTGAGCTACACTGGCAAGACAGAGATGCAGAAGTTTTGCACTCAGCAAGATCAGCCACAGCCTGGGGCATCAGAACTCGTTCTGGAGATGGGGGAAGCACGAGGACAAGCCAGCCAAGTTATCCCTCTAACTGATCATAAAGTGCCCTGGCTTGTTTCAGTGTTCGATGCCCGAGGAGGGAGGAGAAGGAACAACAATTTCACTAGCATTGCAATCTGAGATTAGAAGCTTCTTGGTGTGCTCATCTTAAACGTGGAGGGGGGGGGAAAAAAAAACCCAAAAGCATAGAGCCAGCAATCACACACTCCTTGAAAAGCAGTTCAACCCACGTGTGACAATTCTACTCAAAGCTCAGCTGCTGCAGCCTCTTCTTTTAAAAGCTTCAAGGAGAAACACTTGCCACTGATTCCATTAGGGCTTACCATCTTTGTTTGTTGTTAAATTCTAATCCTCCTCATCTGCAGCAAGCAGTGATGCCAGGAAGTCCTCTGGCTTCTCTGTTATTAGCCTTAACTGCTCTGCTGTTGCTCAGAGATGAGATTAAACCTTCCTGCTTTCAATATAATGGAGAGGGAATTTGTTTTCACGTCCCTGGCTATTAAGCTTTTCAAGTTTTCTTTCATCCCTTTCCACTCTCTATTCTGCAGGTCACTTTGTTCTTTCCTCCAGCCTCTGCTTGAAGGAGCTCCTACGCTAACGGGGACAGCCCGACAGCTACCTGTGATTACAAGACATCCTCATTTCTGCCTTTGGCAAAGCTCCTCACGGGTTGCACAACCCCTGTGGAGCAGTTTTCCAGCTTCTCCAGCAGCGTGGGCTCCGTTGGGAGCAGGAATGCTGACTGGGAGCAGGAATGCTAACGGGCAGGTGCCGGGTGCTTGCAGCCCAGCGCGGCCGCGTGACGCCTGGGAAGGCTGGACTTGCCAAAAGCTGGGATCCAGTCATTAGGGAAAGCCCAGAGTCTATAAATAGCCCCAGAGGTGAGCCCTGTGCTGCTCTGGGGCATCCTTCTTTCCCAGGAAGCACCAAGCAATCACCAACACTTTACACACTAAACAAACTTCGGGAGCTTGTTTCATCCCGAGGTGT
Source organism: Urocolius indicus (assembly GCA_013401255.1). Taxonomy (NCBI): domain Eukaryota; kingdom Metazoa; phylum Chordata; class Aves; order Coliiformes; family Coliidae; genus Urocolius; species Urocolius indicus. The sequence goes on from WBNH01003744.1 coordinate 53,511, forward strand.
CAAAACCTGCCCCTTTGTAGCAGGGCACCAAGGTATTTGGGGCAAAGGTGAGGCAGCTCCCAGCTCCTCACCTCCACCAGGAAGTTTGGAGCCTGGCAAAAAGGTTACACAGAGAAGGGGGGGAAAAAAACGGTGCTGCCCTGAACTGAATCCCACTGGGAGCGTGAGGGAGGCTCCTGGGGAAGGCAGCGAAGGGAAACACAAAGTGATGGATGAGGGATGTGTTCTCTAAGGGAAAAGAGGTTGAATTTATGCTTTCACTTTGTTAGCTGTGAGAGTTTTCCCTGCAGGAAGCCACACACGTGTCAATGCTGTGGGCAGGGTGTTCATGGTGAAGTGGGTTTCAGCAGTGGGAACTGAGGGTAAGTGGAGAGCTGTCCCCAGCAGCACANCTTGGGTTTCAGCAGCAGGAACTGAAGTGCCATTGAGGGTACATGGAGAGCTGTCCCCAGCAGCACAAGGCTTTGGGCTTAACTGGTAAGTATTGCCCTGAATTCCACTCACTTCCAAGAGGAGATAACACGTACAGATGCTTACCTAAGGCTTTTTGGGGGAGATTTTTAAGCTTTCTGCTCAGTACCAGCTCCCTGTTTAACACATTACAAATGCCTCTTGCCACCAGCTTTTAAGGCCCCTGCACAAATGAAGCCAAAAGCAAGCCCAGCTTGCTGTCCCTCTCTCCCAGCTCTCCGTCTGGCCCTAAATCATCAGCTCTCATGTTACAGGGCAAGGCTGAGGGTGCTTCCAACTGTAGATTCTCTGCAATCTGCTTTTTCTAGAAAGAACAGCAGGCTCAGAACAAGAAAAGCAGAGTGGCATATAAAAGACTGCTTCTGATTTACCAAGACTTGTGTTAAGAAGCCTGTTTTGGAGGTCCAGGAGGCTTCCACAGCTCCCTTAAGCAAAGAGAAGGGGCATGGGAGAGAAGGAGGGAACGTGTATCCACAAAGCATGTCATGTCATGACCATTGTCAGTCCCACTTCTCATCTCACACAGTTACTCAGGGTGAGGTGCAGCTCAGGTTGGTGACCTCAGACACTGCTCCTGCCCAGTAAACCATGGGCAGCACTAACAGAGAAAGCTCTGCCAGGAAACCCTGCCCCATGAGCCAGCAGGAATGTCAAGGGAAAGAGCAACCAGCAGCCCCAGCTTTGGTTATGGGGACTGTCAGTGAGTAACAACCTCAGCTGCCAATTAGCTGATGTCACTTTCGTCACCTCCCTCACGTGGTTGTGGACAGCAAAGTTTCTTCCATCACTAACCCAATGAGAGCAAAAGCCAACAGCAAATGGTGGCAATTAAAGCTTCACAAGTGATGGTTTTAAGTGTGTCATTAAATATATTCCTGCAATCACTGTGCCTGTACCTGAGCCATCACAAGACAACCTCCAACTGTTCTGAAGCTGTGACCTCCTCCTGCAAAAAATGGGTCACCCCCCAAAACCAATGCAAATCAAAACTCCAGCTCAGACTCAAGACTAAACTCTGCTCCCACCACAAGCCACACAACTCCTGACATCTTGTCCCAGGCCTTCTTGGCCCCGTTTTTCTTGTTAAAACACACTTTTCCTCATGGCTCATGATGTTCCACACCTTCCTCTAGTGCCTGAGGAGCAACACAGACATTAACCAGATAGAGAAGCTTCAATACAACTTGGGAACAACTTTCCCTGCAGCCCTCTTTGTCTCAGTGTGCACACAGTTCATGTTTTCCTTGACATACTGTTGGAAAATCTCCTCTGCCACTCTTTCCAAGACACTACCACAGCTCATCAGCTTTCCTGGAGATGTCCTTCAGCAGGAAATTTGATCCCTTTTCCCCAATTCTGAACCAAAAGATGTTGCAATGTTAGAAGCTGTCTCATGGGAAGTTCTATATTCAGCTGTGATATTTATACAGCGCTTTACAAACACTCCTCAGATGCTGGTAAGCCACAGTACTCAAATAATTGACAGAGAGACAAAATAGGATTCACTTTTGAAGTTCCCAGCCTTTCAGTCCGTCTGGTTCAATTTCCTCTTTCACACAGGTCAGAACCAGCAATTTCAGACCAAATGGACATTCAGAGGCAAGAAGCCTGCTCCACACTGCAGTTCCACTCTAATGCCTAGCAAGGACTCATTTCAAGGCATACAATCCCTTTACCTTTTCCAGCCTCTTTTTGAAGCCTTGCTTAATACATCTCCAGATACTTTGGCTACCCATGAACTCCCAAACCAGCCCTGGTTCTTATCAAAGGACATTTGTCAAGGCCTTAAGGAGTCACCACCATCTGCGGGACTCTCAGCACTGGGGGCTCAGGCAGCCTCCTGAGATGTACTCTAGCCTCAAGAAACAGGGACAAGCCAAACACCTCCCTGCCTACAGGCCACAAGAGAGAGGCTCTCCTCCTCCTGTACTTGCTGCTGGGGAGGCTGCAGCTCCAGGGCTGTGTTCAGTGTTGGGCCCCTCACTCACTGCCACAGGGACACTGAGGGGCTGCAGCGTGGCCAGAGCCGGGCACAGAGCTGGGAAAGGGGCTGGATGGAGCACAAGGGTGCTGGGGAGGGGCTGAGGGAATGGGGGTGTTGAGGCTGGAGAAGAGGAGGCTGAGGGGAGACAGCAGCACTCTCTGACACTCCCTCACAGGGACCTGGGGGTCAGTCTCTGCTCCTGAGGGACAGGACAAGAGGAAAGGGGCTGGAGTTATCCCAGGGGAGGTGCTTGCTGTCGGCACCAGCAAACCCCAGCAGGCTCCTGATGCCCCTCTGCTTCCTGATCACAGCATCCTCATCCCTCCTCCTTACAGGGAAGTGGTGGGAAGAGGGTTTGTTTCCAGCACACTGATGCTGCTGGTGAGTCCCCCCTCAACCCCCTCTGCCCTCAGGAGCAGCTGAGGGAATGGGGGTGTTGAGGCTGGAGAAGAGGCTGAGGGGAGACAGCAGCACTCTCTGACACTCCCTGACAGGAGGCTGCAGGGAGCTGGGGGTCAGGCTCTGCTCCCCACTAACAAATGACAGGACAAGAGGAATCAGTCTCAAATATCCCCAGGGGAGGTTGAGGCTGGAGCTGAGGCAGAACTGTTTCCCTGAGAGGGGTGTCAGCCCCTGTGCCAGGCTGCCCAGGGAGCTGGGGCAGTGTCCAGCCCTGGAGGGATCCCAAAGCCGTGGGGCTGAGGTGCTGAGGGCTGTGGGTCAATGCTGGGCTGAGCAGAGTGAGGGGAGGGCTGGAACTGCAGCAGCTTCAAGGACTTTTCCAACCCAAATGATTCTGTGACTCCTCCAGTCAGGTTACACACACTCAATTCTTACTGATGTTTGAGCTCCACTTAGTGGCCAAATCTCTCTCCAAGCCTTGCCTTCCTCTCAGAACTACCACTTCACTCAGGAGCTGTGGACAACAGGGCTGGATCTTCACCTCCCTGAGCAGCCTGAGCCTCGATTGTGAGCCACAGCTAAAAACAACAGCAGCTGAAAGCTGGAGGTGAACCGGAGCACACACTTACCTGGGGAGCAGCGGGGACCGGGGCTTCGCTTTATCTTTCTCCTTCTCCCGGTCGCGGTCCCTGTCGCGCTCTCGGTCCCGCTCCCGGTCCCTGTGCTGTCTGTCCTTTTCATCTCTCTTCACCCGTTCTCTCTCCCGTTCCCACTCCTCCTTCCTCCGTTGCCGCTCCTTGTCGCGCTCCCTTTCCCGCTCCCTCTCTCGTTCCCGCTGGCGCCGCTCCCGCTCGCGTTCGCGCTCCCGTTCCCGTTCCCTTTCTCGTTGCCTGGTTTCTCTCTCCCGTTCTCGTTCTCGCTCCCTTTCCTTTGAAAAGAGAAACAGAAGCCATGAGCAACAGCGTGGGTAACACCTCACAGCAACCACACACACACATCAGGACCCCTTCTCACATCAGGATCCATCACTGCAGCTTGTCGGCCCATCGCCGCTGGGGCAGAAAGTGGAGAGGAACAGAACAGCACCCATCACATCCACCACAGCTGGGATTCCCAAAGGCAACAGGCAAGAGATTAATTGGGCTAATTCTGCTTATGCAATCATGGTAGTGCTGTTTGTAAGTATTCCCCCTCACTGCCCATCGTGTTCAGAACGAGCTGATTAACAAGCAAAGCACCATGAACACAACTCGTGGTGCATCCAGCGTGACAGGAGCAAGGGTGGGCTCCTGCCTGTGCACTGCAAGGAGAAGACACTTGCTCCAGGATGTGACAAACACCTCCCCAACGAGCAGGGTTCATTCCTCTTGCCACTACTCTCGAGGCACAACAGTTTGCACAAGGGCCAAAAGGAAGTGGAGGGTAAAGGTTCACGGCCTTTATTTTCTTGAAGCTCGACACCTCCCAGCAGTGCAACTGCCAACTGCCTGCACATGGGATTTCCACAACTGCCTGGGTGCTTTCCTCCTCTGACTCACCCTGTGTGCACCTCCACCAACAGTGGACAGTCAGGCCCGGAGCCTCTGTCTGTACACAAAGCCTACCCAGATCTAATCCTTCCCATCTGTCCCAATAACCAACGAGCAAAGCTTTCCTCGGGCAGGTGATTTCCTGGAAACTCCCTCCCTCCCTCTCCAGCATTTCCAAGAGCTCTGCACAAGGGCCTCTTCTATGATTCTGCAGAGGAGCAACCACCTTCCCATCTCAGACCCCATCCCTGTGCCTAAGACTGTGTTCTGTGCACCAGGGAAGTCAGGGTTTAACTATGTGGAAAGATGAAACATCTCAAAGCAGGTGCCAAGTCCCGTTTCAGGTGCTGCACTGGGAACACAAGCAGCAGAAGCACCTGGAAGAAAGAGGAAAGAAGCAGAGGAAAGGGGGTATTACCTTACTTACTCTGTAGTTACGGTATGGATCTGGGTCTGTATACTGAACCCTGAAATTCTCATACTGCCCACCACGCCAGAACCGTTCTATTTCATAGTCATAATAGGGATCTGTATAGGGATCAAGCCTACAATGAAAAACAGGGGAGGTTAGAAAGGGAAACAGCAGCTCCACACACACACACACACACACACGCTACGTGCTCTAGCTCAGCTCTGAGGCACTGTGCACTGACAAGAAACACAAGTTCAAGGGCCAAAGTGGTGTGTTTTCTGCACATCCCAAACAGACACACACACTCTTGTTTTGCTTATCAGAGAAAAGCACAAACCTCTCTTGATAAACACCCACAAGAAAGGAGAACTGTCAGGAACCCCAGCTGAGCCTTCAAATCAATGTGGTAAAAAACAACAGAAACACTGGAGTGCTCTCACAGCCACTTCACACATGTTTTGCCTCATTGATTTCCAGCTGCCTTCCCTCATCCATTCACACACACAAACACACAGGGAAACCTCCCACACCCTCACAGCAGAAGTGGAAGGGCTGGTGAGCTCCTCCTCTCCTGCCACTGGAGGCGATGGGTGCCATCCCCAGCACAGGACACCAGTATTGCTGAGCTGTGCTCTGGGGGAAGTTAAGTCAGGGGCATGCCAGCAATGCTCTGCCCCTGTGCCTGGAGTTACCCCATGCAATGAAAGGAACTGCATCTGCAGCTGATGTTCTCCAGTGGAAAACAAATGCTGCCCCCTCCTCCCCAGAACAGAAATGAATGAGCACACCTTGCTCAACTCTATTTATGGGGAGGAAAAGGATCTAAGCCCCATTCTGCAGGATTTCCTCGCTGTAACAATTGCTATTAACATGAGCTGTTGTTTTTCATTCACATACTCAACCATATCCAATCCTTGCCAGATACCTGGAGTGAAAATACCAGACCCATTGTAAAGATGGGGAGGTGGGTAGAGGACACAAGAAACTTCCAGGGCCACAGAGGAGTCAGTGGCAGAACTAAGATTATAAAGCAAGTGCTCCCAAATTACAGCTGATCCACAAGGAGACTCTGACTTGTAAGCAAGAGGAAGGAAGGGCCTAGTTTTGCATTTCAAAAAGTGCCAAATGATCTGTAAGAGGCTCAGATGGAAGTGCTTCCCTGCAAGTCAAGTGGCTACCTTTGTTTCTTTCCTTGCTTTTAAATGGTTTAAGGTTTGTGGTTTGTTGTCTGAAACAATCAGCTGAGGAAAAGAGTAGCAGGGAACCTGGAATACAGATGCTTAACCCAGCAATCAACTCCCCGATGCCACCCAGACAACAGCCTGGATTCAGTGACATCAGGTGTTCAAAGAGACACCAAAAACAATCTCAAGCTACACCAAAACAAACCAAAGAAAACTCTTCACTTTTGAACCCAACCTAGAGTCCAAATCTCCTCAATCCCTCCCTATAACACTTGTGGACTTTTTATTCCTTTAATGAAGCATCTCTGCTGAGCATTTTAGCTAACTCAGTGCTTAAATCCTTAGGGGAATAATTGGTATCACCCCAAGAGTCAAATACATCCGTGGATTGAATGACTCCCCCACCACACCTGAGGGGACAGCAGTCTGTGGCCTGGGAAGTTTTTCTTTGTTGGCAAGTGCAATGGACAAAGGAAAAGGGGAATATTTTCTTACAGTTGCAACAGTACTGGAATCAAAGACCTGCTTACCCATAGTTAATGTTTTCTTTGATGTCCACCTCCCTATAGTTTTTCAAAAAAGAAAAAGGGATTCATGAACTATTGAGACATCTTCACATGCCACAAGACAGTCCTGAAAGCATTTCTTAACATCCCAGCTGCACCATCACTGCTTAGTTTGCTGCAAGGTGCCAATCTGTGCAAGAAATGTGTGAGAAAACACAACAACCCACCATTTTCTAGAGCTTACAGCAGCAGCAGCTTTGTAACTTTGGCCTTTACACACAAATGAAGATATTGTAACGTCACAGTGTGGTTACACATCAATGGGCTTGAATTGTTCAGGGATTCCATTTGTTTCATTACTTCTGTTTAACACAGGCTACAAGGAATAGGTGGGGTTTTTTTTTCCCTTGACTATATGAAAACACAGAAAGCTCTGTCCCTAAACACCACCCAGTGGCATAAACCAACCAGAAATCTGCTCCTAGGTTTGGCATACAGTCATAAAAGAAAGACACTCTATGGGCAACCCACAGGGTACAGGTGATAATGTGTCCCAGGGGTAACTGAAAGCCTCCTTGGAGAAAGAGGAGGCTGAGATACAGACTGAGTTCTACACAGGTATAAAAAGTAATAGTGGGCAAGTGCTTTGTTACAGTCTGCTGAATAAGTAGATGGCTGCTTTTTGAGATGGGGAAAGGAATTGTGCTCCAGAGCTCCAAAAGCAAAGACTGTTGAACAAAAGCTTAACCTGCTCCTTTTCAGATCTTTTGCTGCAGTTCCTTCCCTCTGAAGTAGACAGAACCAAGCCTTGCAAACACTTTTCTCTCTGAGAAAGCAGAAATACTGCATATGCCTTAAGAGAGAAACAGATGTGCCTGTGTTCCTGCAGAATACAAGCCTCTCTCTCCAAATTCTTTTTCCATTCCATCTCTTGGCTCAAGAACTGCTAAGCAAGTCTCCCAGAGCTGACTGACTCATCCTTGCACCTTCTTCTGCCTGCTGTCAGTCATGACAGGAGGATGTCTCAGGTCTCCAACACTTTATATTTCAGAATCACAGAATGGTGGGGTTGGAAGGGACCTTTAGAGCTCCTCCAGCCCAATCTCCTGCAGAACCAGCTCTCACCTAGATCAGGTCACACAGGAACGTGTCCAGGTGGGTTTTGAAACCCTCCAAGGAAGCAGCCTCCACACCCTCCCTGGGCAGCCTGGGCCAGGGCTCCCTTCCCTCAACAGCAAAAGAGTTTTTCCATATGCTTAAATGGAACGTTTTGTGTTCCAGTTTCTTTCCATCACCCCTTGTCCTGTCACTGGATACCACAGAAAGAAGTGCTGCCCCAGCCTCCTGACACCCACCAGTTAGATACTTGTAAATATTGACACACTCCCCCCTCCACAGGCTTCTCTTCCCCAGGCTGAACAGCCCCAGGGCTGCAGCCTTTCCTCCTCACACACATGTTCCATCCCCTCAGCATCTTGGTGTCCCTGCACTGGCTTCTCTCCAGCAGTTCCCTGTCTCTCTGCAGCTGGGGAGCCCAGAACTGGACACAGGACTCCAGATGAAACCTCCCCAAGGCAGAGTAGAACCTGCCTTGACCTGCTGCCCACACTCTCTTCATGGCCCCCAGGATGCCATTGGCTTCTTGCCCAGGAGGGCACATTGCTGGCTCTTACTCAGTTTATTATCAACCAGCAGCCCCAGGTCCTTTCTACCTCCTTAAAAACCCTTTGAGTTTAGGGTGTTTCTTTTGGCCCAAGCTATTCCCTGGCAGCTAACCAGTGCCTTACTGAACAGTTTATCTGGGATGTTGAGAACCAGCTGCTGTGCCAATGCCCTTGCAAACAAACACCTAGTTGGCTGAGACAGTACAAACTGCTGCCCTGAAGCTCTTGGACATGGAGATTGCTCCAACTTTGCAGCCCCAGCTTTAGCATTTTAAACTGCTCACGGGTCAGAATAAGAAAAACAAGAGGAAATAATGTTAGAAGAACACACTGGGCACGAGGGAAGCAATGCACAACTACATAGTGTCCTTGAGGGGCCATTATGCCAAAACATTGAAGGCAGAAAGGTTTCAAGACAACTCTGCAGGAAGGAAGTGCCAAAGTGGAGCGAGCGGAGGCGGCTCCTCTTTTTAACCTGTGTACATAGAGCTTAATGGAAGGTGTTTCCACTTCCTGAGGGTGAGCATTGCTCCAGTTTGGAGGTGTAAGTGAACTGGCCTGCCACGCTGCACTAACACTTCCCACCCATCTAGCCCCACAGAGCAAAGCCAAGGCTGCATCTTACGCTGGATCTCGGACGTCTCGGGTGATGCGATAATTCCAGTCGCGGAAAAACTCGTTCTCTTTGTCAAACTCCCGCTCGTCTTCCCCAATGGTCACAGTGAACCTCTTCTCCTCAAAGTCAGGCTCCTGCTCCTTTCTCATCGTTGCCTTTTTTAACACCTGCCACAACACAAAGATAAAAACATTGTAAAGAGAGAAGGCTGCTGAGGCACAGAGGATGCGGGAGCAACGCAAAGCCTTTGCTTGGGAGAAACCTGCCCTTCAATTAAAGCTCCCTTTGTCTGCACAAGCTTCATGGATGTGCAGGACACTGGACTTTCCCTGATGTAGAGAGTATTCCATCAGCTCAGGACAACAGCAGACAGGCAGTAACAGTTTCAGCCATGCTGAGCCTGCTTTTTGCAATCATCAGGCACACGGATCCTACGCGTGCTGCAGAAACAGCTACTGAAGGAAGGGAAACTGAATCAGCTTAAAGTGTTTTGCTCCATGGAAAGCCTGACATCAGGGCCAAAAACTTCCACTAGGCTCTTGTTAACATAAAAACTCAAAGCTGGATGTCAGCTCCTCCTGACTGTGTAACAGCAAAGTGCAGTTCATAGGCTGAAAGGCAAAAGGAAGGCTCCTTGAAGAAGCAAAACACCGTGTGTACCAGAAAGAGCTCTTTGGCAACGTGCACCCCATGAAAGAGGCCAGCAGAGCCTGGGGACAGCGAGCCCACTGCCCCAGGGGAGGCATTTACCTCTTTAGCGTGGCGGAGTCCTCTCTCCCAGGCACTTTCTGTTGGAGGGTCTGGAGGGGGTGGAGGTAAGATTTCATCAACCACTGGCCCTCCCTGTTGGAAGGGTGAGAAGAGGAAGGAGACAGATACTCGATGTTAGTTTTAAGTAGCAAACACACGGTTTGTAAAGAGTTACCCCAGACTATCTCCAGACCCTCTGGAGGTGTAGCAGCAGGGACCTGAGCTGGGACACACGTGGAAAATGATTCCCCTTTTACCAGCAACTTCAAGGCCACCTTTAAAACACAGAAAGTCTCGTATCCACTTGAGGTATTGAATGATGCTGAAGTGCTAACTCGAAAAGAAAAGCCTTCCCTTCTCCTAGAGCAGGAGACAGAAGGTAAGTGTAGAAAAAGATGTCTGTACCCAAGGGTTGGCTGGCATCAGAGGGTGAGGGCCGATAGGAGGAGCGCCGTTGGGGGAGAAGGGCTCAGGCTTGGAGATCAGCGAGTAGTTTCCTTTGTCATTCACTCCAGGGTGAATAAATCGACAGTTCATGCCCCAAGTACAGTGACCTGTGGAAACAGAGTTCTGTTAGACACCTGTGTGCCTACAGCAAGCATCTGCTCAGCCCTACAGCCATTTAAAACCCATCAAGGAAAGATGCTGTTTGACACATACAACTGTTCTTCTCTCCAACTTGACTGAGAGTTACTTGTTCTCACATACATGTCCTCACCTTCCCAGAGAGCACAAATAGATCCAGTCACAGATGGATGAATGTTCAGGAACCTTATTATGGTGGGGAGAAGAGAGGGAGGGATGTGTAAGCAAATGCAGTAATAAGCCTCTGAGCTCCTCAAGTCTTCTTAATGACAAACACCTCAAGGTAGGAGCTCTGTCTTTTACAGAAAACAATGAACAAACACTGACAGCAAAGACAGCATCACAGTGCACTCAAAACCTCTCTGGTGAGGCATCAAGCACATCAAAGCCTTTCTCTCCAGCCAACTCCTCAGGCTTGTCAGCACAAAGCAGGAAAGGAGACATCACTACAGAGGACAGAAGACAAATCTGAAGCTGCTCCAAAGAGATGGTAACACTCAAGGGTCTCTAACAGGACACAAAACTAACTCCCAGCTTTCATTCTGCTTGCCTTAGATCCCTCACCTCACCTGGCAGGGCAACATGTCAGGAATCCACATCATACCTTGGTCCCTGGAAATGCCCCTCATCAGCCTCAGACTAACCACAAGCTGCTGCTTTTGGTCAGAGGGAACACTGGATGTTTGTAATATCAAACGTAACAAGAGCCCAAATCTCTTGGCAGAGTGGCTTGGGGAACAACCCATCCTTCCTCAATGCCTGAGCATTGGGTGTCAGAGCTGCCAGATACCTGTGCAAACACCATTCCTACTGAGGCATCACAGGGAGTGATGACCCTGACAAGTAAAGTGAGCTGCTACATGTGTCAAGGTGGCTACACGTTAAGCTGGAAGCCTTGCCAAGCTAGTCATTCATGCCACTGGACACACAGAGCCACGTGAGTGCTCCTCAGACCCAGCAGGGACAACAACCTGAACGTCTCTGAGGTCCCACGTGGGCAGTGCCTGATCTTCCTGTTGGCCACAAAGCCTTTAAGGCATGAGCAAGAGTCGATGGCACTTGTTACCTGAACCCAGGCCAAACCAAAGCGAACCAGCGCAGCAGGAGATCCTGCAGCTTGAACTTTGACTCCTCAGGCAAATATTGCCAGGCTGCACAGAGGCATACGTCAGGCTGAGGACTCAGGAACAAACAGCCTTCCTTGCTAAGGGACTTCCCTCTTCCACCAGCATCACCAACAGGGGTAGAAAACCCCGACAGCAGAGGACATTGAGGAAGCCCAGAGCATGGTATCTGCTGCTCACGGCTGTGGAAAGCCCCTGAGCAGCTCCCTGCATTGCACAGGCTGCTGACGCAAGGAGCAGAGACTCCACCCTGCTCCCCACCCTCCTTCTCATCTCAGATGGTCAGGAATTGTTTCGAGGGCGATGGCAAATAAACCCGAGTGAATGAGCAAACACCGAAGCTGAAGGAAGTGGGAAAAGAGCTGTAATCAGTTTAAATATGGACACTCGTATTAAACCTCCTCTTGGCACTACACAAAGCTGCAGGATAGTCTAAGAGAGCTGATGTGCTGTTGGCACAAACCTTGGGGAACGTCCTACTGAGAAGAAAAAAAAAGCCCCGAAGAATTGGTTAGATCTCAAAGCTTTGAATCTTAGGTCTCACATCCAGCAAGAAATACATGTTATGATTTCCTGCCCCCATTCCTCCCAGCTGAGGCTGACAACCCCAGTCACGCTTCAGAAATGTGGCATCTGATACAGCGTGGAGCAATCTTCCAGCTTGAGGAAAAAAAAGCTTCTATTGACCTGAGGATTACTTTGAATTGCATTTGACCATTTCCTCAGCTCAGGGGAAGGACCAGCCACAGGCACGTCTCCACCTGTCAGCTCCAACACCAGCCCTCCAGCTGAGATTTTTTGGGTTGTGCTTGTGAATAAAAAAAACCAAACAAACCTCTACTCGAGCTGCCAACACGTGACACCAGTACACTTGGCATCACAGGAACCCAGTCAGCAGACGTGGCTGCAGCAGCTGAGCTGCAACACAATGTCTCATCACTGTTTCTTCCCAAGAAACAGCACTTCTGAGCTCTACTTTGGATTGTTACAATTTCATCAGATGTCTTTTAATAACTGGGGGAGATGGAAAGGGGATTGCAAGAAACAATTCCATCTTCTCAGGGCATGAGCTTGATGAGGAATAGTGAGTATTTACCCATGGAATAACCTCTGAGCAACAGTGAGAAACCAGCCCAAGCACTTTCATTCCATGCTGTTCCAAACCAAAGCCTGAAGCAACTTTTCCTTTATTTGCTTCTAGCAGGCTCCCCTCCACGCTTCAGGCAAAGCTCCCTTTGCACACTGCTTCTATGGCAAGTCAGCATCTGGCCACCAAGGAACAGAAAGGTGACACCAGGGATGCCTGGTGCAGAGTTTACCACGTAGAGAGCAGCTTAATGGGTCCAACATGAAACAAGAGCAAAGGCAGCACCTCTTGGAGCTCATCATTACCTTTCATGAAGAAGCGGCAGGTGGGACGTGGCCTCACTTTTCTGTCGCTGGGGTCTTTGACTTCTCCCTCTTCCAAGTCATCATCCTGGAACAGACAGACAAGCTGACATTTCACGTGGTGCATTTTCTGCAGCGACTTGACATTTCACAATATGGTCAAATATCAGTCACTGAGAACACACCCTGGAGCAAAAACACAAGAGAAAAGTGACATCAAGTTACAACAAATACACCCAAAAGCATCTTCACAACCTGCTGCTGCAAACAGGAACAGCAGCCAAGCGTTTCACAGGTGGCCACAAACACCTGATGCCACACCACAGCCCGAGGTTTCACATTGTTTTACCTGAGAAACACTTAAAAGCTCAAAGTCAACAGCCCAGTGGATTAAGCTCTTAGGCCTCAGTTGAAGGTGGCTGGCTGAACACTTTGAGTTGACAGCAAGCGTAAGGCAGAGGTAGCTTCACCCTCTTTTGAGGCAGATGAGCTAAACCACATTACTTTTCCCTTCTGCAGGCCAACAGAACACTGAGACAGCTCCACTGGTGCAGATAACAGCAGCACCCCTCAGAGCTCTTAAAGCAGACTGCCTCTCTGTTCATTGATTTCAAACACAGAGTGATATTCCTGCATTCATGCAATAACCCCACAGAGACACCACACACCTGTACATCAAGCTCTGCAGGATGGTTGCTATTGCAAGAACTAGTTATAAAATGCTTCCCCACAATGCTGAGTGACAACCTCACACACAGGCTTTTCAGGGAAATAAAAAGACATATTTCATCCCATCCTCTCTGGCAACAACTCTTCACTTTCCCCTCCAGTCCTTGGCTGCACACAGGAGCTGTGAATCAGCTCAAACAAAACTCTACATTATCCCCAGGCACAGAAGCCCCAGGAAGAGATTCTGGGAACTGGAGGTTGCCTCAGATATGAACAGGATGAGCGTGAAATAACAGCCCTCAAACACCTCCAGAACAAAGCTTTTGTACCTTCAAAATGCCAGCTTTTGCCTTGGTTCTCCAGGGGGGGGGGAAACCAAAAACCCAAACAAACCCACAACCTTCCCTGGCTTCACTAAGCTACACCTGAAAAGCCAAAGGGAGCTGAAGAGGTGGCGATGTGGAAGGCAAAGACATACGTGAGCAGAGAGCTGTCAGAGGTATCTGGTAAGGAATTCAGTTGCTTATCCTAAAAGGCACCCTGGTCTTCCCTCAGCCTGCCTCCATTTTCACTGCCACAAGAGCTTTCAGTGTATGAAAGACATCTGAAGAGGGAGCATGTGGCAGGGGCCTTCCCTCTGCGTGGCAATCGCCGCAGCCCCGCGGCAGCCACACACCTTGTCTACGTGGAAAACGTTCAGGGAGTTTTCTACTTTGATCAATTTAGCAGCTGGAAAGGAGGAAAAACCCATCACTCAGCTGTAGATAAACAAAGGCTGTACAGAGAGATGGGTTTACAGCCTCTGCTGCTGCATTCCTCCGAGGGCAGCACAAGGAGAGCTGCCCTGAACAAGAGGGAGATCTCAAAGACTGTACATACATATATTCACATCAAAATCAGCATTCATATTCCCTCCCTCTGCAAGGCAGAGCTCTGCTGAAAGCACAATCAAATGCAGAGACTCAACAGTTTCCCCTCCAAAAGCTGGGGATGGCATTCAGCAACGTGTGAATGGTATAACCAGCTCCACTCTGCTCCTTTCAAAAGAACTGTGTGAAGTCTTTGCAAATGCTGTAACTTGAACAAAAGGGAAAGTATTTATTTCTGTGAGGTCTCCTTGGAACCAGGCAGCTGGGAACCCTGTTATGAGTTAATGTATGAAAACCAGAGTACAGATTCATCTTGTGCTTTGTAAGGAGAGTGCTCCCAAGAATGCCTCCGACTCCAAAGGAAAGCATTCATATTTTAATCAGGAAGCAGGCATGGAGTCAGGACTCCAGGCATTTCCCCCCCCCCTCTCACTCCTGGACTCTCCCACAACACACTGAGATTCCTTCTGACTGAACCAGAAACACACAAAACTTCTGGTAAATAAATGTTAAACTGAATCACCTGAGAGAAAGAGCACGAAGCAGAAAAAAAAAACCCAACATCATCTGTCTTTTAACTAACAGAATCTGTCAAAGCATCATTAAGGGTAAGAAACACACCACATATTAGTCCAGGCAAAAAGGAGCAGGGGGCTCTCTCTAGTGAGAATGTGGCCAAGTCAGCTATGCAGCAACCAGGGCTGGAAGGCAACACCATCTCCCATGGCTGAACCCTCCTCTCCTTAGTGGAAAAGCCCCACCAGTGACCCCGTTCACAGCCCAAAGCTTCTTGCCTGGTCACCAGGACATTGTAACAACACTACCCTGACCTCTTTTGGCACAGACAGTGAGGAGCAGAGCCAAGCAGGTGCTCTGGAGCAGCGACCTCTCTTTGCAGTACTTTGCATTCCCACTGTTTGGGCTCAAGGAGGGTGTCCACCAGACTGCAAACACACAGCACACTTTCTACTCTACTGTTAGAATCATTTTGCCCCATTTTCCCCTGCCTGTGAGAAGGAAAACTATATTAAGCTGTATTAAATACAGCTGCTGTATTGCAGTGCTTCCTGCCCCAAGACAAACAGGGATAAATAGTGCTCTTTGCCCTAATCACTAAGGCAATTAAACCCAGTTTTCGATTTCTCTAAATAGCTGCATTTGTCCCCAACTGGGAATCAGCAGCTTCTGGGACTGCACAGCCCTGAACATGTCACCCCAACCACATGCAGGGCTGCTTGGCTGGGCACTTCCCAGAAAGCTCAGCACCTTCTGATCCTCTTCCACGTGCCCAGATGCTACTAGAGCCCCAAACAGCTCAGGGCCGTGGGCTTTGTGCACACATTGATGCCTCAAGCATAGCAGCCACTCAGCCAAAACTGATGAGACAGCGTATGAACATCTAATCCATGGCTAAGTAATTTGCTGTCAGCATCATTCAAATGTCCTCTGTGGTGGTTTGACCCTGGCTGGATGTCAGGTACCCACCACACTGATCCATCACCCCCTTCCTCAGCAAACCAGGGAGGGGAGAAAGTAAGATGGAAATCTAGTGGGTAGCTACCAACAGAAGGCACAGCACTACAAGGGCTGCTGTGGAAAACAACCACCACAACCCCAGACCCGATACATCCTCAGAGGGCTGAGGTAAAATAGTTTCTTAAAGCACTGGAGCCCTTCCATATTCAGTGGGAGCAAAGCTTATTTGTGATAGATCTGACAACATTTGGCACAAAGCTCTTCTACATACAGGACATCCCAGCCCAGTTTAGGGTTTGCACATATATGGCTTTACCTGTAAGAAAAAGCATGTTACTTGCACACTGAGGACACAGCTAATAGATATTCACAATGAGAGAAGGGAGTGCCAGGACTCTGCCCTCCTTGGATCAGCTCCTACTTACATCAATTTCTCCATCATCAATTTCTCCGTCATCTTCTTCTTTCTTCTTCTCCTTGAGAGGATCCTGGCCATCCTTCTCATCATCACTTTTGCTGCTGGATTTTTTCTCGTCTTCATGGGCATCCTCACCTTTCTCCTCTTCCTCATCATCCTCACCAGCAGCTTTCTCACCATCCTCCTCTGCAGCTGCAGCACTTGGTTCCTCAGGAACTTCCTCATCATAGTCCAACTCATGTTCATCTAGTTCCCGGGTGACAGAGGATGCTTCATCACCAAGGTCATTTGTCCTGTCTTCCTCCTCTCCTTTGGGAGCTGGAGGGCTCTTCAGCTCCCCGCCCTGCTCGTTGGAGTCTGACTCCTGAGACTTGGCTTCGCTTAAGCGGTCCTCTTCATCCGAGTGGTTCTCCTCTTCGCCGTGGCTCAGTCCCCTGGCTGCATCCTCCTCCTCCTCACCCATGATGCTGCCTTGCCCACCCTCTCCATCAAGTTCTCGCTCTGAACCACTCTCTTTCAGGACTTCCTCATCAGAAAGCTGCTGGTCTTCCTCATCAGGAGAACAGGGGTTTCGCTCAGGGCTGTCGGAAACGTCCATCAGTACCCAACAATCTGCAGGGGGTAGAACAACACCACTTGTTACAGGGAAACAAGCAGGGAAACCAAGAAAGGCTCACCCTGAAGAAGCTGTACTCTTGTATTTTACCTCCTAAAGAAGAAAAAGGCTGCTTGAACTCATGAACACGGCTTACCATAGTACCTTCAAAAAGCCAACAGGGAGTTAAAACCACATAAAGAAGCGATTCCAGTATTGCCCCAGACTAGATGAGAAGCTTGTTACCCCTCACACACAGCAGAGGAGCTCCAGGGTGGAATTTCACTTACAAGCTCTAAAAGGTGAGGCTGCACAAGCACTGTTACAAATCCCAAGGCAGCCTCCTCACTCCAGGCACGACCTACAGTGGCATTTCCTCTGTGAAGCTGCAAGTGAGCTTCAGAACACAGGGCCAGGATTGCAGGCGTGTTTGGTACCTCGAAGCACAGGGCACCACAGGTAGCATGGGCTCCTGAAGAGGCACAGGAGCACAGCTTGCAGTGATGCTGCAAAACCAGCCTGTACATTTACAGTACCTGTTATACTGCAGCCAGAACAGGTATGAAAGCAAACAGAGTTAAGCATCCAGGAAAGCTCCTGGGTTTTCAATCAGGTTTCATTTAGACAGTGCATGTTTTGCCATCTAATCCCCACCTGCTTGATATCAAGACTCAAGATTCCTTCAAAGAAGCAGATCAACTTCATAACTTTTGCTAGAAGCTCAGTATGAACCTGTGCTTGGTATGAAGAAGTTAAAAATTAGATGTCTGCTTAGAATAAGCATCATAAATGCAACAGAAAAGGGCGAGATGTAAAGCAGGAAAATAAACCCACACCAAAGCCAACCCATACAGCTGTTTATTTCACTCCAGAAAACATAAAAGCCCCTCCCTATTACAGAAGAACTCTCTGGCCCAAGGAACTGGTTGAGCTGTCTCTTCCTAGGAAGATTACTGGTTTATACCTAGCCAAAAGCTCTTGGTGATGACAAACTCCTATCCTTCGGCTGTGGTCTCTTGCTGCAGCATGTCCTTAGCCCAATAAACAATGATGGCAACTCCTTCCCTGCCTCCTTCAGCAGCAACCAACAGTGCTCAGCTGCCTCAGAAGGGCCTGAGCTGACAAAAGTGTCTCAGCAGATTTTTCCAGCACCAAAATGAGATAAAAACAGCAGCTGCAGTTCTCTGGTTGCATCAGTGGAACAGTTCAACACAGGCATCAGCTCCTCTCACGGTGGCACCTTTCCAGGGGACTAAATCCACTGTTTCAGCACATGCCACCTCCTCCTCCAAACCCAACTTCTTCACCCTAATAGGTGTCATGCTTTACTTCAGCTGCTCCTAGCTACAGCCTCCCTGCAAGCACACTTACTGCTGGTGCAACAAAAACATGGCATAAAAGACAAGAGGTAAAAATCCAGGCATTAAAGACCCTTAGAGCAGAAATGCTACAAACACAAGACTTCAGTGGCTCATTTGAACCCATCCAGCAGACCTTCCTGAAATAAAAGTTACTAACACTGGGCAGCTCTGAGCTACTTAACTTTTTCCTCATCACTTTTCTCTGCTCCTCTGACTGGTTCTGCATCACCAAGGTTGTCATTTACCATCAAAGAGTAAGAACAGCCAGACAGAAAGTACACCAAGCCCTGGTATCCAGACAGACTGCCACAGTCTGCAAACACCACCAAAGCAAAGCCGGGCCTTGACAGCAGCTGAAACCCAAAGCACTTGGGGAAGGACAGAATCAGGGCTGAAACAGAGCAGCAGGGTAAAAGTAGGGAACACTCAGCATCTTTCCTCTCTGTTAAGAGCCCATGGCTGGAAATCAGGAAGGCAGGATGACTTTGTTACCAGTGCTACTCATCTGCTGCTTCATAAACTTCCCAGGACCAGGGCTGTGGTATTTACGTCTTGTACTCTGCCAGATACACTGTCATCACTGAGATAACATCTCTTGCCTTCACCCTACTGAAGACATCATTAGCTGGTACTTGCAGCGAGCTCTCCAGATGAAAGTCACACTCTGTACTACGAGAGGTCTGCAGAGGAGCTGAAAAATCAACCAGAAAACCCTCCCAGAGCAGTACAAGTCCCTGTGCTGGGACCCAACAACTCTGCTCTGCTTCCAGTCTGTGCAGGCCTGCACAGATAAACCCGAGGATGGTCTAAACATTCAGTGGGGCAGCAGAAGAGTCTCATGTTGAGCTCCTGTTTCTCTGCACACCTGAAGAAGTTGGCTCTTGCTCCCAAAGTTTTGATGTTACTGAGAAGTTAAAAGCCAAAGGAAAAGGAAAGCAGCCCATTGCCTGGCAGGGTTAGCAGCTCTGGGCAGTGAAGCAGGATGCAACGTGGAACAAAGTCTGTTCTTACTGCATACACAAAGGCTGATGCTGAGCTGATGGGTGCACGCACAGGCTTTAAGAGCAAGTTTAGGGCAGTGGTTTTAATCACCCAAGTGCCTGAGAAGCTCCACTCTGCGTGCAGGTAGAACAATGCAGCGTGTTTTGTGTGAAAGGGCAGCCTTGAGAGGCCAGCAGCAAGAGAAAAAGCTGTCAAGGGCTGGTGCAGTCAGGAAATTTGCTTCCTGATTTCTTGCAAATAAGCAGCACCAAAGAAAAAGCATTTAAGTGAAGGAGATGCCTTCCTGCATTTGACATCAAGACCTTCATGGGGATGGGGGAAAACCAATATGTCTGTGTTCTCACCCCCAGCTGAGGTGATAAGTACAAAACATTCACCTCACCTCCACCAGCAGCTATGAAAGCTATTATAAAAACCCACTGCACCCATCAGTTACAATCATTTCCTATTAATTTCCATCAGTGCAAATGATAAGAAGCTCAATAAATGGCAGCCCAGTTGAAAAGGGTTCACAAAACCCAGGCAGGCTGCTTTTGGTGTGTATTTCCCCTGATTCAAGTTCTCCTTCAGTAACAGTCCACATGGCCTTACCCACTCAGGCAGCAATGAAATGTACAGGAGGGACTTAAAAGAGCTCCTCCACCACCTCTTAATGCTGAATTATTTCACTGAGAACCACAGTTGAGTCCAAACCCTGAGGATTGTTGCTTCGAGTTCACCAGCAGAAACAAGAAAAGATACCCCAAAGCCCAATGAACCAGATTTTTTGCTTCAATTTTATGTGCAACTCCATGGAAATGCCCCCAAAGCAAACCCATGACAGGCAGGATAAAGAGCAGAAGCAGGGAAAAAATAAGGAGATGGGAATGACAAGAAAGCTGTCAGACTGATGATGAGAAAGAGCATTTCTGCTGCATGATGGCAAGATACTGCTCTAAGTAGCCTTTCAAAGCTGGGCTTTACAGAGTGTCTTGGATGTCTCCAGGGAAGGAGACTCCACAGCCCATCTGGGCAGCCCCTGCCAGTGCTCCCTCACCCTCACACTGAAGAAGCTCTTCCTTGTGTTTCTTTCTTCTGTTGCAGCTTGTCCCCGTTGCCCCTTGTCCTGTCATTGGCCATCACTGAGCACAGCCTGGCTCCAGCTTCCTCACCCCCACCCTTGATGGATCTGTAAATATGAATGAGCTCACCCCTCAGTCTCCTCTTCCCCAAGCTCCAGAGCCCCAGCTCCCTCAGCCTTTCATCACAAGGGAGATGCTCTACTCCATCATCTCTGAGGCCCTGCCCTGAACTCTCTCCAGCAGCTCCCTGTCCTTCTGCAACTGAGGGGCCCAGAACTGGACACAATATTCCAGCTGTGGTCTCAGGAGGGCAGAGCAGAGGGGGAGCAGAACCTCTCTGACCTACTGCCCACAGTCCTTCTGATACACCCCAGGATGCCATTGGCCTCCTTGGCCACAAGGGCACGTTGCTGGCTCCTGCTCATCCTGCTGCTCACCAGCACCCCCAGTTCCCTTTCCCCTACACTCTAACAGTTCATTCCCCAGCCTGTGCTGGTACATAGGTTTATTCCTTCCCAGATGCCAGACTCTACACTTGCCCCTGTTGAACGTCACGAGATAACTACATGGAAGCAGCAAGGCTGAGGAGGGCTGCCAGACGTGGTAGAGCAGAAACCACAGGCTTCATCCCTCACCATAAGCTTGGGATTTTTGTGCCAGTTTCTTCCTGTCTTCAAAACCAGTTACAAAAGCAGAAACTTAACTTCTAACCTCCAGATAAAGCTGTTTGACTTGTAGCTAAGGCTGATGGGGCAAGAACCAGGTATACAGTAACACTTCTCACTCAGCAGTGTTTTACCTGCAGCAGTATCTTTAGAACAACAGGCAGTTCAGGCCAAGCCACCTTTGGCCAAAGCTGCACAGCCCCTTCTGTTACAAAACTGACTTCAGCTCACAGAACCACCGAATCTGAAGGGTTGGAAGGGACTGAAAAGCTCATCCAGTCCAACCCCTCTGCCAGAGCAGGACCACCTGAAGCGAGTCACACAGGAACTCACCCACTCTGAATCTGTGGCTCTCAGCTGCAGGCAGGGAGGCTCAGATTCTGTTTATTATTGCTCTCTGCTGTGTCATTTGCAACTAAATGGCATGAGAAGTTTGAGCAGCATCTTTGATCAAGCCAACAACGTAAAGCTTCATGTACAACTGACTGACTCGCTGCTGCAGGTGGCATCTTGGCAGCAGAGGAACTGAAACTAGGCTGGAAAGGATGGCAGCTTACTCTAACCCACTGCAGCACCTACAGGATAAAGCTGGTAGCTAAGATGGGATTGGAAACAGCCACCAAGGTAAAAAAAACCACTCCTGACAAGCACTATTTCCATTCATTAAATCAATCCCTCCCCTCTCCAAGGCTGAGCCATGATGGTGCCATGAAAAAGTGAACAAGGAATTCACCGTGGATATAGGATGGTTCCAGCACCTCTGATAGCAGGAAGGCACCAAGCACCTTATAGAAACCTGGATTCTGACAGAACCATTGGCTTCAATCTTGAGATGCTACAGATTATCAGTCAGATGGCATGAATCAAGCAGGTACCCAACCTCTGTACTCCCCAGCACAGACCTCACAGCTCCTGGGGAGGCCACAGGACAGAAGCAAAGGGAAGCAGCAGACAAGCTCTTTGCTTCAGGCAGACATCTGTGTGATAGAAAGGAGAAAACCCCCTTTCCAACAGCCAAACAGCTTGAGGCAACAAATCATTTCCACTAATCAGACACATCCTGGGGTTCAACCTGTGCTGTAGGGCAGCTGGACTTTGTTTTTCATAGGGCAACTGATTGTCCTGCTGCTGGAACACACACAGGGCTCTGCTGGTAACTGTCAGTTACCAGTTTGCAGTGACTCAGACAGAAAACAAGTCTGATTGTACCTCTATTCTGTAGAGCTGGTGGATAATCACCCTCAAGAGTCAAACTTTACTCAGGACACTGGGTAGAAGCGCTCAGACCTTGCAGGTGCTGCTCTTGCTGCAGCCAAAGCAGCACTGTGAAAAGCTGTTTGATAAGAGCTGAGCTACCAATGGCAGCAGAAGAAAATGCTGAAGGGAGAGCTCTGAGAAGAGATAACCCCGTTGAGATGACTGGTGAAGGGAACTCAGACTACCTGCAGCAGCTAAAAGGTAGGGCACTTGCAAAGACAAGGGCAGCTCTGAGCAGGGAAAACCTCACAGCACCTGCTGCGTGGGGCACATGGCACAAACCAAGGCTACGTGGATGAAGCACCCACACACCCAGGGCACAACAGACCCCCACGGGTGATGCACACACACACACCTAGAGCAGAACAGACCCCCATGGGTGATGCACACACACACCCAGGGCAC
>WBNH01003745.1:0-59055 GCA_013401255.1 Urocolius indicus
CTCGACCTGCTGGCCACACTCTAATGCTCCATAAATGAAATGTCTGGACTGTACATAGGAGAGTGTGCAGCTGTGACAGCCAAATCCTTTGGAAAGTCAGGATTTTAGGTAAGTAAAAGCCTGCTCTTGAAAAGGACCATCTGGATGTCCTCACTCTGGAGGATATCCTGCTCCAAGAACGTGTCTAACAGCCCAAAAGCTGCAAGAAGATCCCAGCTGGATTTTAAGGAATCAAGACATGACCAACAGTATCTTGTTAGCAAAGCAGCCGCCAGGCACTTCAAGCAAAACAGATTCATTGACCTATTTCACTGAGAGGAAGAGACACAGGATTCTGCATTTTGAGAAAATTGCCATCAGGCTTGGGATAACTCATGACATAACTTCCTGCAGGATCACCCCAAAGCGCTCCTGAGCTGTCCACCTAGAGGCAGAGGCTGCAAAGCAGTCAGAGAGCTAGCAATGTCTCTGCATGGGCCACAGGGAGAAGAGTGGCTGCATCTCACAGTTAGCTAAGCCTAAAACATGACTGATTTTCAGGGGCATATGCAGAAGATGGAGATGTTTGGGATGGCAGGTGAATGCCTTGTACAGGCAGCAGCAGGACACGCTGTATCAGCTGCTTAAACGAGAGCAGATAATGGTGATTCCTCCAAAAGAGCCCATTCCTCTTCAGCTCTATAAGCAAAGGGAGGAGGGAGAGAGGACTAGGAATACAATGGTAACAAGGTCCCATGTGGGATCTTTTCAAAGCACTACATGAGCCTTCTGAGGGCCTCTGCAAGCCAGATCAAAAGCAAGCAGGAGGAGAGCAAAAGCCAACACCTTCAAACTGCAAGGGAAAAAGGGATGGGAACATTACTGAACTGTGGGAGTGAAACACTCATTTCTGTTACTTGAGATAAAAAACCAACCTGGATTCCACCAGATCACGAGTGTCAAGGAGCAGGATGCAACAGTTAGAGGGCTGTCAGTTAAAGGGAGACAAATGAAGAAAAATGAAGATCTGCTGCAATCAGTTCTCCTTTCAAAGTGCTCAGACTTTGTCCCACTGTGATGACTTTGAGCATGAGAGGACAGAAACACCAGACTCCCCAAGGAGCTGAGCTGCTCAGAGGACACGTGCTGCAAGTGACAACATCTCACAATAGCCAATTAGCAGCTATAAAGTGAAGTCCAAACACTTTCCTCTGTGCTTGGGATTTTTCCCTGGGATCCAGCCCTTCTCTCCAATGAGTTGTGGGAACCAGGCTACCTCATCCTGCAACACCTGCAGCCAGCTAGGCTTTTCCTGCTAAAACTGCTGAGGGCTGCAGATTCTGCCCAGCCAAATGATCCCAGAGCTCTGAGAAGAAGGTCACAGCTGCACTCTTACAGGCAGGCTATGAGATGAGGCAAAGGACAACCTGTGAGAGCATTAGGCACCAAGAGGCCCCATTTCCCTACTGCACAAGGAGTTGGGTAACATACAAGTCCCACAGAAGCTTCATCCTGCAGCCAGAAGTGTCAAAGGGAAATCAGTTGGGATCCTTCAGAGCACCTGTAAACCCAGACGTTGCAGGCCTGAGTGGGGAAAGAGTAATGGAGGGGGAGGTCCTCCCGAAAATGAAGCAGCAGGCTCAGTTAGGGAGACAGAGGCATGGAAGGTCAAAATCTGCCCACACGGGTAGGGCCATCACAAAGGTGAATCTGGACTTCCCAGAAATCAGGCACTGGCTTGCAGCTGGCTGACATCACCACTCCAAAGCCAGGCCATTTGGAACTTGACAGAGTGACCAAGCAATGCCCCAGCCTGATGGTCTCCACCTCTCTTTATTGCTACTTTCTCAGATTTCCAAAGCTTAACTTTTGGGGTGATGTTACAATATTTGCTTCCCTTAAGGTTAGCATATATTCTACACATCTCACCAGGCTGTCAGGTGAGGATCTACTCAACCCTGGCACGTCAGCACCCTTGAGGCAATCTCTACCATGGGGACTGGCAGCTCTGCTCTTCATGACGTGTCTGAAAGGAAAGAAGCACACTGTGTTCAGCCCCTCAGCTGCCCTCTCTGCAGAAGGAGGAGCCTTTGCCACTCCTACTTTCTGAGTTTAGCTGTTCAGTGCTGGCACTGTGCCTCATGCTTGCAGGTTGGAACCACCTGTACTGCTCCTATTGACAGAGTTCCAATGCATCCAGGGATCTTTCATGATCCTCAGGGCTTCTCACACTTTTTCAGCCTATTCTGTAGTGAGGTAGGGTGGTGGTTTCTGGTAGCCACCAAAGCCACTGGCTGTGTGGCAAGAGAACACACGTGCCCTTCAGGCTTCTGGTGATCCAAAGCCTATTCCCTCTCTGGGCAGCTGGTGAAAGGCTCACAGCTACTCTCAGGATTGTGCCAGGCAGGCAGAGCACTGGGAGCCTGTCCAAGGGCTTTGAGGGAAGGCACAGTTAAGCCACTGTTTGAACAGCTTGGTCAAAGGGTTGGATTTTCAGCTGACAACAGGCCTGAAAGAAAAGAAAAATAAAAAGAGATGTGTGAACACAATGGTCTCACAGGAAACTTCAGAGACGGACAGGGAGGCTCAGCAGGGCATGAGCTGTGCCCGGCAGAGCACAAGGTGACTTTGACTCTAACTGACAGTTTGAGAGAGGGAAACAGAGAAATTACTTCCATGCCTGAGGAACTGCTCAGGGAAAACACACTGCAGATCAGCTCTGGGATGCTTCAGTAAGCAGCAAAGCAGGAAGAATGAGTAGGATGCTCCTGCGTCATTGGCAGGGGAGGTGGGTGGACAAAGGCATCAGGGATGCAGCAGGAACAGCCTCTGAGAGTGCAGGGAGTACCTGCTGGGCCTGGGGAAGCACCTAACTAATTTTCCAGAGCTGGAAGATGCTCTGCCACCCTGTGCCAGCACATGTCCCCAAACTGCAGCCAGTGCAGGTGGCACTTGTGAAGAAAAGCACATCCCAGGTGGTTTTGAATAGAATAGAAATGGAGAGATTCAGGAAAGCTGCATGAGAGAAGCTGGATGTGCTGCAGATCTGAACTCCAGGATCACTGCATAGAAGAACTCATGGTGTGGCAGATGAAATGAAGGGAAGCAAGCACAGAAATCCTGTCCCTGAGTTACAGTTGAGTGTGGAAAGCATGCAGGGACACTAAAACCCAGGAGAGCTGGTCTGGACTTGGAATCAACTGGGTGGAGGAAGCAGTTCTGTACTAACACCACCAATAAAATACCAAGGTTCAAAATAAATAAATAAATAGTCATGATCATTCCCCTCTTGCTGGGGAAACCAGCAGATGCTACATCCAGGGGCCATTTTGCTAGTGCACTGCCACATCACACTTGTGCTGGAACCATGAGTATGTCAGGATGTTGGCTTTCAGTCTCTGCTTGGCTCCGTGGTACAACCTGGCCAGTGCAGATAGCAGGGGAAAGGCACAGCCCCCTGCATGTCATGCAGCCTCTGTGAGAAACATCTTTTAACTCAGTTCCCACCTGCTGATGCTCTGCAAAGCAGAAGCACGGGACACCTGGTATCTTACCAGAATCTCACGGCCATAGGAAACCTTCAGCAGGACAGGGAGGTGATCAGTGCCAATGAAATCATGTCTAGCAGGGAAAGAGGAGAGAGAGGAAAACGTTAGAAACCAACCTTGTGTCCAGAGTGATAGAATCAGGGTCACACAGTGTATTAGAGACAATTCAGTTCCCAGCTAAAGAGTCACTGTTGCGTAAGGGCCGTTGAGAGAGGGAGGGGAACAGTTGTGTTTGGGTGGGAACAAGTGGTGCAATGTTGATTTTAGTCATACACCAATTTAGAGACCCAAGTTTCTGGCCAACACCATTTGAAATACTAGTACTTCTCAGATCAAGTCTGCTGTCAAAGGGGAGGTGTTCAGCTGTCTTCAGAACCCCCACAGGCACACAAAGGAGAGCTGCTCTAGCTGATGGTAAAATATCATTGTACAGTTGAAACCTCAGCAAGTGCAGCATGTTGTTCATCTCCTCAACTGTCAGGTTGAGGCAGACCAGTGTCTCCACTATGTCACACTAAACACCTTTTGCTCTGCAGCGTTGAAGGACTTTTACAACATTCCCCTGAGGAAGATGAGCTCTGTGAGGTCCAGAAACTGGACATGCTCAGGGCCTTTTGCCTTGCCCAACCTCTACTGGGCAAAGGGCGTGTCAAGGGAAAGGATCTGTCATGGAAACACGGAGGACTCTGATGGCACGTGGTATCCTGGTATACAGCATGAGGCTCTCAAGTACAGTTGCCATCACCTGTGTGAGAGCTGGACAGATTCCTCCTGTCCTGGAAGAAGTTTCCCTGACTTTGGGGAAACACTGAAGAGCTGGTTATCCTGAATTCTCATCTGGTGCAGCTCATGGGGGCTAAACTCAGCTTCCTCTGCCCAGTGCTCCATGTCCATCTTCTGATCATAAGGAAACAAGAAGGCCCTAGGGAACCAGTTAGCTGATCAGCAAAGGGCACAGACAGCTGCCCTGCAGCCATGGTCAGCATGGCCAGTCCAGCCAGGCTTAGCCCAGCTGGTAGCCACAGCCATTTCATTAGGTCTGGTCTGCAGGACTCTTACCCACTCCTCACTTGCTTCCCCACCCAGACCCACCAACAGGCCTCAGCTGCAGCTCCACAACACAAGCCACATCTACAAAACCTCCACCCCCATGCATTTGCAAATGCCTCACAGGCCCTGGGAGCATTTCCATATACCCAGACAGAGCTCAGGAAGAAGGCTGAGCCCTAGCAAGCCCTGCTTACCACTCCAGAGGCACCACACCCTTGTTCTGAAGCAGGAGCATCACAAGGGTCGGCTCTGAGCCTATTGGGGCAGCCCCAAAGTTGAAATCCAGCAGGAGAGGGGTGTAGACTGGAGGGATCAGGCATGTGCTGGTCACAGGAGAGAGAGATTAAATGGAGACAGAAGGAAAGGTCAGCAGAGTATGACAGAGGAAAGGATTGTTCTACACTGGTTCTTTTCCTTATAGTTCTTCTCTGACATTATGTTCTTGGCCCTTTTGGGAGAAAGGATACTTGGGTACAAGGCAAGACTTTTGATTTTCCCTGTGCCCAGGCAAGCTGTGGTTTTTTCATCCTCACAGATATTCAGCATTGAACTTGACAAACCCCTGAGCAACACTGTCTGGTTGTCCCTGCTTTAAGCAAGGGGTTAGACCAGAGACTTTTAGAGGTCCATTACAATGAAATTACGCCTTGTTTCTGTAATTCCTCTCTAGGGAAGGTAAGCAGAGAAGCAGAAGTGAGCAACTGCCCACAGTGGCTAGGATGGCATAACAACGTGCCATGCAGCAGTAAGCTGCAACACAAGTCTGTGGCCACAGCATCCCTGTCTGACTCATGCAAGCAACTGCAACATCCTCTGAGCCATTTCCTCATCTCACCTGTGCCTTGTGGGAACTCTGTAGGTGAGCTCAGTGGGAGCTGGGTCTCTCTCCAAGTACTCATTCAGTGTGTCCAAGGAGAAGAGCCTCCAGAGGTGCAACGTGCTGATCCCGCTGGCACTCCCTGCTGAACAGGCGCCTGCGATGCCCAGCGTTGGGTACACACCCCTTGCTGCAACACAGCAGAGTGGCTGCCACTCCTCTTTTGTGCTTGCAAGATCTGTAACTTGAGAGAGAAACACCAAAAAGTGGTCAGGCATCTCCAAGGGGCAACTGCCTGGGACACCAAAACGGGGAGAGGCTCCACTCAGACCAAAGAAAGAGCAGGACTTGTGCATAGCCTTTACTTTGGTAGCTTCTGAAAACCTCTAAACCACTGATTTCTAGTTGTACCTTGACTTCTAGATTTACAGATCACCAAAATACTGGGAATATTATCTTTTTCAACAGTGTATTTACACAGTTTAGTTCTGCACCATGCCAAAGTGCAGAAACCTACAGCCTTGTCATTTTCTGAAGTGCCCCTTGTTTTCACACTGTAAAATCATCAACAGTTGATATCTTGTCTTCTCCACACCATTCATGTGGCATTGCCACTCTGTGCTTTCCAAGCTGGAAAGTCTAACTGTTCTTGCATCAATGCTGTTCCCCACTTCTGAATATCCCTCTTGCCCTCTCCATGCCTTTCCTAGTTCATCTACATTCTTCTTCATACAGAGAGAAATCCAGATCTGCAAGAAGGACCCCAGCTGCAAAGGACTGGCTGCACGAAGCTCTTTGAGTATGTTTCAAGACACATCATGAAAGGCCATGATCATACAGAGGAGTGGGGAATCTTGTGACCACAGCTCGCTCTGTCTTATATCTAACCCCAAAAGGTGCGGCAAAAAGAAGGCAGCACATAGGATCTGGCTCTGGTGAATTGCTCAGCACCAGGATTTCTTCAGGCAGGGTTCATACACTGAGAATTGTTCAGTTCAGCCTGTTATGGCACAGTCTACTTAGATGAAAGGTAATGATTTTTCCAAGACACCCATCTCTCACCTGTGGAGCTGTAAATAGCATATTTAATTGTCCAGGTGTAATGCAGCCGACGGGCTGGCCTGACTTTTATTTGGATAGAAGCTTTTGTCCCTGCAGGGATTGTTCCTCTGGACTGTTCCAGTTCTAGAGCTGTAGAAGAAAAGAGATGGTATGAGCTCTTGGCATCACTGATCTCTCTTAACACCACATGTGTGTTCAGCACACAGCAGTGGGATTCCCAGACTGCAGGCAGCTCGTTGAGAGTACCCAGCCTGCCTTTGGCCAGCAATGAAGATGGAGGAGAGGAGGATCTCTAGAAAGGCACCTAAGGGTTACACTCCACCGTTTCTTCTGGGAAGCTCCTTTATTTAACTCCCTTTTCTGCTGGGAAATCAAATCTTACTTCAAGGTCCAAATTTGTCTAGCTTCAATTGCCTGGCTCTGGGTTAGGCTTTTATCCATCAAAATAGAAGTGTCACCTGTAGCACATCCCTAAGCCAAGGAGCAGACACCTTAAGGCACTTAAGAGAATCAGGGTAATCCAGCCAGCAAGCAGCCCAGCCTCCAAGCTCATACTAGATTGATTTTGCAGAGAAGAGGGGCAAGTCAAGGCCCCATCCCATGCTGATTCCTTACAGTACCCAGTGGATCGCTGCAGACCTCCTTGGGGTCACACGGCCCAGTGATCAGTTGTTCCACGTTGAGGATGTACTTCAGAGAACAGATCCCATCATTTAGCAATACAACACTGCAGCTTTGTGTGTCACCAACCAGAATATTTCCAAGGTCCAGGTGCTCCTTTTGTGCCTGGAATGCAAACCCGCCGTGCAAAGGTCACTGGTACATGTCAAGCATAGCAGTCGAGTGCAGCCACCACTTATCTCACCACATGCTTCTCCCTTGGCACGCACAGGGCAGTGCGAAGGGCACCCTGCTTTGTGTAGGACCTGGCATGCCCTGGGAGATGTTGGATCCAGGGCTGCAAGGGGCACAAACCCTCGTCCAAATTCTTCCTCCTGCTGCTAGTTAGGTTGCTAGCTGGGTAGGATGCAGCATACTCAGGGCTGTGAGGACACTAGCTGGCCAGTTGTACTTGGGACAACATCTACCGGTCCCTCCATGACTGTACTGAGTCTCCCTCTCTTTTGGCTAGTCACCCACTCACATGGAATTTATAGGGACTAAATACCTCTAAGACATTACCACCCACCTGTTCAATGTGATGGACATGAGGCAATGACTTAGAAAGTGTTATTTTTATTTAGCTCTGGTTCCTTAAGAAACCTGCCTAAAAATGAAGGTTCATAGAATCATAGAATGGCAGGGTTGGAAGGGACCTTTAGGAATCATCTAGTCCAACCCCCCTGCAGAAGCAGGTTCACCTAGATCAGGTCACACAGGAACATGTTCAAGCAGGTCTTGAAGACCTCCAAGGAAGGAGACTCCACAACTTCCCTGGGCAGCCTGTGCCAGGGCTCCATCACTGCTCTGTCACTGCTGCACATGTGTGCAGATGATAGGAGGAAAACCAGGTGGTTGTGTGCTGGCTGCGCCACTTTAACAGGTCCACTACACTAACAGCAGAGCAAATGGAGAAGAAGAGCAGACAGAATGAGAGAAGAGAGCTGGGAGTCTAAAGAAGCCAAAGAGCTTTCTCTGTTCATTCTGGAACATAGAATTTAAGTGATCCCAGGGGATTTGTGCAGGTAACATTTGACCTGGCAGGACATTTACATCATGCTGTTGCCAGAATCTCTTGTGTCATCTCCACTGAAAGCAACATCTGAGAATTTTGTTGTAAACACTTAAAGGTTGCCTCCAGTACAGACTGTGCAAAGAAGAGTGTGGGCAGCAGGTCGAAGGAGGTTCTGCTCCCCCTCTACTCTGCCCTGGTGAGGCCTCATCTGGAGCTTTGTGTCCAGTTCTGGGCTCCCCAGCTCAAGAGGGACAGGGAACTGCTGGAGAGAGTCCAGTGCGGGGCCACCAAGATAATCAAGGGACTGGAGCATCTTCCTTATGAGGAAAGGCTGTGGGAACTGNCCAGGGAGGGTGTGGAGTCTGCTTCCTTGGAGGTCTTCAAAGACCCGCCTGGACACATTCCTGTGTGACCTGATCTAGGTGAACCTGCTTCTGCAGGGGGGTTGGACTAGATGATTTCTAAAGGTCCCTTCCAACCCTGCCATCCTATGATTCTATGATCCCACCCCAGTACCGTTCCACTGTGGAGTGGGCCCCAGTTGGTTACCCTGATGGTGCCCAGCACGCCCTCTCCAACAATCCGTAGGGTATAACAGGCACTTTTGGGGGACACAGGGTCTGGGTTCCTCCTCACAAACACCATGGCTCGCAGCAGATACTTGGTCTCCGTGTCAGGAGTAAAAGTCCATGCTTGAGCCTGAAATCACAAGAGGGAAGGAGAGCACTCACAGGAGCTCCAGACCAGATCCAAGCCTATGCACCACAACAGCTGCATTCAGTGCACAGCCCCTTCCTCCATTACAGCTAACCTAGTCCTCTACAGGAGGCTCTGGAGACATTCTTACTTCAATCCTCCACTGTCTCTGTCTGTGCCAAAGGTTTGTATTGGGAATGCACATTCACATATTCCAAGGCAGGCTGTGGAGTTGTGCTAGTCCTCAGCATTCTCACAAAGCACTCTGGCACTACACTACAAGTTTAAAACTTGAATGTAGAGGTAGGAGAACAGAACACCACCACCATAAACCCTCTCGTGCTCTCATTTGTCCTTGCCCAGTCCCATCCCACCATCACCTAGTGCCTGTTTAAGACAATACTACTTTGGTAGAACTTGAACTTACCATGGCTTCATAGGGCTGGAGGATTCCTGCAGTGGGGCTGACAGACAGGAGCTTGCTGTCAGACTGAGGGATCTTCCATGTGAAAGCCATGGGTAGCCTTGTGCAGTTTTTTATGGTATACATTTGTGTAGCAGAGGCCCCTATATAGACAGGCTTGAAGTATAGATTTCCATCACCTTCTAAGAGCAAAAGAAGGGACTCCCCACAACTCCGGAGAGCAATCTCCTGTGGAATTTAGGGGAAATAACAGGTATCAGCTAGAAGTCTCAGCTGCCTCTGGAGAAATTTTGCAAAGATGTTGTTCCTTCCAAGAGAAAAGTAAAAGCAAAGTGGATCTGAAGGAGGAGAAGAACCCTGAGCATAGTATAGTGCATTCCAGGAGACAGAAACCCAAAGGAACAAGGAGTGCAGGATGCCTGGCACCACAAGCACCTTCTATCTGTAGTGCTGACCCTGCCTTAAGTGTTGAACATATTACTTCATTCCTATTTCCAACAGAAAGAAGAATCCAAACTAACCATTAGGAGATATAACAGGGATCACAGCACAAGTCCCTGTGAAAAGAGAAGACTACAAGGGTACAAAACTTTGCTCACCAACTTCCCACTCCCTACCTTGGTGTGTCCAGGATAAGAGTTCAGCTGCAAAGACAGGATATGCTGCTGCAAGACTGTGTTAACTGGGTGAGTGGAGAGGAAGAAAATCTGGTGGCTTCCTGGAACAATATGTCCTGAGCAGGGCTTGACCAAAACAGAGGGACAGGCAGCTTGGTTCACGCTGAAGGTTATTAAAGTGGTGCCAGTGTTCAAGAGTAGCATACTGCAGTAGGTATCAGTGTTAGGAGGCACAGCAGGAAAAGTCTGGTGGAGACAAGCAAGAAGGGTTGTTGAGAAAACCAGCTAAAAGAAACAGCTTTCACTATGTTGAATTCCAGGTTCCGACAAGCACTATCCTGAGTCTGTGGGGAACTTTGTAACTGCTTCTCTTCAAGGACAGAAACAAAATCACCTAATTGTATAAAAATTATGGTCTTTTCCCTCTTAACAGTGGCCCTCATCCTGCACTGGCTCATGGGACCAATGAAGCTACTTCCCTTCATGCAATACTTTCTGTTCATCCAAGAAGTAAGCTGCTAGCTGGGGCCTGCAGTCTCTGCATGGATGGTGATCTCCTGGATTAAGTATTCCAGCAGGCTGGAATTTGCTTCAGCTCACACATGTCAGATACAGGCTGTGTGTCCTGGACTAGCTGAGGAGGTTTTTTAAGAGGTTCTCAAGACCATTCTTAATTCCTAGGGACTGATCTCACTTTATCTCATAGGAGCAACACTTTCTTGTGCCACAGAAACAGCAAGAAGAGTCAGGGAAACTTCCACTCTACCTTGCAATCACTTCTGTTCCACAGATGTGGATTCTGTGTGCTGCCTTGCATTTGTCTGAATGCACACAAAGTGTTTGAGGCTCCTGGGAGGGGGATAAGCACTCTTGTCAGTGCTTATGCCCACTTTAACAGAAAGGAAGGAGATCTCAACAGCTAATGAGATGCTCGGTGCAACCTGACACATTGGAGTCTGGGAAGCTGATGCAAAACAGGAGCCTCCACACCATAAGAAACACCTAAGCCACACCTCAGGCTGGTGCAATAGGAGACAAAGTAAAGCCTTCAGAGGTAAATACTGAATATCTCTACAAAGATCCAAACAGCATTCAGTTACACACCTTGGGGACATCCAGGATGTACTGTGGGATGAAGTGTTCCCGTTCTGCTTCATAGGTGTGTGCCCTCAGCCTGACAGTCAGGCACCAGGATGGACAGATGGTGGCATTCTCCTCAATGTTGCTGTAGTGTCTCAGCACCTGTGGGCAGGCAAGGACAGAACAGAGTGCATGCAGGAAGGGAGCATGGCAAGGTGCATCTAAATGCATGTACCATCACAAGCAGCAGTTTGTTTCAGTGACATCCCTGGGGCTGAGATACTGGCTTTTTCAGACCAGGATTAACATGAGTGTTCTTTCCCTAAATAGCTACATTTCAGATCCCAAAGACCTCTGAGTGACTTTCAAGCGGGGGGACCTGCTATCCAAGCTATTCTGGGATACTATGATTCTAAGGATTGTATGATTCTAAGGATTGCCTTAGGGAGGGAGGATCTACAAGCACTCTAGTGCAATTTGAGATACTTGCAGGTGCTAAAGTTAGCACTTAACAGTGAGTCACTGAAAATAATCCTGCACCCTTTACCTGAGCCTAAGAAACTCCTCACTGTAAGGTTACTCCCAGATATCCTCCACACTGGCTTAGAAGGGGGGAAATTGCAAGAAAGGTAATCAACAATGTGAGATCTTCAGATCTTTCAACTACCAGAACATTTCTGAGTGCTAAAACCCCTGCAATCACTGCTTCACGTGACACAAATGCCACATCGTATGGGAGGAGAGGCTGCAGTTATGTACAGTGCCCTCAGCAGCTTTACTGGTAGAGGGCCAAACACAAAATCTAAGTCACTGCCCATCACCCTCCACCATCAGTTGTGCAGGCTCCCATCTGTGCTAGTAGTGCAGCCATTCCCAGTAATTCCTTCTTCTGAGAGATGTACATTACTTCACATTCACTGGGGTTAAGAGCAGGTGTAATTCTCCATATGCATGAGCTGTGGCTTGCTTTGCTGATTTGTCTTTACCAGAACACAGGTGAAGGAGAAATTTCAACCCACCAGTGTACCAAGTCAGTGGCCAGAGGAGTTAATAAAGACATTGATTTGCCAAAATCAAAATAAAGGTTCCATTTTAACTCCCCCAAAAGCCTTTATCCTGCAAACAGTGCTTGAGAGGATCTCTCTCTGTAAACTGGTGTTAGTAACTCCTACTAACCTTATAGAAGGCGAAACCTTCCAGCTCCGCTGCATAAAGACTGTTGAGCTGAGTGGGATGGAAAAGGACACGGAAGGCTGAAGACTTCAAAGGCGGGATGTCACAGATTTCAGGGCTCACTTGGAAGGCACTGCTGTGGCTCAGGGTCCAGACAACAGTGATATTTCCTTTGGTGTGGTTGGTCACGCAGAGAGGAAGTGGTTCTACCTTGTCAAGTGGCACACAGCAACCAAAATCATGCTCCCTGGGGCTGACACTAACGTGAGGGGCAAACAAGGCCACGTCGCTGCTTACACCATCGAGGAAATATTCAGTCATGGAGTTGGCTTCAATGTATTCCTTGGGAGGCTTGTCCTGAGAGATCTATGGGATGGAAACATCTCAGTGTGAGCAGGGAAATTGTGCCTGTGATTGCCTTCACAAGCAAAATAAAAGAGGCATGTAAGGGGTACTTCAGTAACAGTTACCAGGACTGTTCAAAACCTGGGCTTTAAGGAGACACCTGGTTGCAAGCCAGTCCTCAATCTGATACTACAGGAAGCAAAAGAAGACCCCATGATTGAGTTGAAGCCAGAGAGTGGCTTAGTGGCTGAGCTTAGGTAAGAACCAACCGACCAAGATAGTGTTAGTGTGTGCTGAGAACATGAACAGCAGAGATAACTAAAGAAATCAGTCTGGCACATGCACGTCCTTCTAGATCTGTCTGGCCTGTGCAGCAGAAGCCAAACAACTACAGAGAACAGCACAAGAGACTCTTTGATTGCAGGGAGGGCAGCTCATACCTCAGGGGGCAGCATGAGGGCTCCTTTGTCATCCATCTGTAACTTCCCATCCTTCAGCATCATGCTCAGGATATCGGGAGGGTAGAAGGTCAGTCCCCTCACCATGTTGGTTCGGTACCAGGAGAGGTGTCTTGCCTGAAGGATGGCTGGCTTAGCTGTGTCTGAATGGCAGGTACCAAAAAAGTCCACATACAGGGGTTCCTGGGAAAGCACCAGAAAGGATAATAAATAAATTACCCTCTGTGACTCCTAATAGCTCAATTCCAAAGCCATGCCTGAGAAAGGTTCAGCATCTGTGGTGCTGGACTGATGTTTATTCCAAGTCGTGATGTGGCTCAAGAAATTTCTTGAAGTTGATGCCAAAGTTGAAGGCATTCAGTGCAGAGCTGTGCAACTAAATTTAACTCAAGAGACCTAAATGGACAGGAGGCACTGAGGATGCATCTCACCCTGCTCACAGGCATTACTGACTGACTGTTAACATCAGCCCTCTGCTGCTGATGGAAACCCACACCATGTGGATTCTGCACAAGAGCCTGACTCTTGCACTTGGGTCACAATAACCCCAGGTGACGCTATAGGCTTGGGGCAGAGTGGCTGGAGAGATGCCCGGAGGAAAAGAACCTGGGGATGTTGGCCAACAGCCAGACAAATAGGAGCCAGCAGTGTGCCCAGGTGGCCAGGAAAGCCAATAGCATCCTGACCTGTATCAGTAACAGTGTGGCCAGCAGGGAAGTGATCATCCCCTTGTATTTGGCGCTGCGGAGGCTGCATCTTGAGTCTTGGGTTCAGTTTTTGCTCACTCAGTGCAAGAGGGACATTGAGGTGCTGGAACCTGTCCAGAGACAGGCAACCAAACTAGCAGAGAGTTTGGAGCACAAGTCTGACGAGGAGCGGCTGAGAGAGCTGGGGGTGTTTAGTCTGGAGGGTGCTTAGGTGAGACCTTATCACACCACTACCTGACAGGAGGTTGTAGTGAGGTAGGGGACAGTCTCTTCTCCTAAGTAACAAGTGACAGAACAAGAGGAGACAGCCTCCGTTTGTACCAGGTGGAGTTTAGATGGCATAGCTGGAAAAATTTTTTCACCAAAAGGGTTTTCAAGCATTGGAACAGGCTGCCCAGGGAAGTGGTTGAGTCACCATCCCTGGATGTATTTAAAAGATGTGTAGGTGTGGCACTTAGGGACACGGTTTTGTAATGGATATAGGAGTGTGAGGTTAATGGTCCAATTCAATGATCTTAAATGATTCTATGACAGGTATCCATGGAAATGCAGTGGGAAGAGATTTCCAGGGGCTACTAAGTGAGAGAGATTGGCTCTGGTGGGTTACATTTAAAGATCCCTCCGAGCTACCACATTGTTGAAACCACCCTTTGCCTCTCGTACCTGATGGTGGACAAGGCACACCACTCGGCGGTGGTAGCTGATGGGGTGAGTAGGTCGAAAGGTCACCTTCAGCACTAGTGTTGTTTTGCCCTCCAGGACTCCACAGGGGTGATCCAGGGAGAAGATGCTTCCTCTGACATCAATATCAAACTGGTAATAGGCTGGGACATCTGAGACATTGCTGATTTTCAGAGTCTGCATCAAACTTTCTCCAAGATTGATCCAGTCGAAGTCCACAGAACGTTGGTGCAGGGACACCAAAGGGCCTGGCACAACATGCAACACAGATCCTGCTGTTTCTGGCAACATGTGACAAGCCATTGCTACACTTAACAGAAATTCCCAAATCAGAATCACCTCATCTGAATCAGAATCACCTCACCACTCCCAGTAAACGGCTGGACATTCATTTCCAACAGTCACACAGAGAATCACTGAATGATTGTCTTTCCTCATAAGAAAGATGTTCCAGTTCCCTGATCATCTTTGTAGCCTTACATCTGTCTCAACAGTCACACATCTGTCTCTGCAGCTCTGCAGAGAGGGACCTGGGAGTTCTGGTTGAAGCAAACTAACCATGAGCCAGCAATGTGCCCTCGTGGCCAAGAAGGCCAGTGGCATCCTGAGGTGCATCAAGAAGAGTGTGGGCAGCAGGTCGAGGGAGGTTCTTCTCCCCGTCTACTCTGCCCTGGTGAGGCCTCGTCTGGAGCCCTGTGTCCAGTTTTGGGCTCCCCAGCTCAAGACAGACAGGGAACTACTGGAGAGTGTCCAGCAGATGGCTACAAAGATGGTCAGGTACTGGAACATCTCTGTTATGAGAGGAAAGGCTGTGGGATCTGGGGCTATTTAGCCTAGAGAAGAGCATACTGGGGGAGGAACCTCATCAACACTTATAAATATCTAACTGGCAGGTGTCAAGAGGATGGGGTGGGTCTTTTTTTTTCCCATGGTGCCCAGTGACAGGACTATGGGTAATGAACAAAAGCTGGAACACAAACAGTTCCATTTTAACACAAGGAAAAATCTGTTGAGGTGAGGGAGCCCTGGCACAGGCTGCCCAGGCAGGGTGGGGAGTCTCCTTCTCTGGAGGTTTTCAAACCTACCTGGACATGTTCCTGGGTGACCTGATTGAGGGGAACCTGGTTTAGCAGGGGGTTGGACTGGATGATCTCTAGAGGTCTCTTTCAATCCCTACTACTCTGTGATTCTGTGATTCAACCAAGTATAAACCCCAAGTGGTGCACCAGGGACAGCCTGGATCCCAGCAGAAGGTAAATCTATCCCTAGTCCTTCCCCAGGCATGAGCCATTCACCTGCAGTGCTCAAAAGAAGACAGGGAGAAAGAGGGAAGACTTTCACTTTGGTACCTTTGCATGAGCCAACCACCTTCAGGACAGTCTGCAGGAGGCACCCAGCAGATACAATGGTGAAATAGTCAGTGCTGTGCTCTCCTACTGTCTGGGGCTGAAACCGTATGCATAGGGTCATCTTCCCACGGGCAGGGACAACGCCGTGGGACGTGGCACAGGAGAAAACGTGGTCTTGAAGCAGAGGATCTTTTGCTCTTTCTATCCTACATGGTGCATCAACCTGCAAGCAGAGAATAGGTTAACAGAGGAGCTAACAGGAGCAAAGATGTCTCTGAATGCAGGACACTAATCAGAGAAGAATAGCAGTTTTCAGCAGAGCTGACCACCACCAAGAACACCAAAGCTACTGCTGTGCAGGTCTCTGCAACCCTGTCCTGCAGAAGTCAAGTGGCTGCAGCAAAATGTCCTGATGATCTCTGGGGTAG
Organism: Urocolius indicus; assembly: GCA_013401255.1. Taxonomy (NCBI): domain Eukaryota; kingdom Metazoa; phylum Chordata; class Aves; order Coliiformes; family Coliidae; genus Urocolius; species Urocolius indicus. Next base: position 16,090 of record WBNH01003745.1, read on the forward strand.
GGGTGCCCCTCCTGGTAGGGAGGAGAATGGCTCAAGGTGTCCCCAGGAGCCACGGTAGTGTAAGTGACTGCTGTGACCAGCGGGAGAGGCAGCCAGATAACTTATTTCCTTCCACCCACTGTTCCACCTTGTCTGTGAAAAGATCTTTTCACAGAAATCAAGACTGGCACTATGACACCTGCCTGAAGCCTCTTAAAAAAACAGGTGTTTTAACCTTGCCTGGGGATGCTGAGCACGATTGCAGTGTGAAGAACAACAGAATCACAGATGTGTTTGCCACTCCCAGGCTGCAGATGGTGTCAACAGTCTCTGAGTACATCCATCTTTTATTGGGCTGGGCACAGAGAAGAAGGTGCCCAAATGCAGCCCACTTTGAGAGTAATTCTCAAGGCTGCAGTCCCCTGTGGACAGCAATATCTATCAGTTGCCTGAGACACACCTCCTGCCCCCCAATTTGAGGCTGCCACAGCTGCCAGGCAGGACTGATGGGCTTGCCCAGGGTGAGCAGGAGAGCTGCAGGGTGTGAAGGACAGCAGTGGCTGCCTGATCTGGACCGAGCGCAGTGGGAAGAAGGCAGGAACTGCCATAACGTGCTGCAAATGGATGAGCTGCTAGTACTGTAGCTGAAAGGCAAGGGTGAATAGCCTGGCTGGTAGGGGAAGGCTCAGCACCTCTGTTTTATTACATAGCCACTTGAGTTATTCTGGCAGTATTATGGGTGATACTCTGAACCACATATCACTGGGAAACATGCCACCATGCCAACTTCTAAAAAGCAGTCTCCATCTCCACATACCACAGACATGTTGAAGATTTCTACACTCTTCTCCACAGTTGTCCCCACTGGCACTGATCCAAAGCACAGGACATCCTGAAACTTTCCAGGCTGTACACCTTCAGACTTCTCCCCTGTCACACTCACCCGCAGGTAGGGGTATTTGGCTGTTAAAGGAAATAATATACTGGCTTAAGAAAGAGAGGTCGAGTCTCCATCCTCAGACATTCAACACTCAACTGGAGAAGCCTCTGAACAGCCTCAGGTAACTCTAAAGTTGGATCTGCCTTCCAAGGTGGCCTTGCTTTGAGCCAAACAAGCTCTGTTCCAGCCCTTATTTACTAAACTCAGAGTCACATCTTTTGTTGTCAGTGACCACACAAAGCACTGCAGGCAAAGACTTGCTAACAAAACCATTGCTTATTTTAGCTGGCATCCAGAAAGCTTTAGAAGTTTCCTTCTGGCTCTCTGTCTCAGGTACAGACAGGAAAGACTGAGTGTCACAAATCCCTACCATTCTGTGATTCTATGATTCTATGTATCCCTATGGAATACTATTCCACAGTTAAGAATGAGACACACTTCTTTGAGTGTTAAATGCAAGAAAGACTCACCCAGGGCTTTTAGCTGGATAGGCCTCTTTTGTTTCTCTTCACCTCCAAACCAGCATGTTGCTGTCACGTCATACAGCGCAGCCACCTTAGGTTGGAAGACCACCTTGAGCATGCACTCAGCACCCGGGTTCAGCGTGCCATGGTCAGGAATCATGGAAAAAGGGCTTGGTGTCTCCCAGGCAAACATGGTAACAAGATCCCTAGGGAATGGAGATATGTTTTAAGTAGATGATCAGAGCCTTTGCTGCCTGCACAGTCACACTTTAGGATGGGCCTTTCCCACTGGCTTATTCAGTTAGGGTGTGAAACAACCAGCATTGAATGGCAGAATCCCAAATGCATCTGGTCAAATACAGAATGCTGGGGAGAAATTTGTCTCTAGTTTCTGCAAACACTCTGTTCACACTTTAAGGAATCATAGCCCTTACATCTAAGAACTTTATTAATGGCCATAACATTTCTCAGCTTCACCATGTGACAGCAAACAAGTCGGCTCCAGAATGAAGTATTTGTTTTTCCTGTATCTAAATTTGCTGCTACTTAATTCCAAATGGACATTTGTTCCTCTGTTGCATGCACAGGTGAGAAGAGAGGACTGAGCTGTTTTCCTAATACCTCACTCAGCCTTTGCTTGTTTGATTTGTACAAAGAACATGACATATCGTCAGCTTTTTATATTGTGTTGATTCCAAGCTGTGTGTCACTTACTGTCCACATCTTCCACCACCCTGGACCTCTCAGTCAGCACAAGTAGTTTATCTAAGGGCAGAATGAATCACTTGCAATGGTTTCTGGCTGATACGTCATCCTGCTGGATGGTAAATGTGCCCTCTGTCCTTAGTACCTTCCTACCACATCAGTTGATTGCTTTGGAGAGCACAGGCCATTTTCTGACAAGTGAAGGTTGTTTTGCTCTCACTGTAAATGGTTGGAAGTACACCATCTGCCTGAGAACTTCTTCACTGCACTCCTTTCTACAGTACTGCCTGAATTTACTGTCCTTCCCTCATTAAAACAAGGCAGTCCTTGGTAACTGGGAGCATCTTTGTTCCTAAATGATGACTCCAAGCCACAGAATACTGCTGCTGCTTTGCTCCATGAATCTAAGAGCAGACTCAGGAGAGTCCCTCCAACTTCTGTATTGCCTTCCTACAAGTGAAAGAGGCTGGCTTGAGCACCAGGCAACTCCACTGACATCCCTACAGCATTCCTGTGCCGAGGGGAGAGAGGCCAAGTCACAGACAGAATAAAGCTACCAGCTCATCTCTCCTTGCTCATACCGGACAGGCTGCCTTTGGTTAACTAGAAACTCAGGCCTCTTCTGCGAGGGTGGGATGTTCTTAGTGAGACACCAAGCTGGTTCCCAACTAGTCTCTGTGCGTGAATGGTCATCAGCATGTGTTGGAAACAGACAGATGTGAGGTACCAAGATGTGCTCATGACGAGGTCTGATCTTTCATCCATCTGATCGACCATTTCTGCTGCCTTTTCTGCCATGACCTTAGAACAGGCAGAGGTCTGCTGCCTATTAAGGCAATAGGCAGATCTAACGACACATGGAACGAGCTGCATTCATGGGAAAGTCCAAGAGGGTGGAAAAAATACCTGACAAAACAGCAAGAGGGTCTGTTCAGCCATGTCTCACTCACCCCACATTGCGCACAGGGAACGTTGTCTCTGTAACGTCGTGGACAGCACAGACAGGCAGCTGGATGGCAGCTGGGAAGGACAGGCAGGGACGTGGGAGTGTAGCACGCAGGGTGACACAGAACTCGCCCTCAGCCTTCTCAAAGCAGATGCAGTCTTCATACTCCCTCTGTACACACAGAAAAGAAAGGGGAGATAGCAGTTAGATGGGTTCCATCTTGCAAATACCACACCTCCACACATGAACGCCCATCACCTTCATCTCTGAAAGAGTGTTGGGTAAAAACAACAGCAACAGAGGAACCAGAGAGAGGGGCAGAGTGTATGAAGCACTCGGGAAAGGCAGTCAGCGAGTCAGGTACTCAGGCATATTCCTCACTCTGTCAGAGAACACATAGACCCCTCTCAGAGCCAGCAGCTGACACCTGCATTTGTTTCACCTGATTTGTTTCAATGCAGATGGATTTCTTTCAGTGTTTTCAAGATCCCAATTCAACTAAACTGAAGCACGTGCAACATTCCTTTGAGCTCCAGGAGCACAGAATCTAGTCTTTAAGTGCTTTGTCAGCTAGAGACCTAAGCAGATAACATACAACTTAAAGATGCAGGGTTGACAGCACTGTGTACAAATAGCCCCAGGACATCTGCTAAGCAGCTGAGATAGAGGGAATTGTAAGGTATGTCTCTTCCATCCTCACCAATCATCAGCTCTCCTAAGTACCACTTACTTATACAGGTGAGACCCTGGGCACTGCAGCACACACAGTCCTTGCTCTCTCTAAGAAAGGGAGCTTCCTGCTCCAGCGATTGATGTGATGCAGACAAACTGTTCACTGAAAATGGAACAAGGCCAGCAGTTTGTTTCATAAAGGGAACACTGAACAGTCATCAGAAAATCATGATACTGAAAGCAGCGTACTGGGAATCCACCCAATGGTCATGTTCTGTGTCTGGGACTGAAATTCACATCAAAGACATACAAGAGACAGAGGTCAGCACTCAGAGCTGAGACAGATACCAGGAACAAGCTGAAAATCAAGAAAAGAGGCTGGATGGGTAAAAAGAGTCAATACTGCCAAAAAATAAAGCTTAAAGAAACCCATCCCAACCAAAAGAAGGGAGGCCCTTGACTTACTGATTACAGAAAACCAGCAGCCCTTCCACGAGCTTTGGGGTCTCCAGTAAGAAAGCAGAGAGCAAGCCCTTCAAACCAAGATTCCGAATTAAAACCACCCAGCTGAGGTTCCCTGGAATCAAACCAGGTGTGGGCAGTTCAAGCACTTTATGTTACTGATTTCCTAGGCAAAAGCAGCATGTGAAAAAACTGGAAATACATTTTGTGAGGATCCCTCTGCTAACTACTGGCAAACTCTGCAGAGAAACCAGGGGTTAGGGCTCCCTCAGGTGTTGAAGGCCATGCTGCCCAGTCTTTCTGTATTAGAACCTTCCTTAAGGACAGATTCATCCCGTAAAAACAGATCAGAACAGATAAGAAAGGCAGAGGCCCACTGCCCCTCCTGGAAGGCAGCCTGAGCAACCAGAGTAGATTTGTTGTTGCCACTTTACCTTTTCAGAGGGCCGGAAAATGATGGGCAGAGTTAAGGACATGCCAGGGCTCAGAGTGATGGGCTGTGGGAACACCGTGAAGAAGAACCGTGTGGAAGGACATCTAGACAATGAAATCAAAACAAAAGGGTTTGTCTGAGGACATACAGCTGTTGTCAACTTAGCACAAAAGAGAATAAAGGATCAAAACCTCCAAACCCCATAAAGAGAAGCTCTTTACATGCTTTACCCCAAGGGTCCCTTGGTAGTGCATCAGCAGCAATGGGTGTCCTGGAAACCCAATCCCAGCTCTAAGTACCTCCCCTTTCCTTGAACAGTGTTTTACATTCCCAGGCCATGCAGCATGAGCAACACACATGTGAGTTTCAGAGCAGAGAGGGTTTCAGAGGGTGCTGGTTCAACATCCAGCAGGACTCTCCAGAGAGATGTTTTTAGGACATGCTAGTGACTGGCTGGCATACATCCACAATTAAAATCTCACTAGACTGGAAATGCCTCACAGACAGAAGTATCAGCAAAATAGAATTTAAAGGGGGGGAAAAAAAGGCATTTTATTTAAAGCATTCCTGCCAGGAACCAGAGCTGTGCTTCTGAGTCAGTAGGTTTCTGTCCTGCTATGTACATGTGTGTGGGCTGTCTCCAGCACACAGCCTGAGGGGAGAGGGGACAGATGAAGCCGACAAATGGTGCTAACGTGGCTTATACAGAAGGAGGGATGAAGATGCAGTGAGGGCGTGAGGAGTGTGAAGGAGAAAGAAACTTCCCACGCACCTGTAGCTCAGCTTCTGGGTTTTCTCATGAACGTTTTTCAAGGTCAGATGTTTGATGGTCTCTTTTCCAAGTTCCCAGCCATGCCACCTGAGTGTTTCAGCCACCTCAATGCCCCAGAATACACCTTTCTTCTTTTTCGCCTTTCCTGTAGACTTAAGGAGTTGCAACAAGGACGTTAGCACTTAGAGAGAGAAGGAGAAGAAATCACTCAGTTGTTTCCTTACGCTGAAAATCTCAGTCGCCGGCAACGGACGGGAGGAGCCACCCTGCGGCAAAGCTGCGGGAGTCACCAAAAGCCCTGCTCCAGCAGTCCAGAGGGGACACCTCCTGGCCACAGCCCAAACAACAGGTACTAAAAGATGCCGTGAACGAGGGAAGGAAAGGCTAAAGGGTAATTAGTTTTTCTACTCTCCCTGCCCTGCCAATAAATCCACCCAGGGCAATGGCACCCTTTGCTCCTCCGCTCACCTTCCTGACACAGCCACAGCACAGCTTCCGAAAAGAGTCAGAGTTTTGGGGCTCGCCATGCACCTGAGCAAGCATCTGAAAAACAAGGGGATAAAGCCCTCACACACGCTGCTTCTGCACCCAGACGGCCTTTGCTGCCAAGACCTGAGTGCTCCCAGGGACTCGGGACCCCTCCTGGGGCTCAGGGCAGCAAAGCCTGCAGCGTTCCCTAGGAGTGTTCCCATTTTGTCAGCCAAGTCCAGCCCTCTCCAGAAATCACGTTGTCTTCATCCTCCTTGGCACAGGCCATGACTCCCACCTTACTCACAGCTCCGGCTCCTGAGGCAGGGCTTGCCGTGAGCCTTTACACCACAGTGCTGCCCAGCCCACTATAGCCTGACAGAGCCCAGTATAGCAAGGCATCGCCTGCTCCTCTTGCAGAAGCACAGAGTGGTTGGGGTTGGAAGGGACCTTTAGAGATCATCCAGTCTAACCCCCCACTAAAGCAGGTTCCCCTCAATCAGGGCACACAAGAACATGTCCAGGTGGGTTTGGAACCCTCCAGAGAAGGAGACTCCCCACCCTGCCTGGGCAGCCTGTGCCAGGGCTCCCTCACCTCAACAAGAAAGGAGGTTTTTTTTTTCCTGGAGTTCAAGTGGAACGTTTTGTTGTTGCAGCTTGTGCCCATCACCCCGTGCTACAGCAAAAATGAGTCACCCCCTGCTCCTGACATCCACCCTTTAGGTACTTACCGCTAAGTGTGAATGAGGTCCCTGCTAAGCCCCTGCGGAGTGTTCAGTGCAGCCGGAGCGCGGCCCGGGCCGTTATCACCCTGCCTGGCTCCCGCACGCCCTTCCCGGCTGCCTACCGCCCAGCCCGCTCCGGGGCCACCTCGCGTCTCGCCCGACGAGCCCGATGGAGCCCGGACGCGGCGGCGGCGGCCGCGTCTCCCGGGGCAACAACGGCGGCCGCATGCGGTCACCCCGCGCGCGGGGGAGGCGGCGGCTGGCGGCGGCCGCCAGGGAGCAGCGGAGCGGGCAGCGGGCAGCGGGCAGCGGGCAGCGGGGCGAGGGGGCAGCTCGAGGGCTGCAGGGGGCAGGTGGAGGGAGAGGGGAGCAGCGCGGCAGAGATAGGGGAGTTGAGGGGTAGGGAGATCGAGGGGGAGGCAGGTGGCAGCCCGAGGGGTGCGGGGGATGCAGGCAACAGGATTCGGGAGAACATTCAGGGGAGAGGGGTGATGATGAGGGTGGGCACGCAAGGGACAGAGGTAGCCGCAAAGCTGAGTCAGAAAATGGGTGCCGTGGAATATGAGGGTGTGCAGGGTGGATGGGTGAGAAGGCTGCAGGACTGAGGTGGGGATGCTAAGGGGTGAGGGGGCATGGGGTGCAGCAGGGATGGAGAGCGCCGGATAAAATAAGACAAGACAATTTATGAGGCCAGCAGAGGGGTGGAGTGACACAGGATGGGGAGCCCTGGCTGCACAAACCCGTCAAGTATCCTGAGTGTCATTCCCATGGGGCACTGCTGCCACCGTGGGTCACTTCTGCATCTTCCCAGGTCCCTGGATGTCTCTCAGAGAGGGAGGGGACCCTTGTGTCGCCAGTGCACAGGGGCAGGCAGACCTTCCAGGGTGTACAGGTAGCAGCATGGTGGAGAGCAGGGCTGGCCACATCCCTCAGCACAGGGAAGGTGCCAGGGCAAAAGCAGGAAGGAGATGCAGCTTTAATGGCATTTGTCGATGTTTACAACATGAGTCATCCAGCTAAGCAGCCATAAATCAGCACCCCAGCTCCTCCAGCATCAATCGTGTCCCCTCCTCTGTCCCCCCAGCACTGGATGAGAGCCTGGCTCCTGCAGAAACAACCTCATAAATAACAGCAACAAAACAAACCCTCTTGCAGGCACGGCAGGCCCGTGTGTGCCAGGCGTGAGATGAACGCCTCCCATCCATCATTTTAATGGTTGTACTCTGGAAATTAAACCTGTCACGGCCCATCAAGGTGAACATTTTAAGTCCATGGCATCCCTTCAGCTCCCCTCCTCCTTCCTGGGACTTTGTTGCTTTCTTTGTCTCCTTTTCCTCTCTGCCTCTGCCATTCCTGTCCCCCCAACCCCTCAACCTCACCCTTGCCCTACTATACCCAGCTCCAGCCTGTGTCCATCCCTCTGTGCTCTCTCACTGCTGCAGGACCAGATTGTACCTTGGGTGGCAGATGTCTTTGTCCCCAAGGCACCCACAGCCATGGCCTGGCATTTATCAGCATCTCAGTACCTAGTCCTGTGTGCCTGCTGGAATGTGGGGGTCACAGCTTCCCTGAGGTGTTGAGTCTCTCCTGCCACACCGTCCCTGCAGGGCAATGGCAAGGAACTGGGTACCATCATTCCCCTTCCCTCCTCCTTTCCATCCCTGTCCTTTTTATACCCTTATCCTGCTCCCTGTTACAATAGTCATGGCAGGCTCCCAGCACCCGACTCCTGCCTTAACTTGGAGCACTGGCTGCATTTGCACCATCCCCAGGACCAGAGCTCTCTTCTGGGCAGTGCGAGGGACTCTGGACATCTCTTGCATGGGCAGTGAGGCACTACTGTGCTGAGGGCTGGCTTACCTGGGGACGAGGGACCTGAGCACTCAGGATGCCACACACCCAGGGAGAAGCTGCTGAGCTGGAAGCAGCCACTGCGGGTCACTGTCACCCCACAAAGGACTGTTGTTCCTTCTTTCTTTGTCTGTCCATCCGTCATCCATCCATCCATCCCCATGCTCCTCTCTTCCACTATCTGCTTCCCCTCTCCATCCCTCTGTCCCAAAAGCATCTGTCCCCCAGCCCCATGGCAGCCCCAACTGCTGCCAGGCATTACCCAGCCTCATGAGGGTGTGCCAGCCTCACACCAACACTTATCTGCCCCAATCCTTGCTGACCAGCTGCCAGAGGTGACCCAGAGCTCCCTGGGAGCTGCTTCCCTTTGGCATCTCCCCCCCTCACAGGCAGATCCTGGGGGCACGCAGCCCCCCCTTACACCCACAAACAGGAAGAAGAGAGGAGGGGACAGCAGGACATGGGCTGACTGGAAATGGGCTATTCCAGCCCAACCTGTCCTGCTCCTGCAGCCCTCCATACCCTGGAGTTGTGAAGCTGGCCTGCCCTTTGGGCTGGGAAGTTGGGAAGGCTGGATATTGCAGGGTTGGTTCTCTGCCTGTGTAGCCATCTTGGCATCCCCAAGGAGAGGCCCAGAAAACGTGTAGGAAGCTTGGGAGGTGTATAGGGCCTGTCAGGACTTTCCACCATCCTGAGGACAAAACCTTCTCATTTAAGGGAAGTCAGAGCTTAATCCTAGTGCTCCTAGGGAGGTGGCATAGGGTGTGTATAGTCATCCTGCTACCAAGAGTTGATTTGAGCCAAGCCAGAGCAAGCAGAGTCCCAAGAGGATCATTAAATGAGCCCAGAAAGGGACTGAGAGGGGTTCAGACATTGCTATGAGGAGGGGCAGGAGATCACCACAGTGTTGAGCAAATCCCTAAACCCAGGTGGGCTGCACCCCCACCTTACTTCAGGGCAATGCCACACCAATGCTACCAGGCTAACTACAGCATGGAAAGCAGCACTGCTGTGTTAGTCGGCTCTGTTCATGGGACAGGTGGGTTGTGCCCTGCAAAGCACAGAAGCCACCAGGAATGCTGTGGGTGCCCGAGGAGGCAGGACGGGATGGCAAGCACCCTGGGCATCCTCCTGCCCAGCCCTCCGTGCCATCCAGGGACATGGGCAGCTGGCACTGCACAGGCATGGGCAGGTCCAGGTACTGGCACTCTCATATCTGCAGGGAAGGGGCAATATACCATCGAAGGAGGGTCTGGGCTGTCTCCCCTGAGCTGTGCCAATGGGTTGCCAGCTAGGCAAGTCCACTGTCCCCATGCAATGCCCCAGAAGCCCTGACAGGGCAGCACGGTGGCGAGGGGGGCAGAGCCTCCTGTCCCCTAAGGAAGAGCACAGGCATCCAGATAACAGCTTTATAGGGGAGGGATGTGGGGACTCCCCCAGATACACACAGAGGAATAATTACGAGTTAAATAGGATCCAAACACACATAATTTAAAGGGGAGCAGGTGCCCTGCAGCCCCCTCCCTGCCCCGCTCCGCCCAGGCACAGTCTGTCTGCCAAGCAGATGCCCCCAGCACCGCAGCTCAGCCACTGCTCCAGATGCCTTTCACAACATAGAGCCGATCTTCCTCTCAGTGGCACTCATCTCATCCTCCTCCTCTTCCTCTTCCTCCTCTCCCCCCGAGCAGGAGGAGTCCGGGCCATAGCTCAGCTCGGCAGTGCTGCGGTGCAGGAAGCCTGAGCCAGGGCTGCACCCCAGGAACTCGGGGCTTTCGGCAGCTTGTCCCTGTGGCTCTCCGGGCAGCAGTTTCTCGCAGGCTTTGCTGAGCCCTCGTTGCTTCTCAGCCTCTGCTTGAGCCCCCTGCTCCTTGGCTTTGCGGCTCCTCTTCCATTTCATGCGGCGGTTCTGGAACCAGATCTTCACCTGCCAAGGCAGAGCCCCAGGAGAGAGAGTGTCACTGCCCTATCTTATCCCCACTCATTCCTTCACCTGCCCTCCCTGGAGGGCTCCCACAAAGCCTCTTTGTTGTGGGGCATCCCATGGTGCTGCGAGTCTGTGCAAGAAGGCTGAGGTTGTCACAGGGAGAGGAGTACCTGGGGGGCTGTTTCCCTCCTCCTGCCCAGCCTCTGCAGGATGCCCAAGGATGTGCACAGGGACATTATCATTTTAGCCCTATCCCACAGTGTGATGAGGGGTGGGAAGGCTCTGAAACCCAAGCTGAGGGTGTTGGGTAAAGAGAAGAGTAGTGTTGCTGGGGTGCCCTTCACAAGAGAAGAGCCTCGAGCACAGCAGGCAGGTCTCTACAGGAGATGAGTACGGATGGAGGCAGTGGGGTGTGGGGCTGATGGTAACCGAGTGAGGGCCATCAGCATTGCCTCCAGCCTTGACTTCCCTCCCTGCCAGCTGCCCAGTGCCACCCTCCATTCCCCGGGGCCAAGATACCTGTGTCTCTGTGAGCATCAGCGACGTGGCCACCTCAAAGCGCTTGGGTCTGGACAAGTACTTGTTGAGCTTGAATTGGTTCTCCAGCTCCAGGAGCTGCTGGCTGGTGAAGGCTGTACGGGGCCGACGGCACTTCCCCATCAAGCCAGACTGCGGAGTGGCTGCGGAGCAGAGAGCGGGCAGGGCTCAGGGGTGCAGCGGAGCTGGCGGGGCCGTCCCCTTGGCGAGCCCACAATGAGGAGGAAGACGAGCACCTCTTCCACCCTCTCCCGCCCCGATAATGGCTTTATTGCTTGGCTGATAGGAACCAGCGAGATATGTTATCACGCCTTGGTGTGCAACGGGGATCAGTCCTGTGACTGAAATTAATCCTCCCTTTTTTTTTATTGCCAGGCCGTGCAGGTGGCTGCCCAACTGCCAGGGGCCGCAGAGCAGGGCTGCCCGGGAGCCCCTGCTATCTCAGGCGCAGCCCTTGAAGGCAGCGCGGCGCTGAATCAGGGGCACTGCGAACAAAGGCACCTTTGAGAGCCCCGGCGTGGGGTGGCTGCCGCGCCGCATTTGATCCTCGCTTATCTCCTCTCCCCTGGCTTTATTGTCCTCCCGGGGTTCGGCTTTTACTGCTTCTCCCAGCACCTCTAGCGGCACTCAAAGCCAGAGGTTTGCAGCTGGGAGCAGTGTGGGGAGGGCATCAACGGGAAAGGTCCTTGGCACAGCCCCACTGCCACGTCTCTGGGAGGGAGGAGATGGAGCATCATGGTCCCAGAGACATGCTCTGCTTGGGAAGGATTGCTCTGGCTTACTTAATTTGCAGGGCATGAGGCATCATCCATGTTATCTCCCCCAAATTGCAGCTTTGATTCCAACCTGCCCATCCCACGAGGTGTCCACCGAGCCCTTCCCAAACACAGCAGTGACACAGGAGGTGGGAATTTATAAAGGGGGTATTAACTGATCATGATCCGAGTTTGATCCCAAGTACCTGGATGCTGGGTGGAATGAGTCAAACAGACAGAGTCCAGGCTGGGCTGGGGCTCTGCAGACTCCTCATGGGAGCAGAGATGGACAACTGCTGCGCCTGCACCCCCAACAGTGCTGGGAGTGCCTGTGGGACCCACCTTGAAGTCCCTGGGCAGTTAAACTAGGGATTGAACAGAAGCATGCTGTGCCCATGGCTCACACACACACACAGAGTGTGTTATTTTGCACACAAAACATATTAAAGGCTAAAACCAAGTGAGACAGTCAAAGGATTTCTGGGACAAATATGAATGTCAGGTGGCTCAGCTCTGCAGAGCTTGGCTGCCCTCTGGGCTCTGGCTGGCCATGGATGCTCTGCCTGTACAAATCCTCTGTGGAGATGTGGAACCAAACAGACCTGAGAAGGCTCCTCTCAGCTAAGGGAAGGAGGTGTCATGGAGATCGACATCTGCAGGGACAGGGAAGCCCAAGCTAACACCACTTGCAGCTCCTCAGAGAGGGAAAGGCTAGAGATAGGTCAGAAAGACCCAGAGAGTAAATTCATCCAGTCAACATTGGTGGGGAGCACAACACAAAGCAGCCCCAGGCAGTGTCTGGCAGCCTGAGGGCCTGTCACTCAGCAAGCCTCCTTTGTTGCCAGAGATGAGAGGGTGCACTTTGTGGGCTGGCTGGAAGGGTCCCTCTGACCTGACCTGTTAAAGTCCTCTTTCTGGGCACAGTCTGTAGAGGACGCTTCAGGGAAAGAGAAGAGATGAAGGTGTGTCCACATTCCAGCATCCAGTAATCTGGGACTTCTGTGCTTTCTGGAGAGGAAGGCTGTTTGGACAGGGGTGAAGACATCTATTGCCAGGCCAAATTCCCCAAACTAAAGCAGAAAACTCAGGGCTCAGCTCCTAGTGCATTGCATCTTTGCTCTGGGGAGCATAGAAATCCTCAGACCACCCTAAAAGTCTCCTCTGTGCCTCTTTCTTCACTGTCAGATGTGGCCAGACTAAAAACAGATGCAGGAAAAGTGGAGGCATAGAAGTGAGTCTCGACCCCAAAAGCAGCAGGAGTTTTGTCTGCCCAGCTTCAGAAGAGGCTGGAATGCAGTTTGCTTTAACAACCCCCAAGGGACTTCCTCAGGTAAGATGCTGAGGGCTGCTTGGACTACCAGAGAAAAGAGGAACAGAAACATTTCCAAAAGCCAAATAAATCCAAAGGAGATATATCCCAAATGACTGCCAATGCATGGGATTGGTAGCTGGAGCTGCAGCACAGTCCCTCTGCCAGCCCTAGCTTCTTCATCTCACTGTCTCCAGCTCAGGCTTAGTGTAGGCTTGTCCATTACAAACCCTGTAAGCACAGACCCTGATTTCCCTGGAAACACACCCTGCCTCCTGTCTCAGTGCTGACAAAAACAAAATAACCCTCAAACCCCTCTGTGGTGTTGTCATAGCGTTCAAGTCACCACCAGTCCCAAGCCCAGCCTACACAGGTGTCTGGCCACCTTATGACTTTCTCTGACAATACACCCTTCAACAGTTACTGTTACCCATCACCACCTCTTGCCATCATGACTTGTTCAAGATTTGGCTTGCAGATGAGGTGGAGTAAGCTCAAACCAGCATAGCTTCAAGGTCTACCTAACCTTCAGCCACTCACAGCAGCAGGTCACCACAGACTGGAATAACCAACTTCTCTGGCCTCAGCCCTTCTGTTAAATACCCTGAAGGACCCTGGCTCCTTTGCATGGGGAAAGCACGGAGGAAGAGAGTCTACAATTTCTCTCTGTGGAGGGAGCAAAGCGACAAGGGGACAATCGAGTCTGAGGGTATGAAGTAGGTTCCAGTTTCCCATAAAAAGAGAAAGCTATGTCTTGTGGCTACTGGTAGCTCCAGCCTGTCCTGCCAGTGTGCTTCATGGAGTCCTGTCCCTTCCTATCCTTTGGCAGGCTGTCACATGGACAGCATCCTCAAAAGGGATGCACTGAAAGCATTCCCCTAGAGCTCACCTCCCCATGACAGCTAAGCTATGAACCCCTCACCACCAGCATGCTATTGAAAGAGTAACCCTTTGGGGATGTTCCTCCTCTATTTGGCTCCTATCAGAAGGCCAGCCACTGCCTCAGCATCACACTTTTGCTTGCCAAAGAAGTTCCTACCTTACCACATGTCTCTTCCAGCACTACATCCAGGATCAGAGCTCTCCTCAGTATCCTTTCAGCCTGGCAGGGCTTGGACCTCCTGGTGGGTGCCCAGTATTTGGATGCATTATCAGTAAATAAATTGCTTGGCCTGGAGCCGGGAATGCCCTCTGAGGCTGAGGCCAGGAGCTCCACAAGGCAGCTGCCTCCTGGATAATTAGATAAAGCTTATAAAGAATTGTTGGTTTATTTGATACTGTTCTGTCTATTTGATAACAAGAGTAATCTTAGGTTGATATTAACCCACTTGGTTTTAATTTGGTTTGTTTAGCTATAGTTCACTTAACTTTGTGGGTTAGCAGATAAAGGAGAGGAAATTAGCACCCTGTCTGCTTTGGAGATGTTTCTCCAGGTGTTGGGGCTGAGAGGGGGAGATCTGTTCTCTCCAGCATTGGGGCCATTACTAGAGGCTTCTCCTGGCCTGCCAGCAGCCTGCCCATCATCCATGGGACAGCACGTGTAAGGGCACTTGCTGCCAGCCTCTTGCTTGCTCCACCTGATTACTGCTTGCCAGCTGTTTTCCAGCCTATGTTTCCTGATGATGTCAGACTATTGTGCATCTGGTGAGCCCTGGAAGATGTTGTTTTTGAAGCAGTTTGATGTGACCTGTCTTGCCTGCTCTCCTATCCCAGCAGAGCCCATCAGCCAGCTCTTCCACACGGTGGATAGGATCTGGCTGATAGGCTCCAAGCCATCAAGGTGGTGAGCGGGTGAAGCAGAGAAACAGTATCCTAGGAATGCCACCTGAGCACCAGGTCCCTCCTGGGGAATCCTTTGGTCTTCCTGAGAGTTTGCAGCTGTATGTCACTGCTCCCCACCAAGGTAAGTCTCCACACTTGGCTCCCACTGCCACGCTGCAATTTCCACCATGACAGCCAGGCCAAATAAATCACAGCTCCCAGAAATACTACAAGGCCTCAGTGCCAAATGCTCCCTGCTGTGCACCTCAGGAGGGGCTCAAAGCCCTAGGACAGGGGTCTGGGTAGGCAGCACTGCTGCTGGCTGCAGCAAGAGCATGCTGCATGCCACTCCTGCTCCAGGCCTTCCCACCCAGCCCTCTCCCTCCGCATTGCAGCAGAGGCAGCAGGCTCTGCTGCGGCTCTGCAAGGAAGGCACAGCACCTGCCTGCACCGTAGTCGCAGGAGCACTTCTCCCAGCACCTAAGCCCAGGCCAGCTTCCTAAGGGTACTCGCTGCTTCAGACCATCCCCCCAGCTTCCTACCTCCCTCATTCACAGATAAGAACAGGGCAAGTGTGTGCAATCCATCCCCACAGTGCTTAAGGCTTCAGTTCAGGGGCTGTCCCGCTCCTTGCCCTATGTGACTGTCCCCAGAAGAACAAATTAGACCATGACTGCAAAACATCTCTACACATGCAGCTAAAGAAGAAATTTTTTCCAGGATTTACTCTTGGAATCTCTTATAAATAAATGACATCTCCCTCTGGGATGCCCCAGAACATGTTCCAGGAGGCTTTTCAGGTTCATCATTTTCAGTTCTCTCTCCACTGCTATCTGGAAAGCTAAATATGGCCATCGCCAGCAGCATGGACACCTGTACTCAGTCACTCTGGAAACCTCAGACAGGATGGTTTGTCTGTCTGTCTAGGCTGGTTGTGGGGAGAGGGCACCCAGGAGCCCCAGGAGTTCTGTGCCAACAGCAGAAGCTCCTGCCCAGCTCACTATCACACTCAAAAATGAGGAAGGGCTGTGCAGGCAGCACGTCCCAGACAAGTGCCCCTTCTTGTCCCTGCATACCCATGCCACTGTTCCTGTCTCCACAGCATGGCCAGCACACTGGGGCAATATGAGCCCAGGCACAGCTGTAACACACAGTTGGGGCCACTCCTGGCAACCACAAGGACAAGGCATGCTGCAAATAGAGCTGCTTTCAGAGCTTGCAGCGAGCCCGCAAGAGGCTGAGCACACATTTGAGAATCCAGATTTTCCCAACACACTGGAACAAGGATCTAAAGATGGGTGAGAAACAGGGTGTGATGACACAGTCTACATGGAGTTGAGAATAACACACAATGAGGACCAAGAGAGTAGGATCCTTGGGAGAACAAGCAAGAAGGGAAGAACAGACCTCAAGCTAAACATAAGTCCCACAAATCGGAATGATGTTCATGGGGACATATAGGCAGGTAGAGCAACTGCAAATGCATAGATCTCCATCCTTCTGCTTCAGGGAGTTGTCAGCTCAAGCTCTGCACCCAGCTTGGTCCCTGTGTTGTGAGACAGGGGACATTTGGAAGAGCACCTTGAAAGCTGTCAGGATGGAAACCCAGCACAGAGGAGATGGGAGCAGCTAGGCTGTGCAGTGGAGGAAGGAGAAGGCTGAAAGGGACCTAAAATCCTCCTTCTGTGCAGAAGAGGTGAACAAAGAGAATGGATAGTGATTTGCTGTGTTTGGCATGAGAAATCTTGGGAGCAAACTGGAGCAAAAAAAGCTTCCCAGTAGGAGAACTGCAGAAGTACTAAAGAGGACAGCCTGGGGAGAAAGAATCCCCGCTGCAAAGGGCTCCCCACAACTGGGAGCAAACACCTTTCAGCAAGGATATGGATCAGGACACTGGTCACTCTGGTTCAAAAATCTACAGCTTTGGCAGCTTTTGCTGCATCCTTGTTACACCTCTACATGTCTCCCTTGGCTGTGTCCTGCTTTGGGCTCTCCAGGGCCCAATCAAGCAATACTTGGGTCAGAGACTGCTTTCCCCACCCTGGGCTACCAGAGGAGCCCAGCTCACTGCTTCCCATCAGACCTATTGGCATGCTATTCCAGTGCATCCTAGCACAGTCCAAAAGCTCCCTCCACAAGCTGATCTCACGCCCGTGATTTAGGATTTATCTCCTTTCAACAGGGTTTTGGACACTAGCTCTGGAGTGGATCCTGCACTTGAGAGCAATAGGGCACAAACACAAACACAAATTTGACGTGCAAATCTCTCTCCACTATCTGAGCCAGAAGCTGCACTCAGGGTGTGATCCTGACAGACTCAGACCCTGTGAGGACAGAGTGGCCTCTGCAGAGGAGTGGGAAGGTGTTTCACCACCAAACAGAGATTTCCCCCCACTCTCCCAGACCTTACTCGTAATGACATGCTTGAAGAACAGACACAGCCTGTAGCGCTGTAGGCTTATTCTACGTATTCCAGATACTCTACTGAGATACCACCACCACCTCACAGCTGGACCGATCCTACAGCCCAGGGATAGCCAGGGAGACAGCCTGGGGAAGGGAACAGCCTCTTTCCCTTCAACCTGCCCAGGTGTAATTTGAGGAAGGAGCAATGAATGTTTCGTGTTAATTCTTCATTTTTGCCTATTATTCATCTAACCAGTTTATTAATTAACTGACTTATGCAGCTTTTTTCTTTTCGTTTCTTTTAATGATCTCCCAGATTATGAAGACACTAAACTGGGCTAATAATAAACCCCTGGTAGAGTATCTGGATTTAACAAGCCACTCCTGCTTTATTGCCTACTGTCCCCATCTCTGTGGCGACCAGACCTCTGCTCACCCCACAGCACAGGGCAGGGTCCAGGTCACCCTGCCAGGGATCCCAGTGACTGTGACAAGAGCCTGCAGTCGGTCCTTGTGCTGCCCACGCCTTGCAGGACCCTCCCCACGCGTGGCCCATCACTGCAGCGCAGGATCCAGTGCCTACTTGCAGCCCTGGCCGTGCCCACCGTGCAAAGGGCTGTGCAGGGAGTCGACACCCTCTTTGCATGCCAGGGGAGACCGGAGCTGGGCTGGAGCCGAGCACGCTGCTGGGCTGCCCGGTTCTCGCAGCTCCCGCCGGCACGGGGCTAACTGGCCCCTCGCCACCAAAGCCGAGCGCGGCGGCCGGCAGGGACCGGGACGCCCTTCTCCGACCAGAGGTTCGTTCCCATCCGCACCGAGAGGGATTTATTCGTTTCCCGGTGCCGGTTCTGGCCTCCACGTAAGAATTTTCGTTTCCTTGCCGTCTTGATGAAGCCCAACGAGTCGGCGGCGGCCGTGCGGGAGCGGCAGCGGGGGATGCCCGGACCGAGAGCAGCTCTGTTCTGCCGGCACCGGGGCGGGCAGTGCCCTCGGGGCCGTTCCGCAGCACCGGGCCGGGGCAGAGCGAAACTTTGCCCCCTGGATCGGGTTCCCGGGGCCCTGCAGCCCTCGGAGATCTCCGGAACACTGGTCTTAACCCTCTCCCCACACTCCCTAGCCGATGGGACCCCTAAACCTGCCCTGGCTGGGAAGCGTGTCTGGGCGCAGCAAAGCTCCGCGTTGGGGTCAGCTCTGAGGGCTCGCCGCCCCGCCGGGCTCCCGACACGAATTGCCGGGAAACCGCGACGGGGCGGCCGCGGAGAGTTTCAGCCCCCCTCCCCATCCCCGAGGGCATCCGCACCCCGTTATGACGGGTGGGAGCCCTCGGGGGTTGGAAGGGGCGAGAGCAGCGTCCCGCCCGAAGGGAGAGTCGGTTCCCGGGTCACTCACTCACCGTGGAATTCGGAGAGCCTCGGCACCAGCATCCCGGCTCGGATCCAGTGCTCCAGCGGGAACGAGCCGGCCACGGCCGCCTTCAGATGCTCCGCGCCGGGCGGCGGCAAGTGGGGGATGCCAGTGTAGGCAAAAGCGGGGTGCTGACCCCCCAGAGCCGGGAGCGGGTACACGGCGGGCGAGTAGAGAGCAGGCAGTGCGCCGAGCCCGGGCCCCGGGAGGTGCAGCAAGCCGGGCTTGGGGATGAAGCCGGCCGGGGCCAGGGGCGCGGCGGCCGTGGGTGCCCGTGGCGAGGGGGTGTCGGAGCGGCCGGCGGGGCCGGGGCTGGCCGCGGGGCTCAGCCCCGGAGGGGAAGCACTCCGCGCCGGCTCTCCAGCCAGGAGCGCTTCGATGCGGAACTTTTGAGACTTCTCCATGGGCTTGTGCATGGCCCGGCCTCGTGCGGAGCCGTCGGTCCTCTCGGCACCCCGCCGCTTCCCTGCCAGGGAGCAGCCCGGCCGGGCAGCCCCGGGCCAGCCCCGGCACCGGCGGGCATCCACCCGCACGGCCCCGCCGAGCCGCGCTTCGCGGGGCTGCCCTCGGGGGCAGCCCTCCTCTCCGCTCCTCCTCCCGGCCGCTCGCTCTCCCGCCGACACCGGGGGGGGGGAGGTTTTAACCCCCCTTCCACCTGCCCCAGCTCCCCATTGGCTCCGCGCTGGCCCCCCGCCCCGCCGGCGCGGCTTGCCTCCCCGCCAGCCTCCCGTCCCGGCTCCCCTCCTCTGGCTTGCTCACCCCCTGGCCACAGCTGCAGGGACGCTCGGGGTCTGACCGAGGCCGCTCTGCCCCTTCCTCAGCCTCGAAACCCAGCACAGCCCTGGTCTGCACCCAGGAGGTTCCTGCCAGCCTGTAGGACCCACTGCCCGGGGCACCGAGCCATCGTCCAGACGCAGAGCTTTCCTTAGAGCTCCTCAATGGGGAAGCAAGTGTGTGGTTGCAAAGGCTGGAGAAGATCTGGAGAGAGTAGATAGGCTTTGTTAGATACAGGTGAAGCTACCCTTGCTTTGTGGAGCCCCCAGGATCTTGGGAGGCAAGGGAAACACTCACTCACTGTCAGGCTCCTCTGTGCACCAGGGAACACCGGCAATGCCCAGCTGTGCCATCTTCCATTGCACCACTCTGGGCTAGAAGGATCATTTTGGACCTGAGCTGAACAAAGACAAGGGCCACCACCCTCCATCACCCATGGCTGCCCAAGATGTCAACAGATCACGTACCTACAGGCAGACTGTTACACATTCACCTGGTCTTACCTTTCTCTGGCAAGACACAGCCTGGAGAGTGGCACCAGGGAAGGGCAGAGGAAAGCCTTGGCTGGTCTGGTAAGATGTGAGTGAGGAAGAGCAGAGCTGGCCCAGACCCTCTGGCACTGACCTTCAGGGAGAGGCAGTGTGTATGAGTGCATCGCTGGTCTCTAGGCCCCAGCTTTTTGTGTGGTGCTGACACAGCAAGCCAAGCCTCTGCTTGTTTGTGTCCGATGATGGGTGCTGCTGTTTGGAAGGCAAGTGAGACAGCTGCTATTGCACTGCCAAAATATTATAATGGCCAAAGAGAGCTCTCGTTCCTATATTTCTTCCCTTTTCAGCGTTTCCAGCATTGCTGTATTCCATAATCAAGAGATGGATCCACTCCCCTGGATCCTGCATCCTGCAGAGTCTGCAAGCAGATGCTCAGGGAGGAGAAAGGCAGGGGCATACGGAGCCTTCCTCAGCCTCCTCAGTAACCCCAGGATTTTGTCTTCCCCTTCTCCATCCAGTCTGTTCTGGAGTCTGCTGAGCCCCAAGTATTCGTCACACTACTGCAAGGAGCTCAAAAGGTCCCCTGTGTAGGACAATTTCCTCCTTCCATTGCCTGAGCCCCACACCCATGAGCTTCGCTGGATGCCCCAAGTCCTTGTGTGGGAACAGGTGCACAACAGCCCTTTTCTAGGTGCCTTCCTGGGAGGGAAGAGGGCAGGAATCACCTCCGTGGACAGCCTAGAGCTGGATTTGCTCAAAAGGGGGTTTGAGGTGAATGTCACCCCACACTAATACACTGTATTTGGACAGAGGTGCCACAGTGTACCTTTC
Source organism: Urocolius indicus (assembly GCA_013401255.1). Classification (NCBI taxonomy): domain Eukaryota; kingdom Metazoa; phylum Chordata; class Aves; order Coliiformes; family Coliidae; genus Urocolius; species Urocolius indicus. Next base: position 36,696 of record WBNH01003745.1, read on the forward strand.
CACTCCTGTGCCTGCTACTATACCCTCTCTCCACTATCAGAAAGGCTGGAAGGCTCCCCCCTGCCCCCCCAGTCCATCCTCTTCTCCTTTTCCCAGGACAGTGTCCCAGCCAAGCTAAAGGACCCTGAGCCCTTTCCCCCTCCCCTCCACAAGTAAGCCTGCCCTGCCAAACAGCAGGCATGGACAGGACAAAATTTGGTGAGGGATGGGGCAGCCTGTCTCCTAAGCACAGGGGAGAACTGCAACAAGTATCCGGGGAATAGAGGGGAGAGTGGAGGGTAGGACACCTCGTCCACTGCAGATCAGCAGCCCAGTTGTGACAATGGCAAGGGAGGAGTCATTGCTTCCTTATCTGACTCCCCAGGGCTGGCTCCAAGGATTACAAGGGCTTGTTAGGTTTGCACAAGGAACATGTTTTGAGAGCCAGGGTCGAGATTGGGGTTGCTACATTAGGGCACAACAGAAAAGTCACCCCCACGGAGTGGCAGACAGGCAAGCAGACAACTCGGGAGAACCCGAGTAGTCCCTGCCAAGCCCTGAGACCATTTGTGGCTCTAACTTCCTGTGGCTTGGGCAGAGGGTTTAAGGCTCGAAGTGACGCTCATTTGGAGGTCTGGGTCACAGCACTGAGTCACAGCTTTAATGTCCTCATGAAAGTCCCCTGCACTACCCAAGGAAGCTCTCTGAAGACAAGCAACTTCTCCAAAGATCAGCAACCCTGCAGGTGCACAGTTCACTGATATCAGGGTGATGCAAGTACAAGCAGCCAAGCTGCAGCCTTTGCATTGCACAAGCAAGAAACCTTTGCAGACAGCAGCCACAAAACCTGTGTGGAAATAGCTCAATGAGGCAATTTAGGAAAATCATGGAGGAAGTTCACCTCCAGGTGAGTCAAACCCAGACACTTGGACCCCACAAGAGAGTTGTCCAGTGCTGGAGCAGCCATGGTGGCAGCCCTCAGCGTGCAGGGCACAGAGCTGGAGCCCAGAGCTGTGCACAGGAGAGCCACATCAGGTGGTTGGCCAGCAGAAGGGGCGGGATGCAGGAGTGATGGATGCCAGGGTGCTGATGAGTTCACAGTCTTCAGCGTCATTAATCAGATCAGAGCTGGATTAAGGTGTCCGAGGTCTGATTAGCTTCATTTCCCTCCTCAGGAAGGAGGGAACTCTCTTTCCCATCCATCAGGTCCTCTGATGACAGCTCACCTGGTTGCTAACTAGATCTGAGGACTGTAATAAGTGAGCCTGGCTGTGGTCTGGCCCCTTACCTCTGCCCAGCATCCTTCTTCCACAGAGGATCCAAGGCAACCTTGAAGATCGGCCACAGCTAGCAGACCCCAGAATATCAGTCAGACACAGCTCATTTCCGTGGCTTGGAGGTGCAGGATAATGCAGACAGGAGCTGTCCCAGGCAACCACACCAGCTCAGGAGGACATGGAGTTTAAGGGGGTGGGGGGGAATGTTCCCAGACAGCACCATATTGTCCCCAGTGCCCTCACAGCTTACCCTCTGTTCCCAGGATCTCCTCTGCTCACTCAGTGGTAGCAGAGCCTGCTCAAGGTGACCAGCTACGTCAGACAAGCCAGCACACACTGCCTTGCTGCTGTGGAAGAACGTGGGCACATCCAGGACAGATTTCGAGCCCCACACAGAACTAGGTGGACCAGCTTCAAGCCCTGAACCAGATGGGGTTCTTCTTCCAATTTCCACGTCCCCTGCTGCCTTGAGCCCACTCCACCAACATCTCTATGTGTGCCCTGACTGATGCACCTTATCTTGATTGTGCCCTATCAGTGCCTTCACACTTAACCACTTAGCTACTCCTATCTGGCAAGTGCAGGCCACAGGAGGCCAGTGCTTCCCAGGTAGCAGCAAGGTTCCTCAGCTCCCTCACCTCTCTGGGAGGGCCCTGAACACAACATCTCTCATTGGGCAATGTGCAGCAGCAGAAGCAGAAGAGACTTTCATTTGCCCAGGCACTTATGAGTGATTTTTTTCTGGATATGACTCAGCTGGACATCCAGAGACAGGTCTTTCTCCAGCCACCTGAAAACAGCAGTCACAGCAGCATCTATGTAAGTGTATAAAAGTCCTGCAAAGCCTTTTGCTGGGGATGTGAAGGTGTCCAGCTAGACAACTGCAGCTCTTTTTGTTGTGTCCATAGCCTTAAATGGATTGTCTCCATGCAACTTCCATCCATGCAAGGTCAAGCAGCAGGAGTAAAACTAGAAGAGCAACACCCACATGGCCACCAAAGACTCCCAGCTCTGGTGCACACAAGAGCACTCCCAACACTAGAGACCCCCAACACTACCTACAGCAGTTGGCATACTTTCCCAAGCTGCTGCCAGCAGTGCCTGAGCTCTCAGAAATGAGCCATGGGTGTCACAGAGAGCATTTGGGAGCACAGTTCAGGTTTACAGCCCCATCACTTCCTCACTGTCACCTTGGAAAGCAATGCAACGTTCCTCAGCGAATCCAGCTGCCCCAAGATCAAAGTCAAGGGTGCCGAGGAAAATCCATAGCCTGATAAAAGTATTACCACCTGGGACCATGCCTTCATTTTCCCAGGACTGAGTCCTTACCCCAGGCATCATCTGGGGTTGTGTCTTATTTCCCCCTAACCTGTCGTTTTTGGCTGTTCCTAGATGCACAGTTTAGCACCGGGTCTTTCTGGTGGGTTTAGATCACGTCCTGCCTTCAGTCAATAGAAGTTACTTTTGAGACAGGGACCAGGGCAGGAACTACTGTGCTTACCTCAACCCAGAGAGGTTGACCTTGCTGCTCTGGCCCTGGAGCCTTGCAGTACTCTAAAGTCCCAGGCCAGCTAGTAGAGAAATACAGCCTAGAAGTACCACCGATGCTGGAGGCACAGGCTGCAAACCTGCTCACAGGTGTCTTCCCAGTCATTCTCCCCATGGGAGGGAGTGTAGAAGTGTCCGACTCTCACCCATGCTCTGCAGTTTCCAGCCCAGAGCAGGCTGAGAGCCTGGTCTGCTCTTTTTTGGAGTGTCCCAGGTTCTGAGAGCCCTGACTAGTTCCCACAGTGTGGTGCTGCCCTGCCCCTTGCAGCAGGGCCACACGCTATCTCAGGAGTCTGGGAAGCCACAGGAGGCTGGTGGGGAAGGTAAATAAACTGCCAGCTCCGTGGTGATTTGTAGGTAAATGAACAGTTGAAGTCACCTGTCAGTGGCCCTGGACCATCAACCACCCACATAATGAGTGTTAATCAGCCCTGCAGCAGTGGGTGCTGGGCCCAGCCTGTGTCAGACCTGGCACAGCTAGCTCTCAGGCTGTTTGGTGGCTATTCCTTCTGCAGCAACACTGGCAGAGGCATCCCCACTGCTGTCATGTGAGCAGAGCAGCCCTCTGCAGAGCCCCACAGAAATGCTCCCAGGGCTCCTCATCTGTCTTGGGGAGTCTCCACTTGCTCTGCTGATGGCAGGAGACAAATGCCAGGCAAGTCACTGAAGCCACCTTCCAGAGCTCAGTCACTGCCGTACCCTGGCCCTGCCTGCATCCTCTCCCTTGTGGGTCTGCCTGCTCCTGCCCACCACGGGGACTTCCAAACCATCCACAGGCTCCCCAGGGCTCCTCCATCCTGGCTCAGTCTGACAGTCAGGGATCTGTCCTGGAGGGCAGAAATCTCATGTCTGCAACCTCTTGCCACTGCATGGGTTTGATGTGGTACATCTCTTCCCCCAGCCCACTTTGCCCAGCCTTCATCCCCTGCCCTCAATATCAGGCCCCAGGTACCTGCTTTGAGTGAAGGGGTTAATAGGCAAAACAAACATGGCTCAGTCCCTCCCAGACAGGCCTCCTGCAGGGATTTCTGAGCAGCTGTTTATTTAGCCAAGCAATTCCTCAAATAAGCGGCCTCATCTCTGCTGGGACATGGCAAAGCTGAGCAGAAAAACACATTAACAACTCCCATCCTAGAGCAGACTGGTGGCAAACTGGCATGGGAAGGCTTGCAGGGCAGGGAGCCTTGCCTGCCCCTAGCAGAAACAGCCAGTGCAGCTCTGAAGGGTCACACTTGAAACCAAAAGCACACAGCCACGAGGAGGGCTGAGCCACCAGCATCCTGCAGGATGAGGCCATATGGCTGCAGGGGAGAGGCAGAGGATGGCCTGAGGCTCCCCTCTTTGCTATTGGCTCGGCTTCCTTAGAGACAGTAAAGCAGTGCCTAGGCTGAGGGACAGACTGCTTGTCCCATTGTAAATGTATGGTTTGGAGAGACAGGGACACAAAGTCACCTCAGAACCCTTTCTTGGATCTGGCTGCTATTATTTCCAGCCTCATTATCCTCTGATCCCTTTCCTCTTAGATGCTAAAACACTGTGACCCCACAGCATCCACCCACAGAGCTTTTCCATCCTACTGCCCTCAAAATAAGCTCTAACAGCACCTGAGCTCACCCTCAATGTTGTCCTCACTTCAGGCCTTGGCTTTTGTGGGGAGAAACTAAACAGCCAACATTTCCTTTGCGGAGCATTGCCCAGGAAGACAGGGAAGTGAATGAATGCTCAGCATCCCTCCTGCTCCTTCCCTATGCCCCTGCTCCCAGTGCCCTTGCCCAGCCCATTGTGCCCAGTGCCACATGTCTCTGGCACAGTCAGGGTCTCCTTCCCTGGCACCCCCATCCCCAGGTCCATCAGGGGAACATCCAGCCCTCCTTTCTTCTGTCACCTCTGTGATCTTCTGTTTTTGCTTCATTGGCTCTTGTTCCAAGGCTAGAGCTGCTCCTTGAGAGAAAAGGGAGCCAAGAAAAGGGCTTCCAACGGGAGGGGTGTGGAGGGTGAGTCCCCCATCACCAGCGCTACAGCCTCACCTCTTCCTTGTTAATAGCCTTTCCATGGAGTCAGCTCCCAACCTGCTCCCAGGGTGACCAGACAAATCAGTTGCTCCTCCCAGGACCTTGAGTTCTAATTAATGTCAGCTCATTAGCAAGATAACGGCTATTTATTACCCTGTCTCTCTGGCTGCTGATTAACCCTTTCCCAAGGCGGGGGTGGTGAGCACTGGGACCAGGATGGTGGGAGCGAGTGATTTCTCTGCAAGGAGACCCTACGACACCTCAATAAAGGGGAGGGCAGCTGGAGGGATAGGCAAGCAGGACTGCAGGAGGGCCTGTGCCAGGGATGGATGGCATGAGGAGGGTGTCAGGATACCGAGATTTTCTTCCTAGTAGCATGGTAAGGGCTCTGTGGAAGAGACACCAAGACTTATGAGCTCCTTCCTGGGCTGTCACTGTGGCCTCCAGCACATCCCTGTGCCTCAGTGTCCCCAAGTGTCCTTACCCCAGGCTGTGGGGGAGAGTGTTGCTGAGACTTAGAGTTCAGCACACACCCTTTGCACAACTTTGGCTTTTGGCTCTTAGTTGGAGGAGCTGCCACCCAGTCCCACAGCCACTAGGAAGCCACCAGCCTGTCCTTACCTCAAGAGGAAAAAGCAGCCCCAGCTCCATCTTCCCCAGGCATTTCCTACAGCACAGAGCAGTGGGGCAGCGCAATAGACTCTGGGGCAAGAGGGAGCCTTTGCCTTGCCCTTGACCTGAGCCTGGGCACAGAGGAGACTGGGGTGGGCACGATGCCCCCCAGTCCAGCGCCAGGCTGCGAGGGCTAACGCTCTCCGTGCATCAATCATATGGCTCGGCGGCTCCCTGTTAGCGGGAGCAGCGGCTGGTTAATCAGCCTGAGGGCTTTGGCTCGTTAAGCTGACACCTCCGCTGTGAGAGTGAGCCATGGGGGCACGCAAGGTGCCACTTATTTATTTTCTTCTTTCCCAGGGAATATATTAAACAAATTAAATTCCTGGAGTGTTGGGTCAGCACAGGCGGCTCTGCGCCTGCCCCAGCTCCACCTAGCTCAGCCGTGGGGAGGGGAGCCGGCCTCCCCAGCCTGCAGCCAACCCTCACCACTGCTGCAGGGCTCTGGCCTCCCCTTGCCTCCCCAGTGCCTCGCAATCAACCACAGCTCCCCTCTTTCCCCTATTTCCCTCCCTGGATGCTCAGCAGTGGTCAGGAGACCATGATTTTGTCCCTCAGGAACCTGCTTGCTGTCCTTGAAAGGACTTCCTTGGCCCCTCAGGGAAAGGAGTTGTGGGGCAGCCTCAGGTGCTTTTGGGGCAGTTTGTAATGCTCCCTGCTCCAGGGGCAGAGATGGGCTGGTTTCAGCCATAGTGCCGAGCCTTTGGTACTGGGAACATTTGGGCCAGTGGCAGGGTGGCACTGGGAGATCCCTCTGCAAGCAGGAATGCTAGGAGGGAGTGCATGGGTTCTCTGCAAAAAAAAAATGAGTCTCTGTCAGGACTCCAGGAGCTGGGAATTTATTAAAGAACACTGCATATCCCAGGAACAAATTTCACCCCATGAGCGTTAACATGCCTGGCACTGGCCTCGAATGGTAGAGCTGTGAGAACAAGGGCTTTGCTGAAACATTCCCCTGTGCTGAGCCTTTCACCTGCTTCAGCACCAGGCACTGCTTCAAAACCCCTCACCTGTCCCTGCCCAAACCCCCTGAGGGCTGGGATGGCCTTTCCTTACTGACAGGCTCCCCCCAGCTCCGGCTGCAGTTCAGCCCAGCTCTGCTGAGGTGACAGGCACGGGTGGGAAACTTGCTACAAATTAGTCATTAGTCTTTGGAGTTGTCTATTTATTGACCATTTGCAACTCTTCCCTCCATCACCACACTTTCCCTTCTCATTTTTCCAGCAGGGTCAGTGGCAACCTGTCCCCTACTGATACCCAACCCAATCCCACCCTGTCATCACCGTCCGTTGCCAGAGCCCGGTCCCTTCCACTCAACCTCAGTCCTTCAAGCACCTCTTTGGTTTCAGGAACGGGCCCACCTTTATGCTGGTAGAAGGGTGACTCCCTGGAGGTTAGCAAAGAATTAGAAACAATTTAATCTACCTCCCTGTTCGGGTGCTTTGATGAGCTGAAAGGCCCCTTGTCAGGCAGCGAATCCATCTTCCTCCAGCCTTACATCAAATTTCATTCACTAATTAGAAACTGCTGCCCTGGAGCGTGCTGCCCCCAGCCCCTCCCGCCCCTTCTCCCCACCAGCACCATTAGGAAAATAAATGGTTCCATTAGGCGCATTGTTGTGGCTGTGGGGCCCAGCGCCGGGAGTTATTAGAGCAGGAGAGAGGGCGTTGGATGAAGACAAATGATTTATTAAGGAAAAGGACCCTGATTAGAATGTTCCTCGTCTGCTGTACGTGGGCACATACTCACACACCCCCGGCCCGGGGCAGCCCAGAGCCACTTGTGGGAGGTCAGGGCTGTATGGTTCCTGCTGGAAGGGAAAGATGGGCTTCAGCCTGTGAGAGAGGCAGCTGGAGGGCTGGCGACGCTCAGCCTGGGCAGGGAGCAAGGGTGCCGGCCCCCGCTGTGGGCATGGGGTGCTCTCTGCACCTGGGAGATGGAGAGCAGGCATGGCTGCAGAGTTTGGCAACTGCCCTGGGGTGCCCAGGTCCTGGGGTCTTCCCAGGAGCCATGCTGTCACCACAGACCATGTGCGTGTCCCCTGGCCTATCCCTGGAGGGGACAGGTACTGGGGACACATGGGTGCTCCAGCTACTGCCCGGGATACACGGTACCTGAGAGATTTGGGGGACTGGCTGGCAGTGCTGGGAGACAAGGGATACCTGAGCCCAACCAGTCAGGTGGTGACCGTGTGTCCAGGGGAAAAAGGTGTGTGTAGGGAATAGAGCTATGTCAGTCTGTCCATGTCTGTACAGACAGTCCCAGAGGCTGCTGCTTGGGAAAGCACCTCTATTCCTGCCGAGGGCAGGCAGAGATGCTGTGGGGAGGGACAGGCAGCTGCTGCGATGGAGGGGGCTTCCCAACACTGGCCTCACATAGGTGCCACGGCTGAGAGACAGGGCAGGAGGTGGAGGGTCAGGGCAGAGGGGAAGGTGGTGGAGGCATCTGGGGAGTAGGATGGGCTCTGCAGCCACACCACACACACCCCTGGGGCTCCCATGGGCCCAGGGATAGGGCACTGGGATCCCCCTTCCCCAACAGTACTGCCAAGAACAGGAGCCTGCCTCTGCCCCCACAGCAGCAGCACCCTGAAAAGCCTTTAACCTAATGCAAGTGAGAGTGGGAAGCTGGTACGGGCTCCCTCTGCAGGCATCCCACCTGCTGGCAGCATATGGGGCTGAGCTGGGCTGGGCAGTTGCTCCTGGGCTTCTTTGGGGAGCAGCTCTGGGTCAGTCTGCCCTGTCAGGAGGAGGATCCCTACAGTCTGCAGTGCCTCAGGCTAAGATTCTGAGGTGATCCTCCCCCCATCACTGACACAGCCCAGGCCATGGGACCTGGTTGGACCCAGACCTCCCAGATGATGGGGACAAATCACCTCCTTACAGATAGATACTCCCTTGCGTGGAGTAGGTTTGGCCTTAAGGCCCTGCAGCATCCACACCCTGCTGTCATCTCTTGCCCACACTGCTTAAAGGGCTACTTCTCTACAAAGAGGAGAAGCTTTTTGAGGTGCTGTGGTCCCAGTCTGCTGTTGCTCCATTCCCTCACCCCCCGCCTCCTTGCCAGGACTCCAGCACCTTTCATGCCAGCCCGGGGCCAGGAGCAGGGATGCTGCCATGGCAGAAGGCCATGGGGAGAAGGACAGACGGGAGAGGCGTGGACGGGGACAGTGTCCTCCCCTTGTTAACAACACCGGACCCTGTAGCCTTTTCAAGGCTCTGAATAGGGGGTGGTACCTCTCCTCCCCTGAATTTGAGGCCAGGGGGTTGTTGGTGCAGATTTAGCATGCTCAGACAGGGCTGGAGGGCTGGGGGGGTGAGACAGGCTACCCCAGATGGGAGCATGTGGGGGATTCTCCTGCCACCACATGCCCTTCCTCTCCCTCCCACCCCCATTCACATGGTAATGAGGACAAATTGATGGAGAGACATCCATTGTGGTACCCTCCAGCCTGGCCCTTCTTCCGACCACCCACCAGCATCCTCATCCATCACCACCCAGCCAGGACCCTGGCACCCTGGGAGATGGGGCTGCCTCAGATGCCCATGAGCTCTGGGACAGCCCCCAAGCTGCTCTACCTCCCCTGGCACTGACAAGAAGTGGGGGGAAACATCCAGGGAACGAAGAGTTCCCCATAAGTCCTGTCGGTCAGCTGTACATCATTTTGTCTTCACCATCCTCACCATAGGGTTTTATGGGGCTGGGGGAGGGGGGTTAATGAGGCTTCATAAAAACCTCAGAATGTTATTTGTGGGTGTCCCCCTTTCCTCTTGCTGCCCTAGGACCAGCCCAGAGCCAGGATGCCCCCACTTCCCCCACATCCACCCCAAAGCAGCCCCCAATACCCTACAGCATCCTCCTGATAGGGCACAGAGTCATTCCCCCATAGTCACTGATGCCCCAAAAACCTGGGCCTGGAGATAGGCTGGCCATAGTGCACCCCAAAGGGCATAACTTCTCCCCATGTATCCCCTGCCTCTGTGCCCCCTCCCTCTGTGCCTGTGCCAGCAGCCTGATTGAAATTTCACTCCATAAAGCGCTTCTCGAAAGGCTGACCCTGTGGCCCCCTCGGGGACCAATTTGTCCTTCCCTGTAATAAGAACCTAATTAAATTAGCTCAGCCGCCTCGCAGAGCCCTTAAATTAGCCATGGCGATGAAGGCCCTCGCTGACAGCCTGCTGCTGGATTGCTCTGCACTCCCCATGCTGTGGAGCCCAGGGAAAGCCCTGGGAGGAACTCGCTCCCAGCCCTGCCTGGGAGACTATGGGGGGTGCAGCAGAGGGGACACACGACAGGTATGGAGAGGCTGTGTGGGGTGCTGGCTGGTGGTCTTCCCTACTGCTGGAAGGGAGGTGGAATGGAGAGTGGGACAAGGCTAGTGAGAGGGGACAGAGGCAGCAGTGGCTAGTGCTAGTGCCATTGGAAAGCCAGTGTGAAGGTTAGGGGTTCCATCTCAGGGGTTACCCCTGTACTTGGCACTGGTGAGGCCACACCTCAAATATTGTGTTCAGTTTTTGGTCCCTCACTACAAGAGGGACACCGAGGGGCTGGAACGTGTCCAGAGATGGGCATAGGATATGGTGAAGGGTCTAGAACACAAGTCTGATGAGGAGTGGCTGAGGGAGCTGGGAGTGTTTAGTCTGTAGAAGAGGAGGCTGAGGGGAGACATCAGCACTCTCTACAACTGACAGGAGGCTGTAGTGAGGCGGAGGTCGGTCTTTTCTCTCCAGTAATGCATGACAGGACAAGAGGAAATGGGCTCAAGTTGTGCCAGAGGAGGTTTAGATTGGAGAACTTTTTCATTGAGAGGGTTGTCAGCCACTGGCACATGCTGCCCAGGGAGGTGGTGGAGTCACCATCCCTGGAGATATTTAACAGACACACAGATGAGGTGCTGAGGGACATGGGCTGGTGCTGGGCTGGGCACTGGGAGGTGAGTGGTTGGACTTGATGATCATAAAGGCCTTTTCCAACCAAAATGATTCCATGATTTTATGATCTTCTTCAGGAACAGTAGGTTAGTGGGTGTTGTGGAGATGGTGATGGCGAGGAAGGGTTCCAGCACAGCTGGGCAGTGGGGTGATGGGCCCAGACTGGGATGGTGTCCCTGGCAGTCCCAGAGATGTAGGATGGTGTCCCTCCTACATCCTGCCTGCTTGCCCTGGTTTCCAGGTGGCCACAATGACAGCTTGGTCCCACGTAGGCTATGTCACTCTTGCAGCTTCTGGCTGCTCACTTCCCCTGGATACAGGGGAGAGGGGAGGGAGAGTTCACTCTTACTGGTGAGTGGCCAAGTCTTGCTCCTAGAGAAGGGCAACCCAGAATAAGCATCCCCAAGCCCTGCCTGCCCTCCCCACAGCACAGCTCAGAGCGCCTGCCTGAGAGACGATGGATTTATTGGACTGTGTCCCTGACCAGGAAAGGTACATCCAGTGAAGAGACAAAAATACACCTGCTGTTGGCCGCGCTCACGCTTTCTCACTTCACCCTGGACAACAATCACCATCAAACCTGTGCTTTAAAATAATCTTTAAATAATTTCTGCTTTTTGCTTTAAAAAAAACCCAACATTTCCCCCCCTCCCCTTGAACCAAAGAGCTTCCCTCTCCCCTCCTGCTCCCCTCTCACCCTGCACGTGCCCACGCCGCCTCCCATCTACGGCACATACGAAGAGCAGGTAAATAAATAACGACGCATGATGCTGCAGGGTACACGGCTCACAGCCCTCCTCCCTCCCACTAATGTGGAGCCAGGAGAAGCTGAGGCTTTAGCTAGGATTTTGGAGAGGGGACTGTGGGTGCAGCTTTGGACTCTCTCTCAGTCCTGGGAGTGAGTGAGCAGCGAGGAGCTACCCTGAAGGTTTGGGGAGCTGGAGGGTCGGGGATGTCAGGCCAGGCAGTGTCTGGAGCTTGGGGAGTTTTTTTAGCTTTGAGGTGGGAAAGGTATGGCTCAGGGCTGAGCCAGCTCAGAGTGGGGGGCCAGGAAGGCAAGGGAAGTTTTCCCTCTCCTGGCTCCGGCAGGCTGGGGCTGCAGCCCCGGCTCTCCTCACCCCTGCTCCCATCAGTGTGTGCCCAGGCCGGGCTAGCACTGCACCCTCCTGCCCTCACGCCTGCCTCCACAGCCCCCTCTTGCCAGCCAGAGCCCTCCACGTTGTCAGTTTCCCCATGGGCATGCCTGGCCAGGGGCTTACAGTGCTGGCTTTGGGCAGAGCTCAGGGACCCACTCCTTGGTCTCTCAGTCCAGCAGCACTCGTGTCACTGAGTCAGGCCTCTCGTGCCAGAGCCATATGAGCCCCTCCAGCCCTGCCCATGCTTGGGCACCTCAGACATGCAGGGGCTGGTTTTGGGTGCCCCCCATACCCTCAGACAGGGCTGGGGGCAAGGCACCAGTCCCAGTGCCTGGGCAACCCCCCTCCCAGCTGCCATGTCCCAGGGCTGGAAATGGCATTGCCCACCCTCCCCCTGGGCTGCCTGGCAAAGGGCCCTGGGGGCCCTCTCCCAAAGGAGGGTGCGGGCAGGCTGGGAGCCCCGTGGGAGCAGCCTGGGGCTCGCTCCTCTTCCCCACTTGCCCTCCTCTGTCACACCTCTGACTTCAGCTAATTCTGCACACACGCACACACACGTCACACACACACACAAATAGCAGCATGTGGATCCAGCCAGGGGCACTCCCATGTCTGGGAGGGACCCTTCATGCCTCCTCCACCCCATCCCCAGGAACAAGGCGGCGAGGAGGAGACGGTGGGCATGGAGGAGGCACGATGGGGAGCGCCGGTGCCCCCCAGCCTGGAGGTGGCTGTGCCTCAAGCACACAGGGCCGGAGGCAGCTCCCCATGGGCACCCAGCTTTGGGAGGGGGTCTTGGTCCCCGGTGAGCCGCCCTGCAGCCACCACCTCCGCCAGCGGCACCCTCAGCTCTCTGCCCAGGGCACCTCCAGTGGGTGGAAGCTCTCAGGGGGCAGGAGCAGCCTGCCCAGGCGATAGAGCAGCCCCGGGTACCAGTGCACGCCATCCCCCTGCGCCCCCGGCCACCCCAGCAGGCTGTGGTAGAGCCGGAGAGGCCAGAAGGCCAGCTGCGCCAGCTGCTGCTCCCGCACCAGGGCGAAGCAGGAGGCCACCACGCCATCCACCACCAGCGTCCCGTGGCGCGTCAGCGGCGCGTAGGCTCCCACGTCCCTCCGGTCCTGCACCCTCACCACCTCGGCGGGCTGCAAACCTCCCCCCTCCGCCACCACCAGCACGAAGTGTCCGGGGCGCACGTGACTGGCAAAGGTGGGGTGGAAGCGGGCAGCGGGCACCGAGGCGTTTTCAGCCACAAAGAGCAGGTGGGTGGGTGTCAGGGTCAGGCGCCGCGGCGGCTCCCGCGTCTCGATGACGTGGAAGGAGGTGAGGGAGCGAGGCTCCTTGTCCAGGAAAGCTAAGAAGTCGCTGTAGATGGGCCTGCCTGCCCCGTCCATCGCCAGCACACGCTGGCCCGGGCGCAGTGCCCACAGCGGCATCCGGGAGCCGTCCTCCAGCGTCGCCAGTGCCCACCCGGGGAAGCAGCCTCCTGTCTTGGCAGCAGCCGAGTGCTCTATACAGAGGGAGAGAGAGAGGACAGGAGGGTTACCTATCTGCCAGACCCTCAGCATCACCCTTCCACAACACACAGAGACCCTCCCAAGCTGCCCAGCTTTGTCCAGAGCAGGGATAATCCTGCCATGGCATCACTGACAAGCACATGTCTCTTACACTCCCCCAGCCACCAATCCATGCTCCCTAGGCACCAGCTCCCCAGACCACCACATCACTGGAGGTGGTGCTTGGGGGCTCAAGCCACGTGTGGCAGCACCTGCTCACTGCTGTGGTGCCAGGGCGCTGAGAATGCTCTGCAGGGCCAGGTTCCAAAATCTACCTAGCACAGGAAGCAGGGCACAGCCCCAGCCCTAAATGGATGAGATAGTGCCAGGGGGCACCCAAAGCTCACAAGAGGGGAGACAGAGGCCAGAGCACCCATATCCTCCAGGGTGCTGGGCCTGGGGACTGCTGGGGAGCATGCTGGGAGGGATGGCGTAGGGTGCAGCACCATCCCCAAGCAGCACTCTGCCCTGCATTGCAGCCCTGCTCCCTTCCCCTGTCTGCTTGCCCCTGCACAGCTGCTGCTGCCAGCCCAGCCCCTCTCTGAGCTGCAGGGAGATGTCACAGCCTGTGGCCATCACCAGGTAAAAGCCATCAGCCTCCTGGGTAGGGCTTTATTGGTCGTCTGTACAGGTAAAGCACCCAGACTGTCTAGGGCTTATTCCCTGGGATTGTGGCACAGCAGTCCTACCCCTCCCTAGGTGAGACATGTCACCAAGTGTCACCAGGGCCCATCCTGGCACTTAGCAGGGGAACCCTGGCTTCCCAAGGAGTGGTACTCAGCTTCCACAACAGCCCTGGTCCCCCAAGCCCCAGCAACCCCCATCTCGGTGCCTAAATGATGTCCATCCACTGCCTGCCAGGGGCATCTTGTCTAAAGTCCTGCTCCTAGCCCTGCATAGTCCCTCAGGCCCCCAGCCCCCCTCAGGGCCCTTTCCCAGCTCCCTCATCTAATCCCTGAGTGTCCCCGCCCAGATGGCACTGTCCCCAATCACTCCCCAGCCTTGGGCAGAGCCAGACCCCAGCCCCCAAGCCCATGAAGAGAGGCATCCATCTCTGGGACAGAATCCTTTTATTGCTCAGATGAGGTGTGGTGTCTGCCCCGTGTCTGTCCCGGGGGCTTGGTCCCAAATCCTGCATCCCGCATCCCCCAGGCAGGAAGCAGAGCTGTGGGAAGGGGCTGACAGGAGGGTGAGGGTGAGAGGGGCACCTGGCAGCAGCGGGGGGCACAGGTGCCGGGCGTGGAGGGGGGTGCTGGTGCAAGGGGGGGACCCGAGGAGACGCAATACATACAAAAATAAAAGCCATTTACTAAGAGGCAGAGGCAGCCCGGCTGCCCTCTGTACACAGCTCTGGGGGTCAGGATATGCACCCTACAGCCTCCATCATGCTCCCCTGGGCTCCTCACGGCCTCAGGCTTAAATATGGAGGAGCGAGAGCCCCGAGAGGTCGCTGTGGAGTGAGAGGTCTGCAACCAGCCTCCAGAAGCCCTACAAGGCCTCAGGGCCCCGGTCTGTTGCCTGGGTCACGGCATCCCTCTTCGGTCGGTCCAGAAGAGCATCCCAGGATTCAAGAGCCTCTGTCCTTCTCCAGGGGCACAGCCCCACTCCTCTGGCCAGCCCCAAGACTGTGGGGGGTCACGGTCCTTGCTTCGGAGCCTGGCTCCACTCCTCCAGCCAGCCCCAGAGGGTGCCCTGGGAAGCAGGAGCCCTGGTCCTTCGGCCACGCTCCGTCCCTCGCGTCCGGGGGCGCGGCGCTCGGTCTCTGCGGTGCGGCGGCCCCGGCTCCATCGCCGGCCGGCGTTGCGCCCGTCCTGGCATCGGCACGGGGAGCGGGTCAGCGCGGAGGACCAGGCTGCCGTCTGGGGCTGTCGGGCCGCTGGCCACGGGCTAGGACAGGCAGAGCGGGGTGGGAACCGAGCCCGGGGACGAGAGGTTCGGGGCAGCGGGGCGGCACGGTGCGCGGCTAGCCGCAGCCCTCTCCCGGTGCGTGCGCCTCTGCGCCCGCGCAAAGCCCACGCACGGCAGACAGCCCTCCCCAGCCCGCCGCGCCGCGGGCACAGCCGGTGCTCTGGCCGCTCCCCTGCGTGGCCGGTGCCGTGCGTGGGCCACTGCTGCCCTCTGCCGCAAGCGGCCGGCGCGGCGGCTTCGCCGGGAGATGCGGGGAGGCTGCAGCATCTCGGGCACGATGGCTTCTCCCCGGGCTTGAGGGGAGGGGAGAACTTTGCGCCCCAAGCAATCCCGTCCCCCACGAGCAGCCGTTCCCCCCTCACTGCACCGCACAGGGGGAAGCGAACCCCACCACCGACGGCATTCATAGCTCCAGTCCAGCTGCCGCTACCCCCGGCACCCCTCAGCTCCGCTTCCCTGGCTGTCCCTGAGCCCGGATAGACAAGGCTGGACGGATGCTGCCGCGACAGCAGGAGCTCAAGAGCAGCCGCCGGTGGAGGAAGGCAGGGCTGATGGGGCAGAGCACGGGCAGAAGGGACTATGAGGGCACAGGCAGGGGAGACAGGTGCAATGGGCAGACTGGAGGGACAGGCTGAGAGAGAAGGCGATGTGGGGTGGGGAAAAAGAAGGAGGTAGAGAAAGTGGGTCAGGCTGCTGGTCCGTGGATGCTCGATGGGGAATTTGGCCCACGGCACCTCTGGCCGCAGGGGTATCACTCACTCTTCATCCGACTGGCTGCTACAGATGGGGAAATCAGGCTGCGAGAGCCAGTCCCCCTCCGCGAGCATCCCACCCAGCCAGCCAGGCTTCCCGGGCACGCTGCCACCGGGCCGCCGGCCCCCGGCCCTGCCCACTGCTACCCCCAGCCTTACCTGACTTGACGGAGCAGTGGATGTGAGCCTTGGACTCGTAGTAGACCCAGTCGAAGCCGGCTTCCACGGCCAGCCGGGCCAGCATGCCGTACTTATTGCGGTCCCGGTCCGAGGTCGTGATGTCCACAGCTCGGCCCTCGTAATGCAGCGACTCCTCGGAGTGGTGCCCGTCCTCGTCCCAGCCCTCCGTCACCCGCAGCTTCACCCCCGGCCACTGATTCATGACAGAGATGGCCAGGGAGTTCAAGCGGTCCTTGCAGCGCTGCGGGGGCAGAAGAGCAGAGTCAGGAAAAGCTTTTTGGAGGTGGGAGTTAGCTGCTCAGTTGGTAGGTTGTATCCCACGATTCCACAGAGCCTCTCTGGGTCCTCAGACCCTTTGGGAGCTGGCCCAGCAGAGGAAGAGCTGAAAGTGAGATGTGTTGTCCATCCCAAGCCCTCCAGACTCTCCACAGTGCCCAACACCCCACTGTTTGACAGATGTCCAACGGGTGTGCAACCCAAGGGGGTGCCCTTTATCTCTCCCCCAATTCC
Organism: Urocolius indicus; assembly: GCA_013401255.1. Classification (NCBI taxonomy): domain Eukaryota; kingdom Metazoa; phylum Chordata; class Aves; order Coliiformes; family Coliidae; genus Urocolius; species Urocolius indicus. The sequence goes on from WBNH01003745.1 coordinate 53,151, forward strand.
TGGCTCATTGGGGAGCCTGTTGGGCAGCACAGCCTGGGCTGGGGTAAAACACTCTCTGTGCTGACAGGACACCACTGGCCAGGGGCTCTCAGCTGATGAGAAGAGGATGCAAGAGATGAGATTCTGATGCTTCCTGACTGGGAGGGTCCCCAGCCACAAATGAAACAATCTGCCCAGTTCTCAGCACATCTCTGCTTGTTATCACTCCTCAAGTCCCGAGGCACAAGGACACAGTGCTGAGCTGCCTCACAGCTTCACCCAGCCTCTGCTCATGTGGGACATGTCAAACCTGCCCAAGAGCTCCCGTGCTGGAGCAGAAAGGCTGTGTGGTGAAGCCCTCTCCACCTCTTCCCATCACAAGGACTGAAAAGCCAGTGCTGAGGAACAGCAGCAGATTCCAAAAGCTCCAGACATGGTGGCTACAGAAGTCACATATGCAAGGCAACTGCCCTGCCTTGTCACTCCCTGCCATGGTTCTTCCCGACGAGCAGATACACCAGCCCTTGAACGCTGCTCTGCAGCGCTCCCATGCTTGCACTGCGCTGGCTGCTTCCCCCAGCCACAGCTGCATCTCAGGCAGGGACCAAACCCCCCTAGCTTCTAAAAGTACAGCCTACACTTCTGGTTCCTTCCCCTGCTGCAAAAGGGACAGAGGAGAGCTAGAAAAGGTGCAGGAAAAGCAATGCTGGAACTTCTACACACACCCAAGTGAATGGATTAGTGTGCAGCCTGGAAAGATGATGCTGGGGGGTCCTGGAGGGCACTATAAAATCAGAGTGAATGGCATTTATGGTCACACATGAGACCAGTCCTAGGACACATGAAACAAAACAATGGAGCAGCAGCCTAAAAAACCAGACACCGTGTGGGATGTTTTCATGTGATGCCCAGCTCAGTGCTGGATCTCCCCACCACAGGAGGTTGTGGGTTGTGAGGTGCATACACAGCGAGCATGAGCCAGGGCTGTAGAACCCAGAGCTGGCTACACCTCTGTGCTCAGAAACACCACACAGCTTCCATAGGGATAAGCTCCCCAAAGACATGGGCACTCACCCTATCCCCAAGCACCTGCTCCAGTCCTGGGCAGGTGGATGCTGCTGATCTCAGGGAAACCCACTTGTGTTTGCCAGGGTCTAGGCCCCAGGAAGGGCAGTACCAGGCAGGCCTTTGCCCCACACAGGGTGGGGGAGCACCTCTGCCCTCCTCCCACGGCTCTCTGGGTGTGGGGAGATAAGCCAGGTAGGTGTTGGACAAACAGTTGCCAGGTGAGGCGAGGAGCAGGAGGGAGAGGAGTGACTTTTGTCCCCGTCCAACACCACCATGGTGCCACTTGGTACATGGCAGAATCAGCTCCTAAAGTCCCCGTCCGTATGAGAGACCCCACAGAGAAAGACAGTAAGGGGAGTTCAGGGCTGGAGGCCAGCAGGGAGTCCCCGATGTCCCCCCACATCCATCAGTCCAGGTGTCCCCTCGCCACTCCCATGCCAGCACCCAGCTCTGGGCACCCCTCTTACCCTTGCTCCAGGGCTGCTCTGTCTGTGCACAAACACTGACACCCTCTAACCCCTGTCCCCCAGGCAGGGCCACCCCCTGCCACCAGCCTCTGGGGCATGGGTCCCTTTCCTAGCGGGACCCACCTGAGCATCCTTGTCCCAGCCCAGGGCCCTCTCCGTGCCCCAGCCTCCGGCCAGCCTGGCACACAGCGGCAGGCAGGGCCCCGGGTCACTGTGCCCCCGGGCTGCCGGCACCGGCGGCTCTGCCTGTGCCTTTGGTGGCCAGCAGGTGTCAGAGCGCGGGCAGGGACCGGCGGGGAACGGCGGGCGGGCAGCGGGCAGCCGGGACCAGGCACCGGTAAGCGGGGAGCGATGTGCAGGAAGCTGGCAGGGACCGGGACAGGCGGACGGGGAGAGAGGAGTGACGGGCTGTGAGCGGTAAAGGATCCGAAAGGAGCGGGCAAGGAGCGGGGAGCGACGGGCAGAGAGCAGGCAGCACTGGACAGGCAGCAGGCAAGGAGAGGCAGGGAGGGTCGGGGAGAGAGCAGGTACTAGCAGCTGGGAAGCAGGCACGGGTGGACAGGGAAGAGGCAGCTATGAGGAGGAAGAAAGCAGGGATGAGCAACGGTAAGCAGGGAGCAGGCAGTGATGGGCAAGGGCAAGCAGGTGGGGATGGACAGGGAGGAGGCACAGGAGGCAAGGAGAAAGGCAACAGTGGATGGCCAGGGATGGGCAAGGAACAGGCAAGAAATAGGCAGAGAGCAGTCATGGGCAGCAGGGTGCAGGCTCAGATGGACAGGGACAGGCACTGCCTGACCAGGGGGTCTGCTGCTTCCACAGACAGGTAGGTAGGGACCAAGAAACACATGGGCATGGGCTGTGGGCAAGCTCTGTGTCTGCCATGGGCTGCAGGGAGAGTCCATCTCCTCCCCATCCCCCAGAGGGACTACAGCATCTCCAGGGACCAGAGTGACCATGTCTGCCTGCATGACATGGTCCTCCTCCTGCCTGAGGGTGAACTCAAGGTCTCACAAGGTGATGGCAAAGATGTGGAAATGCCACTGTGTCCTACATGCCCTGCAGGGCCCAGACTGCAGTGTAATGTCCAAGCTCAAGCGTTGAGCTGATCAGCCATGGCTCATCAGCCCCAGCGCTGTTCTGGTGCTGCCAAAGGAGGCTGAAACCCACTCAACAGGCATACAGCAGGGTTTGGGGGGAAGGCATGTGGTGACAGTGTTTGGACAGGCATGTCCCTGTACTGGCATAAGTGACTGGGCACTCCCAGGTCACATGCAGGATGGGGCCCTGTGCCACCATGCTGAGCTGGGTGGCTCTGTGCTGTCCCATGTACGTCACAGTGGAGACCCTGGGGATGTTGGTCTGGGCTGAGCAGAGATATTCTCCCCACTGACCAACATTAGCATCTCCTTTCTCTTATCCTGGCTGGGAACAGGACTGTGTCCTGTGGAGTAAGCCAAGCCCCTTTAGGGAAGACAGCAGGTCTGGAAGGAAGGGCACAGCTCCCAGATAAGGCACAGTCAGCAGGGACCTCAGGGCCATCTCCAGGCAGGTATGCACAACACTCAGGTCTCAGTAGAGGAGTGGTGGGTGGAGTGTGCTCGGCCACAGTTACCCTCATGTCCAGAGTCTGACCAGAAGAAAATGGGTCCCACTAGCATCTCCATTTCAGGTGAGGTTTCTCCCAAAGGAAGCCAAGAGCTCTATCCCAAGGTCTCCATGAGAAATCTCTCACCACTGCAAGGATGGTCTCCATGACAGTTGGGCTAACAGTGGCTGCAAGGGGTGACGACTGGGGTAGAGAGAGGCTTGGGGTTGAGACTCCATGGGGGCAGGGGGCCTGGGACATTCCTGGGCCAGGCTGCTGGGGAGAGGTGAGGCGGGCTCTGCCTCCAGCCTTATCTCAGCACCTCCGAGTGGGACCAGCGAAGAGCAAACACACTGGAATTCTTGAGGAAGATGAAAAGATAAAGGAAAGGCGGGCAGAGAGCAGCACTACCCACCCCCCCCCAAGCCGACTGCATCTTCCGGCTGCCTGGGACACCCAGACCCTTGGACTTGGGAAAAGAAAACAGGTTTGAAGTGAGTCAACAGCAGTAAAAGCCAGTGCACTGGGGGAAGGGACAAGGAGTTGGGTCAATGGCCTTTCCCAACCCATAGCAACACAGGGGATGGTGCCAGAGCCTGAGCTCCGACGTCTGGGACCAGAGAACAAGCTCAGAGGGCTGTGGGATGGCAGCAAGCTTCCAGGAGCCATGCTGCCTCCATAGCAATGGGAACAATGCCCTGCCGAGCTGCCCAAGGCACCATAGTACCCATCTGTGCATAGACCTGTGGTGGGACCCTGCTGGGGTAAAAGCCCCCATTTGGGCACCCCAAGAACACCAGGTATTTTCCACATACCCTGCCAACAGGGCAGCAGCACAGCGGGAAGTATAAGGCTGGCAGATGGGACACAAACCCTCCGTCTCCCAGGTGAGCTGAGGGGCATTGACTGGCTTAGGGTGGGTGGTGGGAGAACTCTCTAGAGCAAAAACAGCCAGAAGCACTTTCCTGCCTCCAACTCAAGCAATACGATGTCACCCACTTCCCTGATGCACTGACTAGTGGAGCTCACATCTTCCTCAAGTATCCCTGAAGCTGTTCCCTGGGGGATTCAGGCTCCAGCCCCAGGGGTCCAGTCACCAACAGCCACGATCTGTGCAGCTGCCCAAGCTTGGTGCTGTCTCACAGTGAGTCTCGGTCCCTTTGCTGCAATCCTCAGCCTGAGAACCACTCTGGACTGTGGCCCTTGCCTTCAGGGACCTGCCTCCAGGGCACCCCGGGTTGCAGAGCTGTCAAGCCAGCACCCAAGCAGCTTCTCCTCCTGCTGTAGCCAACACTTTGGTCAGAAATCACGGCCACAGCTCCACTCCGTGCCTACCAGCACAGCTACCCACGCTCACCCACCTGCCAGCCCCAGAACGGGCGGTGCAGACATCAGCGGGGCAGCCCCGGCTCCCCCCCGCCTCCCCCGGGAGCTCGCTCGGGCTGTAACCCAGTGCTGAGGCTGGTGGCCAGGTTTCTTAGCAAGGCCGTGCGGCTCCTTATCTGCATTCCTGAAACCCGCAGGCATTCTCCTGGCAATATTAAAACACAGAGTAACCTTCGTCCAGCATCACCCTCCCCTCCGCTGCCGTCCTCTGTCCCCCCCCACCCCTCCTTCCCGCTGGCACTTGTGAGCTGACTGCAACAAGGCATTTGTAATAACAGCTTGTCCCCGAGCGCAGCCCCCGCCGGGCACCCTTCACCATCCCACCTGAGACACGCGGGAAGTAGGGGCACTGAGGCACAGGGTTTCGGTGACAAGAGCAAGGACAAGGTCAGCAAGGATGCTCTGCCCACCTCCCTCGCTGCCAGCACGCTTGGGCTCTGCTCTGGCCTCAGCTGCAGCGTGTTCGTGCTGTCAGCCGGCAGGCAGGGCAGAGGGGCACAGGGGCAAGACGGGTGCTGCCCGATCAGCGAATGGTACGGCACAGCGATGCCGGCTCGGTGTAGTTTTGGCAGGATGCTGCTGGGTCTGGGGGAGCTGTGTGGCATGGCTCGGGGAGCGCCAGGGGAGGCTGCTGCCAGAGTGGATGGCAGGCTGCTGCCAGCTCGGGGGACGGAGGGACACGGATCGTGTGACAACAGGGCAGGCTGCCGCCAGCTCGGGGAGTGCAGGTACGGGCGCCACAGGCTTCGAGGGGCAGCGGGACAGAAAGCTGCCGTCCCGGGGGACTGGGTGCTGCCGGCTCCAGGAGCAGGGTGCTGCCATGTGAAGGCGCAGGGTGCTGCCAGCTCCCGGTGCGAGGCGCCCATCCCCGCCGAAGGGACCAGAGCTTTGCAGCGCCCGGCTAAGGGAATTGCCTGCGCTGCACGGCCGGCAGCCCGGGCCGAGCGCCGGGATGCCCGGGGCAGGACGGGGAAGCCGCAGCGCCGCGTCCCCCGTTGCTGCCCCGTGCGGAGCGAGGCGCGGGGCGCTAACGGGCAGCCCCCGGTGCCCGCAGGTGCCCGGCGAGGGGGAAAAAAAGCGGGCGGCGGCGGGGCCGTACCTGGGTCATGAGCCGGTCGGCTCCGGTGTTCTCCTCGTCCTTGAAGATGATGTCGGGGTTGTAGTTGGGCGTGAGCTCCTTGAAGCGCTCCGAGTTGCGCGCGATCTTTCCCTCGTAGCGACCGCTGGCTCCCAGCGTCTTCTCGGGGACGTTGGGGCTGAACTGCTTGTAGGCGAGCGGGATGAGCTTGCGGGGCGGGCGGCGCCGGCTGCCCACCACCCTGCCCGGCCCGCAGCCGCGCACGGCCGGCGCCAGCAGCAGCGCGCACCCGCTCAGCAGCAGCAGCAGCCGCGCCGGCTTCATGGCGCGCCCGGCGGCCCC